>CM017197.1:4766200-5216071 GCA_004837865.1 Musa balbisiana | reverse complement strand
AGCTTATACACACTATATATAGGAATTAGGGTACCCTTCTCAGATCTCTTCTCCCACAATGGCGGCTGCGGCGCTCCTCTCCGTACTCCGCCGCAATCGCCTCCTGCCCTTGTTCGAAACCTGCCACCTTCGAGATCGCCTCTTCTTCTCCTCCTCTGTCGACGCTGCCGCCGTCACCGTAGGCGGCACCTTGTCTCCAGATCCCCACTTCATGGTGGAATACCTCGTAAACTCCTGCGGCTTCTCCCCCTCCGAGGCAGCCAAGGTCTCTAAACCCCTTGCGCACCTCCGATCCACCGAGAAACCCGACGCCGTCCTTAACTTCATGAGATCTCAGGGCCTCGATGGCGCTGGTATCAGGAAGATGATATCTTCGAGACCCACTTACCTATGCTGCAACGTGGAGAAGAACCTCGCCCCGAAGTTTCAGTTCTTACGCGATTTTGGCCTATCGGAGTTGGGCATCGTCGATGCCATCCAGAATAACAATGCCATCCTCGGCCTCAACCTTCACCGTTCCTTAGTCCCCAAATTTGAGATGTGGGAAAGTCTCTTGGGATCGAGAGAGCACGTCGTCAGGCATTTCAAGAAGAGAACATGGTTTTTCAACCAGAGTGTTGAGGAGAGAATACTTCCGAACCTAAAGTTTTTAACGGATGAGTGCGGCATTCCTGAAGAAAGGGTCTCAATGATCGTGAGAAGTAGCCCACAGTTCATCTCACAGAAACCTGAGGCACTCCGGGATTTGGTTGTGAGAACCGAGGAACTGGGGATTCCTCGACACTCTCAAATGTTCTTGTGGATCCTTAGATTTCTCCTCATGGTAAGCAAAGAATCATTCGACGCAAAGGTTGAGCTCCTGAGGAGCTTCGGTTGGTCGGAGTCCGAGTTTTTGTCTGTAGTCAAGCAGTCACCGGGCATATTAAGCCTTTCGCTGGAGATGTTACGTAGGAAAATGGAATTTTTCATCAATGAAGTTGCGTACGCCCCTTCCTTCATCGCCGACCACTCAAATCTCTTGCAATATAGTTTGGAGAAGAGGGTAATTCCTCGGTTTCGTGTTTTTGAGATGTTGAATACGAAAGGCTTGTGGACTCGACAAGGCAAGTTTTTGCACTTCGTGAAATTATCAAATACAAAATTCATGGAGAAGATTGTTCTACCTTACAAAGAAAAGGTTCCTGAGCTTCTTGATATTTTGAGAGTTGCAGGTGAGTGTGAAGGGAAATGAGCCCCTTTTATTTGGTATCAGAGGAGGATGAGAAGGGCTTAGCTGATGGCTTAACTCACATTTGAATTTCTCAACAGGAGCTGAGCATTGATTCAACACCTTTTTCCTTGACAACAAGCTGTCTTACATCAACCACCAGCCTTGGCTACTGAGGTGCAGTCCAGTGAAAGAATTATTCCTTGGTGTCTTATGGTAGTAATGTTGCAATTGGAAGGCATATGCGGTGCACAACACAAAATGTCTTCCATTTTTACTCATTAAGGTTCATGGAAAAGTCTGTTCTTTGTTGCAAAGAAGTAGTCCCTGGTCTGTTTGAAATCTCTGATCGATGAAGGTAGATTATTCCCCTAGTTTGAGATTTTGGAAATAGAATGCAAAGGGCTTATCTAAAGGTCTATTGAGGTGTGAGATTCTTATAATGTGACAATCTGGATTAGCATTGATTATAAACCAACTTTGTTTTGTCTTACTAAATGTTTGCTCTAATTATTTTCTGATTTTGTTTGGCATAGTATTGTTGGTTTGTATGTGAACTGCAGGTTTTAGAAATTCCTTTTAGCAGTCCAACCGAGATGATTTTGGATCTTAGGAACTTTTGGATTCTGTGCAAATTGATTCCGAACGGGTATTTGGATTCTGTCCAAATTAATTCCGGATGAGTTATTGGTTGTTGGGTGAGTGTGAAAGAGCCATGTTTCAGATCAGGTTATGCAGTATATCACCAAAGATCACAAAACGTTACATGGAGTAGTATTTGCTCTAATGATTTTAGTAGTTGAAAAAAATTTAAACACCAAAGTGTTGTTCCTATAATTTGTTTTAAGTGAGTTTTCACGGATTTATTGATTTGGATGTTTTTAAGGAGGTGTTATCTTGTCAGTTGAGCTTCTTTGCAAACTTATTTGTGTGCTAATTGGAAGATTCCATTTCTGTTTCTTTTATGTATTGTGATATTTGCATGCAGGGGCCTCAATGGAATTTGCAAGACCAGTTGCTGTGTTGATCAGGATTACCATTGGTTTGGTACTCACCCATTTGTTTTGCATGTAAGAAGGTGTCACTTTGCTTGCAGGTTGAATGGACTGCAGAGAATCAAAATTTGAGTATGCTATCCTGAAATGTCTTCAGGCCTCATTGGAATTGTTGAGTATGCTATCCTGAAATGTCTTCAGCCTCATTGGAATTGTTGAGTATGCTATCCTGCACAAACAAACTCTAACATGCAAACTAATTTATATGCCTAAACATTTTAAAATTGACAACAAAATGTGTATTTCAAATTTCTGCAATTGTCTTTACGTTTTGTTGTAGACTTAATTATCATTACATCACAAGGTTTTATGTCCTGCATTTAATGCAGAAATGACTACTTATGATTGTGCACGCTATCCTGACCCATTCTCAGCTACTCTTGTTTAAGCCTCTCCATGCAATTGTGCATATTTTTAATATCACAGTTCAGATAAGATCATAAGAATTTCGATCATCGTTCTCAATATGTAAAACGTTTTCTGAATCTTGATATTAGATGTTCCATCTTTTGCAGCGAATTTTGTGTAGCTGTTAATGAGTTCTTGATCTTACAACTTTCAGGTGCATCGAGAATATTGGAAGGTATGCAAAAATTGCTTTTCTAATTACATTCTTTATCCTGCCAAGCTTGTTAGTAGTGCGACAGAGTTTGCTATGAATTTTGTCTCTTGCAAGCAATCATTGGAAGTGATTTTTGAATGCTTGTTCATAGTTTTTGTTTTATTGTTTAGTGTGTTAGTTTATTTAATCTGTTCCGAGGTCGGTCGGTATGACAAGGTTTCAAAATCATTTGGTTATTATCTCAATTCTCAATGGACAAATCGAGACCCATAATCGGCCTAAATTGGGCTTTCCCATTGAGTAGGCTTGCTCAATATTTTTTTACTTTTGTTTGTAAGGCCCAATTGAACCTATTACGACCTGTAAGCAGCCCGTTTCTTGTGCGTACGCTCAACCTCATATCTTACTTTCTTTAAATGTTTGTTATAGATTGCTCCTCAGGCAATCAGGTAAGTGTGATTTCTGTGAATTTTTCATCAAGTCTGTTGATTTTTCTTCTTTCTTCCAATTGTAAGTTATCTGTTTTCATTACACAACTATTTGTTAGCATAATATAGATTCTTCCAATTAAATAAATATTTATATTTTTTAATTTTTATATTTATTTTATTAATTGATAAAAATAATATCACTTAAATTAAAATATTAAATATTTATTTTATAAATTTTATCCACAAGAAAAGAAAGTAAATAACTATACTTAAACTGAAAGATTTGAGTACAGATGAAACGGTCAAATTTGTATTTTAAGATCATTTAATACATATTTTTTATATAAATAATTTATTCCTATAATTTTTTATTTATTGTGTATAGCGAAGGTTATACACACTACGTATAAGGACGGTTGTAATTAGGGTAACGCTGCGGCTGCTCTCTTGTCCCACAATGGCTGCTGCGACGCTCCGCTCCGTACTCCGCCGCAATAGCCTTCTGCCCTTATTCGACACCTGCCGCCGTCGAGATCTCCTCTTCTTCTCCTTCTCTGTCGACGCTGTCGCCGCCGTATGCGGCACCACATCGTCTGATCCCCACTTCATGGTGGAATACCTCGTGAACTCCTGCGGGTTCTCCCCCTCCGAGGCAGCCAAGTTCTCTAAACCCCTTGCGCGCCTCCGATCCACCGAGAAACCCGACGCCGTCCTTAACTTCATGAGATCTCAGGGCTTCGGTGGCGCCGCTATAAGGAAGGTGATATCTTGGGAACCCAATTACCTGTGCTACAACGTGGAGACGAACCTCACCCCGAAGTTTCAGTTCTTACGTGATTTGGGCCTATCGGAGTCGGATATCGTCGATGTCATCCTGAAGAACAATACCATCCTCCGCCTCAACGTGCACCGTTCCTTCGTCCCCAAATTGCAGATGTGGGAAAGTCTCTTGGGATCGAGAGAGCTCGTTGTCAAGCATCTCAAGAAGAAAATGTGGTTTCTCAGCTCCAGCGTTGAGAAGAGGATGCTTCCTAACCTAAAGTTCTTAAGGGATGAGTGCGGTATCCCTGAAGAAAGGGTCTCTTCCGTCTTGAGAACTCACCCAACTTTTATCTTACAGAAACCAGAGTCACTCCGAGCTTTGGTTGTGAGAGCCGAGGAACTTGGGATGCCCCGACACTCTCAAATGTTCATGTCGGTCCTTAAATCTCTCCACATGATAAGCAAAGAAACACTCGAGGCAAAGGTTGAGCTCCTGAGGAGCTTCGGGTGGTCGGAGTCCCAGTTTTTTTCTGCATTCAAGAAGTCACCGAACATATTATCCATTTCGCTGGAGTCGTTTCGTAGAAAAATGGAATTTTTAATCAATGTAGTCGGGTACACCCCTTCCTTCATCGCCTCCCAACCATCTATCTTGCTAAATAGTCTGCAGAAGAGGGTAATTCCTCGGTATCGTGTTTTGGAGATCTTGAATACGAAAGGCTTGTGGACTCGACGAGGCACGTTTTTGTCCTATGTGAAATTATCAAATACAAAATTCACGGAGAAGATTGTTCTACCCTACAAAGAAAAGGTTCCTGAGCTTCTTGATATTTTGAGAGTCGCAGGTGAGTGTGAAGGGAAATGAGCCCTTTTATTTGGTATCAGAGGAGGATGAGAAGGGCTTAGCTGATGGTCTAGCTCACATTTGAATTTCTCAACAGGAGCTGAGCAGTGATTCAGCACCTTTTCCCTTGACAACAAGCTGTATTACATCAACCACCAGCCTTGGCTACTGAGGTGCAGTCCAGTGAAAGAATTATTCCTTTGGTGTCATATGGTAGTAATGTTGTAATTGGAAGGTATATGCAGTGCACAACACAAAATGTCTTCCAGTTTTACTCATTAAGGTTCATGGAAAAGTCTGTTCTTTGTTGCAAAGCAGAAGTCTCTGGCCTGTTTGAAATCTCTGATCGATGAAGGTAGATTATTCCCCTTGTTTGAGATTTTGGAAATAGAATGCAAATGGCTTCTCTAAAAGTCTATTGAGGTGTGAGATTCTTCTTTTGTGACAAGCAAGTTTAGCATTGATTATAAACCAACTTTGTTTTGTCTTATTAAATGTTTGCTTGAATCATTTTCTGATTGTGTTTGGCACACTATTGTTGGTTTGTATGTGAACTGCAGGTTTTAGAAATTCTGCTTATCTTGTCAGTTGAGCGTCTATGCAAACTTGACGACAAAATGTGTATTTCAAATTTCTGTAATTCTCTTTATGTTTTGTTGTGGAGTTAATGATCATTACATCACAAGGTTTTATGTCCTGCATTTAGTGTAGAAATGACTACTTATGATTGTGCACACTATCCTGACCCATTCTCAGCTACTCTTGTTTCTGCCTCTCCATGCAATTGTGCATATTTTTAATATCGCAGTTCAGATAAGGTCATAAGAATATCGATCATCGTTCTCAATATGTAAAACATTTTCTGAATCTTGATATTAGCTGTTCCATCATTTGCAGCAAATTTTGTGTAGCTGTGCATGATTTGTGGAACTGACAACTTTCAAGTGCTTCAAGAATATTGGAAGGTATGCAAAAACTGCTTTTCTAATTACATTCTTGATCCTGCCAAGTTTGTTAGTAGTGCTACAGAGTTTGCTGTGAGGTCCGTATGACAAAGTTTATTTGTTTTATTTTTTAGTGTGTTGGTTTATTTAATCTGTTGTGAGGTCAGTATGACAAAGTTTCAACATCATTTTGTTTTTATCTCAATTCTCAATGGGCATATCGAGACTCATAATGGGCCTAAATTGGGCTTTCACATTGAGTAGGCTTGCTCAATATTTGCGCCCAATCGAACCCATTACGGACCCGTAAGCAGCCCATTTTTGTGCGTACACTCAACCCTATATCTTACTTTCTTAAATTGTTATAGATTGCTCCTCAGTCAATCAGGTAAGTTTGATTTCTGTGAAATCTTCATAAAGTCTGCTCCATTTTCTTCTTTCTTCCAATTGTAAGCTATGTATTTGTTATCATTACACAACTGTGCAAGCATAATATAGATTGGAAGTTAAACATATCTTCCAATGGTTGTAAGAATTCTTCAATGTCATGGAGAGTATTCAAGCTGAAATTTTTGCGTAATCGTTTAACTATTGATTGTTATTAGCATTAAGTAAGGACATTGCAATAGCATTCTCGGCTTAAATTTTGATTTGCTAATTACCTTTCACTAAAGCATGATTGTGCCCTGTGATATTTTTAATCAAAAGCTAATTGTTTCTCTCCCTTAGATTGGTAGTTTTTGAGGTGTTACTGTTATGTTTAGCAATATTATGCAATGGAAGGTAAACTTGTGCATTTTAATATTGTGTCACATCTTAGCAATATTGTATCACATGTTATACTGAAATGCCTTCAGCCTCATTGGAATTGTTGAGTTTTCTATCCTGAAATGTCTTCAGCCTCACTGGAATTGTTGAGTATGCTATCCTGAAATGTCTTCAGCCTCATTGGAATTGTTGCTCAGGCATTTCCTGCATCAACAAACTCTAACATGCAAACTAATTTATAAGCCTAAACATTTTAAAATTGACAAAAAAATGTGTATTTCAAATTTCTGTAATTGTCTTTATGTTTTGTTGTAGAGTTCATGATCATTACATCACATGGTTTTATGTCCTTTATTTAGTGCAGAAATGACTACTTATGATTGTGCACACTATCCTGACCCATTCTCAGCTACTCTTGTTTCTGTCTCTCCATGCAATTGTGCCTATTTTTAATACCACAGTTCAGATAAGATCATAAGAATATCGATCATCTTTCTCAATATGTAAAACGTTTTATGAATCTTGATATCAGCTGTTCCATCTTTTGCAGAGAATTGTGTAGCTGTGCATGACTTGTGGAACTGATAGAACTAACAAGTGCATCAAGAATATTGGAAGGTATGCAAAAAGTGCTTTTCTAATTACAGTCTTGTTCCTGCCAAGCTTGTTTGTAGTGCTACATGGATCTTGTCTCTTGCAAGCAATCATTGGAAGTGATTCTTGGATTCTTGTTCATAAATTTTGTTTTATTTTTTAGTGTGTTAGTTTATTTAATCTGTTGCGATGTCAGTTTGACAAGGTTTCAAAATCATTTGGTTATTATCTCAATTCTCAATGGGCATATCGAGACCCATAATTGGCCTAAATTGGGCTTTCCCACTGAGTAGGCTTGCTCAATATTTTCACACTTTTGTTCGTAAGGCCCAATTGAACCCATTACGGACCCTTAAGCAGCTCATTTCTTGTGCGTACACTCAACCCCGTATCTTACTTTCTTTAAATGTTTGTTATAGATTGTTCCTCAGGCAATCAGGTAAGTGTGATTTCTGTGAATTCTTCATCAAGTCTGCTGCTTTTTCTTCTTTCTTCCAATTGTAAGTTTGTATCTGTTTTCATTACACAACTATGTGTAAGCATAATATAGATTGGAAGTTAAATATATCTCGCAATGATTGTAAGAACTCTTCAAGATTGTGTAATTACCTTTAGAAGTGATAATTAAATGTGTATTTCAAGATTGTGTAATTACCTTTAGCTCTTGTTGTAGGCTTTATGATCATTTGCATCACTAGTATTTCAGATATATGCACACTATCTTGACTTATTCTTGACTCGTTTTTTTTCTGCCTAGCCATGCCTTCGTGCATGTCTTTAGTATCATTTCAGATAAGATCATAAGATTATTATCTTTATCAATGCGTGATATGCGTTTTATATTTTGATATCAGCTATTTCGTCTTTGCAGAGATTCTGTGCAGGAGTTGTAGAACTGATAGAACTTGCAAGTTCATCAACAATATTGGGAAGATACTCTTTTTTCTTTATGACTGAATAATAATGTCCCAAATCTTTTTGTCAACACACGCATGTCTCAATTTTGGGCTGACAGATATTAATGAAATGAATATATGGAAGTGAGAAAAGTAGAATTCATGAATATATAGAAATGAATATAAATGATAGGATACTTTCGGATGCTCAAGAAGTTGGCATGTATAGATTGATCGTCTCCAGATTGAAATGTGGCTTGCTATTATTAACAAGTGTTGTGATATATATATATATATATATATATATATATATATATATATATATATATATATATATATATATATATATATATATATATATATATATATATATATATATATATATATATATATAATTCATAATCAACATTTTTGCATCGGTCAGTAGACAATCTTTCCTTTATTTGCATGAGGATCATCGATAATAGCCGATGGGCGAGGTTGTTTAGGTTTGGATTATCAAGCGGACGATAAGATAGTAGAGGATAATTGATAAGGTAAAAATATAACGAAACGTTTATAAAAGGATAGTAAAAAGTGATGATCGATAATTGACAGGATGGTGATCTCTGATACTTCCGAAGAGAGAAGTTGTTTTAATGGGATAGATACCTTGGAGGGATTAGTCTCGATTCTCTAGAGGGAGAATCATATGCAACAAATCGTATATGTTCAGGAGGAGTATCTCAAAATAATAACTCCACAAAACTCAACGGATTAAGAGAGTAGCAAGAAGTCATCGCTTGGTCTCGCTTGAGATAATGCATTGGGGGATACATTGCGATATCAAATGGGGGATACACAAAATGAAGGCATATGGAGATTTGACTCAATGGAGGGTTGACCCGTGGAATGGTGAGTGTGAGGGCCACCATCAACTCAATGTAAATTGAGGAACAGAACAACTTGGGTGTAACTGGTGAAGTACCCAAGCCGCATGAAGGGAGTCGACATAGAAGATGGAATATGGAGCGGAGGCATGAAGCTTTCCTTAGACAAAGGTCAAGGACATGAACTCTTACAGAGACAAGCGGGATTATGTCGTTTCATTGGTCCTTCATTCTGATGGAGTGGACTCATCTTGCATGGTGCCAAAGATGAATAGAGCTTCAAGACACATACATCCTATCTCAAAGAAGCATTTGACGGAGGAACCAAGGCGACTCAACTTACGGAAGCTTAGTTAGGTTCATAAGGCTTTGGAATGGGGTAAGAGGAAGCGGAGACAGGTACTCTTGAAGAATATGCCACAGTACTGGCATTCAAGTTGTCATAAAGGAAGCGGTGCGCAGCGGAGATTGTACTGATGGAGACAGAGACATAGGATCCAGACAATGGTGTACTATTTTCAGCGAAGTTGGTGGACTTCGAGAGCTATTAGGCGGTAGACTATCCTAGAGCGGTGCTTCATTTGGGCGTGACCAAAAAGCAAATGGACAAAGGTTAATTGCCAAAGAAGCGGAGATAATCGAAGGTGGAAGAAGTCCTACGATGTGTTGATAGAGGCTACACATGAAGTGATCAAAATCCGAGTTCATCCCACAATAATCAAAATGCAATGGAGATGTCACCAGGAGACTACATGGTGCATCAGATCGTAGTGAAACAGTTCGTGACAATGCGATTTACACAAAACTAGTCCCGCGAGAGACTAGATCATACAGAGATATGATCGAGAGCTATTGGGAGCTCAACTTCGATGAACAACGTGACGGCAATGGAGATGTCACTAGCAGGTGACATGGTGCAACAGATCATAGTGAAACAGTTCATGGCAATGCGATATACATAAAACCAGTCCAGGGATTAGATCATACGGAGATATGATCGGGAGCTATTGAGAGCTCAACTTCGGTGAACAACACGACGACAAGACATCCTTGGTGTCTCAAGTTTAAGGACCAAATACACCACTAGGACAATGGAATCAATGTCTAACAATGGGATATAATCAACAATCCAACATTTTGTGAGCGGATCAATCAGTGGACTCATTTTTTAATGAGCACCTACGTAGTATCCTTGGTGTCCCCATACGAGCAACTATAAGATCTGTCGTCTCTATCATATGGATAAGTATATAACACTCCAGTCTATCTGGTCATCTCGATGTCTCTCTCGAGTAACCTATGATTGAGATTATTTAGGATTTATATTTAAAAACGAATGCGTCTGATTTTCGTGATCTTATCATGATCTGATTCCTATTATACAGATCTATAGACATCACAATACATACAACAGATAATATAAAGTGAAAAAATATCAAATAAATAATAAATAAAAAAAGTGTGATTCATGTCACCCATGCAATCACTCACATGATTGACTTCTAGGATACCTATGACTAGTACGAATGAGCACTCTCCAAATAGTGAATGGAGAGGTTTCATTCTATAGGATGATTTTATGTTCTCTAGATACGGAGAAATCCATATCGCACTCGTAACAATAGATGAAGTGATATTCCTCACTTGTCAAAGTGGAGATACATTCCTCCTAATAGCGGATAAAAGAATTGTCACATCTGACAGCTTACTAATTACCGAAAGAAATCACTTTATCTGCCCTCTTTAAGGAAACAAAATCATCTTATATTGATCATTTCCATTTCGAGATAAAATAACATATTAAAACATCTTAATTTATCTTTTAAATATTATTATTATCAAATAATATCAATTAGTCTTTAATTTACTTGAATCCTTGTTTAATAGATTTAATTGACATGTAGAGATTACGATCATTTGTATCACTAGTATTTCAGATTTATGCACACTATCTTAACCCATTCTCGACTCGTTTTTTTTCTGTGTAGCCATGCCTTCATGCATGTATTTAGTATTATTTCAAATACGATCGTAAGATTATCATCTTTATCAATGCTTGATATGCGTTTTATATTTTGATATCAGATGTTCCGTCTTTGCAAAGATTCTGTGCAGGTGTTGTAGAACTTCTTTGCAAAGATTCTGTGCAGGTGTTGTAGAACTTATAGAACTTACAAGTTCATCAACAATGTTGGGAAGATACTTTTTTCTTTATGACTGAATAATAATGTCCTAAATCTTTTTGTCAACACACGTATGTCTCAATTTTTGATAGATAGACATTAATGAAATGAATATATGGAAGTGAGAAAAGTAGAATTCATGAATTAAAATCAGACAAATAATCTAAGCAAAATCGTGCAATTATGTTATGTTAATGAATCAATACAATGTGAACACAAAACATAAAGGATAGGATGCTCAAGAAGTTGGCATGTATAGATTGATCGTCGTCTCCGAATTATATATATAGTATATATATATATATATAGATATAGATATATATATATAATATATATATATATATATATATATATAGATATATATATATATATATATATATATGATATATATAGTTATATATATATATATATATATATATATATATATATATATATATATATATATATATATATATATATATATATATATATATATATATATATAATAAAATTTAATTAAAATATTATTTAATTCATGATCAATATTTTTTGCATCGATCAACGAACCATCCTTCCTATATTTGCATGATGATCATTGTTAATAATCGATGAACGATGTTGCTAAGGTTTGGATTACCAAAAGGATGATAAGATAATGGAGGATAAAGGAGGCAGTAAAAATATATAAAAGGATAATAAAAAGTGATGATCGATAGAAGTAAAATGAATATTAAAAAAATATTTTAATTTTTTTTAAAATTTAGGTAATTTCATAAGAAAATTTTAAAGTTTATGTAAAAAAAAGAATTCGTCCGATGATCAAATTACTTTTCTCATGAAAAGAGTGTTTTCTTATGGAGAGATAAAATTTATTCCTGTAGTTTTGTATTTCTTGTGCATAGCGAAGCTTATACACACTATATATAGGAATTAGGGTTCCCCTCTCTCTCATCTTTCTTCTCCCACAATGGCGGCTGCGACGCTCCGCTCCGTACTCCGCCGCAATCGCCTCCTGCCCTTGTTCGAAACCTGCCGCCTTCGACATCTCCGCTTCTTCTCGTCCTCTGTCGACGCTGCCGCCACCGTAGGCGGCACCATATCTCCAGATCCCCACTTCATGGTGGAATACCTTGTCAACTCCTGCGGGTTCTCCTCCTCCGAGGCAGCCAAGTTCTCTAAACCCCTTGCGCACCTCCGATCCACCGAGAAACCCGACGCCGTCCTTAACTTCATGAGATCTCAGGGCTTCGATGGCGCTGGTATCAGGAAGTTGATATCTTTGAGACCCATTTGCCTATGCTGCAACGTGGAGAAGAACGTCGCCCCGAAGTTTCAGTTCTTACGCGATTTGGGCCTATCGGAGTCGGACATCATCGATGCCATCATGAGTAACCACGGGATCCTCGGCCTCGACGTTCATCGTTTCATCGTCCCCAAATTGGAGATGTGGGAAAGTCTCTTGGGATCGAGAGAGCTCGTTCTCAAGCATCTCAAGAAGACAAGATGGTTTCTCAGCTCCACCGTTGAGAAGAGGATGCATCCGAACCTAAAGTTCTTAAGGGATGAGTGCGGTATCCCTGAAGAAAGGGTCTCTTCCGTCTTGAGAACTCACCCAACTTTTATCTTACGGAAACCAGAGTCACTCCGGACTTTGGTTGTGAGAGCCGAGGAACTTGGGATGCCCCGAGACTCTCAAATGTTCATGTCGATCCTTAAATCTCTTCACATGGTAAGCAAAGAAACGCTCGAGGCAAAGGTTGAGCTCCTGAGGAGCTTCGGGTGGTCGGAGTCTGAGTTTTTTTCTGCATTCAAGAAGTCACCGAACATATCATCCCTTTCGCCGGAGTCAATTCGTCGAAAAATGGATTTTTTAATCAATAAAGTTGGGTACGTCCCTTCCTTCATCGCCGTCCACTCATGTCTCTTGCATTATAGTTTGGAGAAGAGGGTAATTCCTCGGTTTCGTGTTTTGGAGATCTTGAATACGAAAGGCTTGTGGACTCGACGAGGCACGTTTTTGTCATATGTGAAATTATCAAATACGAAATTCATGGAGAAGATTGTTCTACCCTACAAAGAAAAGGTTCCTGAGCTTCTTGATATTTTGAGAGTCGCAGGTGAGTGCGAAGGGAAATGAGCCCTTTTATTTGGTATCAGAGGAGGATGAGAAGGGCTTAGCTGATGGTCTAACTCACATTTGAATTTCTCAACAGGAGCTGAGCAGTGATTCAGCACCTTTTCCCTTGACAACAAGCTGTCTTACATCAACCACCAGCCTTGGCTACTGAGGTGCAGTCCAGTTAAAGAATTATTCCTTTGGTGTCATATGGTAGTAATGTTGTAATTGGAAGGTCTATGCAGTGCCCAACACAAAATGTCTTCCAGTTTTACTCATTAAGGTTTGTGGAAAAGTCTGTTCTTTGTTGCAAAGCAGAAGTCCCTGGCCTGTTTGAAATCTCTGATCGATGAAGGTAGATTATTCCCCTAGTTTGAGATTTTGGAAATAGAATGCAAATGGCTTCTCTAAAAGTCTATTGAGGTGTGAGATTCTTCTTATGTGACAAGCTAGTTTAGCATTGATTATAAACTGACTTTGTTTTGTCTTACTAAATGTTTGCTTGAATCATTTCTTATTGTGTTTGGCACAGTATTGTTGGTTGTATCTGAAATGTCTTCAGCCTCACTGGAATTGTTGAGTATGCTATCCTGAAATGTCTTCAGCCTCACTGGAATTGTTGAGTATGCTATCCTGAAATGTCTTCAGCCTCACTGGAATTGTTGAGTATGCTATCCTGAAATGTCTTCAGCCTCACTGGAATTGTTGAGTTTTCTATCCTGAAATGTCTTCAGCCTCACTGGAATTGTTGAGTATGCTATCCTGAAATGTCTTCAGCCTCACTGGAATTGTTGAGTATGCTATCCTGAAATGTCTTCAGCCTCACTGGAATTGTTGAGTATGCTATCCTGAAATGTCTTCAGCCTCACTGGAATTGTTGAGTATGCTATCCTGAAATGTCTTCAGCCTCACTGGAATTGTTGAGTATGCTATCCTGAAATGTCTTCAGCCTCACTGGAATTGTTGAGTATGCTATCCTGAAATGTCTTCAGCCTCACTGGAATTGTTGAGTATGCTATCCTGAAATGTCTTCAGCCTCACTGGAATACTTGTTCGTGTGCTAATTGGAAGATTCCATTTATGTTTCTGTTATGTATTGTGATATCAGGGGCCTCAATGGAATTTGGAAGACCAGTTGCTGTGTTGATCATGATTACCATTGGTTTGGTATTCACCCATTTGTTTTGCATGTAAGATGGTGTCACTTTGCTTGCAGGTTGAATGGACTTCAGAGAATCAAAACTTGTGTATGTTATACTGAAATGCCTTCAGCCTCATTGGAATTGTTGAGTTTTCTATCCTGAAATGTCTTCAGCCTCACTGGAATTGTTGAGTATGCTATCCTGAAATGTCTTCAGCCTCATTAGAATTGTTGCTCAGGCATTTCCTGCATCAACAAACTCTAACATGCAAACTAATTTATAAGCCTAAACATTTTAAAATTGACAACAAAATGTGTATTTCAAATTTCTGTAATTGTCTTTATGTTTTGTTGTAGAGTTCATGATCATTACATCACAAGGTTTTATGTCCTTTATTTAGTGCAGAAATGACTACTTATGATTGTGCACACTATCCTGACCCATTCTCAGCTACTCTTGTTTCTGTCTCTCCATGCAATTGTGCCTATTTTTAATACCACAGTTCAGATAAGATCATAAGAATATTGATCATCTTTCTCAGTATGTAAAACGTTTTATGAATCTTGATATCAGCTGTTCCATCTTTTGCAGCGAATTGTGTAGCTGTGCATGAATTGTGGAACAGATGGAACTAGCAAGTGCATCAAGAATATTGGAAGGTATGCAAAAAGTGCTTTCCTAATTACGTTCTTGTTCCTGCCAAGGTTGTTAGTAGTGCTACAGAGTATGCTATGAATCTTGTCTCTTGCAACAATCATTGGAAGTGATTCTTGGATATTTGTTCTTAGTTTTTGTTTTATTTTTAATGTGTTAGTTTATTTAATCTGTTCCGAGGTCAGTATGACAAGGTTGCAAAATCATTTGGTTATTATCTCAATTCTCAATTGCTAATCGAGACCCATAATCGGCCTAAATTGGGCTTTCCCATTGAGTAGGCTTGCTCAATATTTTCTTACTTTTATTTGTAAGGCCCAATTAAACCCATTACGACCTGTAAGCAGCCCGTTTCTTGTGCGCTCAACCCTATATCTTACTTTCTTTAAATGTTTGTTATAGATTGCTACTCAGGCAATCAGGTAAGTGTGATTTCTGTGAATTCTTCATCAAGTCTGCTGATTTTTCTTCTTTCTTCCAATTGTAAGTTATATGTTTTCATTACACAACTGTGTTAGCATAATTTAGATTCTTCATCATGTCTGCTGCTTTTTCTTCTTTCTTCCAATTGTAAGTTATGTATCTGTTTTCATTACACAACTATGTGTAAGCATAATATAGATTGGAAGTTAAATATATCTCGCAATGATTGTAAGAATTGTTCAATGTCATGGAGAGTATTCAAGCTGAAGTTTTTGCGGAATCGTTTAACTATTGATTGTTATTAGCAATAAGTAAGGACATTGCAATAGCATTCTTAGCTTAAATTTTGATTTGCTAATTACCTTACTTTTCACTAAAGCATGATTATGCCCTGTAAGATTTTTAATCAAAAGTTAAATGTTTCTCTCCCTTAGATTGGTAGTTTTTTAGGTGTTACTGTTATGTGTAGCAATATTATGCAATGGAAGGTAAACTTGTGCATTTTAATATTGTCTCACATCTTTGCAATGATCATAAGCATATTTCAAATTTCTGGTGGTGAATCCAACCTCATGTTCTGATGATTCATTTCACTCCTTTTCTATAAAGAATGCAGCAGGTACTGAGAACACCAAAATAACATTCTATAGATGATAATGATGAGAATTTTGCCAATTATTTAATTTGATTTTTATGTTGCCTGTTACTTTTTTCCCCACTGTTGTTAGAGTGGAGTTCTTAGCCTGTGTTCTTCCAAGCATGTTTGCCTTGAGCTAAATGTAGTACCTGTGGGATTTACAATTGAAAGGTACACAGTAAGATGAAGGCAACAGAGGTTCTTAATGGCTTACTGGGAATGGATGATAAGATGTTTTATAAATGTTACATAAGTGAAACAATAAGGATTTGAGTCTATGAGAGATAAAAGGAATCAGTAAATGAGTCCCTCGCATGGATTGGATTGAATTATGTGGAATTTATTTCGTGTCAAGTCCTCATCATTATGTAAATTTTTTTTTTTTTTTTTTGTCATCAATGATGATTGTGGTTAACTATTTAACCTTATGTGTAAAGAGAATTGTTTAGAGTGGAGTTCTTAGCCTGTGTTCTTCCAAGCATGTTTGCCTTGAGCTAAATGTAGTACCTGTGGGATTTACAATTGAAAGGTACACAGTAAGATGAAGGCAACAGAGGTTCTTAATGGCTTACTGGGAATGGATGATAAGATGTTTTATAAATGTTACATAAGTGAAACAATAAGGATTTGAGTCTATGAGAGATAAAAGGAATCAGTAAATGAGTCCCTCGCATGGATTGAATTATGTGGAATTTATTTCGTGTCAAGTCCTCATCATTATGTAAATTTTTTTTTTTTTTTTTTTTTGTCATCAATGATGATTGTGGTTAACTATTTAACCTTATGTGTAAAGAATATTATATATATAAGTAAAAGTATGAGCATTTATCTCTAAGATCAACTGGATTGTTGGATTAATAATAATAATAATGGACTATGATTATGAGGCAAAAAGAAAAGAAAAATCTTATTATGCCTTGCAAAGTATCTGTCTACTTCCACATCTGCTGCTCAAAAAATATAATACTTATATATATATCTCTAAACGGCAAAAAATATCATCTATAGTGACCCTTTTCATGGGCATACATAACCATTTGTGTTATACCTCTCCTATCAAAAATATCTTCTTTTTTTTATTTTTTTCTTCTTTTTACATCAGGAGTCATTTCTTTGCATCTTTTCGTGGGTGGATGTGTTCTTAGTAGAAATAGTTGCATTACGATGCCAAAAGATTGGATTTTGGTGCTCGTCCTTGGAGTTTTGCATCCATCTCAGATGGATTAATTGCCTGTTAGAGGTCAGATTTGTGGACTTTAAAGTGCTCCTACCTATCATTTGGAAATAATTATTGCATAAGGAATTCGGAGGAAGTCAACCTCATTCCTTTCATGTGGAAGAACAGGCCACTTCAAAACCATCAAGAAGCTTCATGTGTGTGAAAAAGTCAAACTCTTCATGCCATGAAGAAGCTTCCGTGGTAACGAAAGTCAACCTCACTATGCGGTGGAGACGACCTTCCAAGGTCTGCTGTTGAGTCGTCATGCATGACACCATTCTTCGCGTTGCTGTCACCCCAAAATCCACGCTCGTTCTTGGAACCCACATTGATGCCTTGGCCTGCAATCCAACCACGAGCCCTACAAAGCCAGTCTCGCCTCATCTCTCGATTCTTACACATGGCGACGATGGGAGCAGACTTCGCGCAGGCCTATGTCATGAAGAAGCTCAACAAGGAGAGGATGAAGAGTCTGGAAGAAAAGATGGGAACGGGGGCTGAGCAGCAGGAGCTGAACAAGAGTGCCTTCTGGATGATGACGAAGAAGATACGCCCAAACGCAGAGAGAGATCTTTGGCACAGATGCAATGACAAGAGAAATGGGTCGGCATCACCCAAACGCAGCGAGAGATCTCTGGCACAGATACAATGACAAGACAAATGGCTCGGCATCGCCCAAACGCAAGGAGATATCTCTGGCACAGATACAATGACAAGAAATAGGAATTAAGAATACTGTTATTTGTTTCTCATTGTTGGTTATATGTAATATTTCACTGATGAATAGTACAAGAAGAAATATATGATCTTGTCTAAAGCTGCAGTTTTTACTGCCACAAATCTACTAGCATTTCTCCTCAATCTTGCAGAGACCACATTTTGTGCAATTATCTCACATTAAGAATAATTTATGAGAATGAAACAGATAGACCTAATGATCCAAGTAGCACAAGTTGTATTAAGCAAATCACAGCTACATATCACCAAGCAAAATCTCATTTTGAAACCAACATAAAGGCTGCTGCAACAGGAACAAAAAGCTGTAATGACTGCAGCAGCATCGACTATACTTCAAACGACTCATTGTCGATTGCACAACACCAAGCTTGCTTCTATACACTTGTGATGTATTGGCCAAAAACATCTAAATGTAGATATGTTTTTGATATAACAATAGAAGCTAGCTCCACCATCCTGTTCAGGAAAATAATGTATTTACAAGAGTTGGGTGATCCCGAGATCCAAACAGGTCAAAGATCAAGGACCTGACAGCCTACAAGCTCTGCCGCCCCAAAATCCTTAGCAGCAATGACCTTCAAAAATTGAGGTTCTTCCTCTTCCGAGGAATCCGCAATGGCATCAACTGGAGCAGTTGATGAAGTCGAAACGCTCGAGCCTCTACATCTCCGAGAGTCAGCCTCCAATATAACAATATGATCACTGGCATCTTTTGTGATAACATGGAGCTTCCCAAGGAAACCAGCAAGTAGATATGGAGACTCAGAGTCACTGAAACAATGAAGTGGAACCCTTTCTACAACAACTCTCCAAGCATCCTCCTCCTCATCGTATACCTTTATATTGGCACTGTCCAGATACCTAGAAGGATCCAAGGCATATAGATCCCCATTGACCACAGCACCCAACTTTGTCCCTGCCTGTCTTGCAGGCCAACCGTCACCCATACCAGGTGGCATGTCCACCCACGAACCTGTCTCTGGGTCATAGATCTCACCTCCAATATCAAAAAAGAAGGGCCATGAATACAAGCTCTGAGGAACACACAGCCTTCCTCTGTATGAAGCCATTCCTGTTGCAATTGGCTTCACCATGTCAGCCAAGAAAACAAGAGGTACTTCCTGTGTTTTCAAGAAAGGCATGCTTGGCAACTCTGTCCAAAGACCAGTTGCGGGATCAAAAACTTCTGCGGAGTGCAATGGAGTTAACCCATCTCTTCCCCTAATGACACCACCCACAGCGTAAAGTTTGTTGTTCAACAAGCATGTCTTACAAAACGCCCTGGCACTGATCATGGAATTCACTTCCTCCCACAAATTAAGGCACGGGTCATATCGCCAAACACAGTCGATTGCAGAAGCTCGAGAGAATCCCCCCAGCACATAGAGGCAGCCACCAACAGCACCAACTGCGCAACCACAAAACGACATTTGATCCAAGTTATCCCTCCGGCCAAGCCAGCCTCTTATGAGATCAGCAAGTTTGATGCTAGATCCGACCATTCTCCACATCCGTAATCTAGGCAAAACCCTTTGTGGCTCCTCCTCGTTCGCAAGACAGGGCATCGGTGGCAAACGTTGCCACTTCCTCAAACGAGGGTCCAGTGCGTGCCATGAAAACTTATCCGTTCCGGTCTTTGTCATCATGTATAACCATTCTTCGGTCACCCCCAGTTCTGCCCTCAGCCGAAACAGCTCATCGCTGATAATAGCTGCCTTCCAACGCTGGGAAACCAATTTCACATTCAAGTAGTAGATTCTCGGCAATCTCGCAAGAATTTGCATCGAGATTTCATCTGGAAGACTACCAATCAGTCTCGGCTTGTCATCGCAATAGCACGACATCCTCAGCCTCTTGTTTGCGTCGCCACGGGGCGTCTCAGAATTCTCACCTGCGCGAGATTTATTGGCAGGCACGCTCAAGAATGAACCCATCAAGATCCAAGTAAACTTCCACCGGCTTTTGGGGCAGAATGGGAAGCCAATCTCCAGCAAACCCCTCGATCTATTCTTCGTTACCAGAAACAAAAGAATATCAAATTCATCAGACTAAACGCGATCAGACAATTCTCCAAAAGGGGAGAAACCCCCCTTTCAGCACCTTCAAGCAGACCCTAAAAATCTAATATTTGCAATGAATAACGAGGGGATCAATCGGATTCTACTGAGACTTTAGAGCTCTAATCCAACAGAAGAACTCGCACAAATCAATCAGCCGATCAAACATCAGATCTGAAAAAACCCTACCAAAATCGAAACGCAATTGAGAAGTTTGCATTTCCAACAGGAACAACAGAAAATGGAATAGCAGATGAATGAGAACGATGACAAGAACAGAAAACATAGAATGAAGAAAAAAGTCACCTTCAGGTAGCGATCGGGAACAAGAAACTTTCTCCTTTGATTTTTCTTTCCTCTTATTTTCTTTTATTTTTCTTTTGTCTTTTTCCTTCTCCCGCCGTGCGACGACAATTGCTGCAACTTTCGCCTCACGGCTCTCTGATCCATCTCCCCGAGCGGCATTCTTTTCAACGCCGAGCGCTACTTCTCCCCCGACTTAACTCACGATTTTTCGGTAATCGACAAATACTTCTTCACCGTGACTAGAATCGTTGCTTCGGTCATTCGTCGTTTTACGCGTCGTCATCCGTCGTCACCATCTCCCACGCGACCGAAGCCACGCCGAGATGGGGCGACGAATCCAACGATCCGGCCTGCCTCCACATCCGCGCTTCTCGGTCGCGATCCACGTCCGTCACACTTTGACCTTCGTGCAAGAGTATTTCTTATATATATCAGTAGAGAATAAAATATTTCCTATTTATATCCTTTCATGAGGGCAGTAAAATATTTTTGAGTTCAAATAATTCCAACAAAAATGAATGCACTCACGCGGTGACACGAACCTTCTTTGAGATAATATTATCAGAACTTGTTGTTTGTTCAATAGAAGTATAGCGATCTAAAATAGGGATCGTTGCAGACTTATATAGGACGACTTAAATTATTAATGGACACCATCCTTGTCTAAAACAAAGTATTCTTTATATTTTGTCTGATCAAAATATAACTGATAAATTAAATGTCATTTTCGTTATGCATCCTTCCGGGGAGAAAAAAAAATAGATAGAGATATTTATTATGAATCATAGTTCCTTTTTATTGGTGATAGAAATAGAGTTCGTCGGTGACCCGACACGCAGATGCATGTGAGTTTGTGGGTCCCGCTGTCGTTCCTGCCAACTGTCGACGTTCGGGGCAGGCGGGCGGGCGGGCACTTTCCGTCCCACGTACGGACGCGGTGGCAGCCATGCACAGTCGTGGCACGTCCACTTTGTGGGTCCCGGCCCCAGCCAACACCTGGTTGGCCAGCTCTAGGTTGCGACGTCGACGACGTCCAGTGCCAGGTTTTGACGACGCTTTTCTTCTTTCCTTTTTCTTTTTCCGAATAAAAGAAACTCCAAAGTTCAAATCCTTACACAAAATACTGATCTAAAAAGAAGAAATCCTTTCTTCGAAAAATACTAACTGGTAAACATGTTGACTCTTAATAATCAAATCTACTAATGGATGCTTTTTGGTGTACCATTCGAAGATATCACTGTTGAATGGATTTTGTAATTCTATGGGAATGAGATTGTACAAATTCTCCATTCAGACCACGTACTATCATCATTGCATGCAGGCTATTTATGAATACATAGGAGAATTCCTCAGTGTGGTTGGAATTCTTGTTCATAGAGATCAGATCTTAAAATATTTCTTACCTGCAAAGGTATTCCGTGCTAGTTTATGAGAAATATGTGCCCTTTTCAATGCACTCTTGTCTCGTTGTACCCATCTCATCTTAGGTGGCCATATACTAAAAACCTCAAATACTTTGATGTGCGCATATAATGTCATACAAGTCACAGCCTACTCTACAAGGTGGTTGTCACCTAATCTCTCCAACCCTAGAGGATGTAGATGAACTCCAACACCTAATTTAGACCAAGTTCTCTCTTTTCCTGTGTAGATTGTCCACATTCCGAGTGGTGGGGGATACTCCTGATGCTTTTGTAAGAAGGAAAGTGGAGGTTCACAAACCTTATCATGTTGGAGAATGGCAATGTAGCGACACCGTTCCTTGTGGGATACCAGTAAGAGTGTTTGTATGGACAGATGGGAGAGACTCAGGCAGGGATCATGCCATGGTTTGGTGATTGGAGGTGTGCAGTAAAAAGGGAAAAAGAAAGCAGTAAACTTGGGAACTTAGGAGGGAACAGTAATGTGTCAGAAGACTGAGCTGCTCAGTCTTCAGTTGCCGAATCTTTCCGTCTGTTTACAGCATTAATTGTACTGAACTTTAACTGAATCCCTACCATCTTTGTTTCCATTCTTTTTCCTCTCTCTCTCTCTCTCTCTCTCTCTCTATTTTACCATTTGGCTTTGACTACTGTTATCCCTAGCAACTTCTTTTTGCAGTCATAAGTCCACCCTGATGCAAAACCTCATCCATCTGATTCTGATCAGATGGTTTATGTGCGGTGAGAGGATGGTGTAGAAGAAATGATGATACTGTCTTCTGCTAGGCCATCACTCTTGCAGCTCCTCTGGTTAGCTCGGTCATTAAGAAAGCATGTCTCCTTTACAGTATTCCCAGCGCACTGTGTAAGTTACAGTACTCGAAACATTAATATACATCTCAGGATTTATGTAAAGAATTACAGAAGAGGTAACAGTAAGTAATTATCCTCATGCAGAAAAGATAGTTTCTCTCTCTTACTTCTTACTAGTTCAGTCTGCCAAACTTAAAGTTCAGCAGGAACACCATAACTTTTCTCTCTTTAAGTACCACTCTTCCCTCTCTCGCCTTCTTCCTTGTAGTGAAATTGCATCTCTCTCTCTCTCTCTCTCTCTCTCTCTCTCTCTGGGGTACACACACATGAAGGCCAATGGCTTCCTGTGCCGGTCACATATCGACGCAGTTTGCGTCCCCGGCGACCCTCGGTCGATGATAAGGCCACGGCGGCCGGACAGGACGCTGGTGGAGCACTCGAGGCTGGTCGACTTGAAGTACTCGCGTCTTTTCGACTCCCGGAGATTCCACTCCGGTGACCGGAGCCGCGCCGTCACCCTTCCGATGGTTACGAAGAAACAAAGAGACCCACCGCGGCCTGCAAAGACCAGTACCAGCAGCGTCCCCTCCCTGCCTCCACCCAATGACCATGTCTTTCAGGTAACACCCTCCTACTCGTTAACCTTTTACGACTCGCGCCCTGTGAGACTTCAAGAGATGAAACTTTGTGCTTCAAACGTACATAAAATGGTTGATTTACTACGTTTAGAGTAGCAAACGTGATTTGGTAGCTATGTGGAATAGACACCGTTTGCTGCGGTGACAACATTACTTTAATGGGAATTTGAGGGAAGAGAAAAGGTTAAAAGTAGGATGGAAGGATCAATACCAGTGGAAAGCACAAAGGCTAACAGTGATACTATATTCTTTCATGTGGAGGAACTGCAGCACTGGACCAGTGGATACTTTTCAGATTCACTTTTATCTATAGACACCAACCTATTTTTTTGTCTTGAGATCCACTACAATTATTCTCTTTTGATTTTTGTTCTCCAATCCTCGATTTGTTTATGCTTGCCAGGTGGTAGTGATGAGGGTTTCGATTCATTGTCAAGGATGTGCAGGAAAGGTTAGGAAGCACATCTCTAAAATGGAAGGTATGAGATGCATTCTGGACACGATAATTGTATGGTAATGTAATATCCACATTCGGTGGACTTTTCTGACAATCAAAACTGGCAGGAGTGACATCCTTCAGCATAGATCTGGAATCCAAGAGGGTAATAGTGATGGGACATGTGTCCCCAGTGGGGGTCCTGGAGAGTCTATCAAAGGTGAAGAAAGCTGAGTTCTGGCCATGCTGAATTGAACTTGGGTTCCTCTTGTGCATCATAGTCTCAAAAAGTGCAAGAGCTTTTGGAGATGACAAGATGGATCATGCTTTTCTTTTTGTGCCTATGTTTGGCTGTTGGTTAGTATTGTGGCATTAGCATAGAAAATTGTGTTGATTGGTAATGCAGACCCTTGACAGTCTTGTAGTTCTTCTATAATATCCTCAATCATCATGTTAGTTCTATATCTTATGTCTCCGTATCACTCATATATGATATTGGGACTGCTGTACATTACTCAACCGAACCATGTCTTGTTTTATGATATATGTGCTCATCAATCAATTTTAACTTCTGAAACCTCTCTGTTGATGGAAACAAGTTGAATAATTCAATCTTGAGACTTACAAAGTCTGGTTACTGTCACTCTTGAGGACCAGTGTCTGTTGTTTCAGGACCACCTGGCCATAAACCAGGATAGAGTAGATCCACATCTAAAGACAATTATTAATCCAGGAGTAGGATTAAGAGGCATGCAGTGTTAAGAAACTGCAATCAGAAGGTGGTGTGTTGCTGTTTTCTCTTCTATTTCTTTTCAGGATAGTTGGCATTGCAGGTTCATAGACTTGGTAGTTGGGGGGAGGGGGAGTCCTTTTGGGCACCTAAAACTGTGGCAAGTTGATGTGGACTGACAACTTTTTGATCATGGTGGGGTTGTCATGGCATGGTAGCGTGGACTGAGCACAGTGTGGGTGTGTCAGCTTGGGACAATGGCGATGATCCTCCACTCATGGCAGTGGAAACTGGCCACCAACCTTTTGGGCACCACTTCAGTGGCTTGCCAGTCCTTTGATGTACCCAACAATAGTGTGAGATGGCAGCTTCTGCTTTCAGATTATCTACAGTGTCTTCAGCTTGGTTTCTGATCTGTATTCTTGTTGCAGCTGCATGCTTCCTCTTCCCAAGCTGCTTCCGAGATGTACACGGCTCTGAAACCCCTTCCCTTGTCTCTCCAAAAACAAGTAATGCATGCTTTCAGCATGGGTTCTTGAGATCCAACACTTGTTGAGGAGAAGAAGGTGAACCATGGTGTGGGGCATGGATCAGCAGGGATAGAAGCTCGATGACAGTCCGAGAACATTCACCGCTAGAGAAAGGAAGGAAAGTAGATTTCAGACTCTGCATCATACATACATGAGAGAGAGGAGCAGTGAGCATTAGAGCCAGTGTGATTTGATCCTTGAGTTGATGCCCTTCCACCAGCGCTCTGTCTCTCTCTGTCTCTGTCTCTCTCTCTGCACGCCACTGTTGCTGGGGACACATGGAAGCAGAATCTTAAGCTGGAGTTTCCTGTTAAATTAATGGTAGATTCACATAGCAATATCCAACTGCAATAAATTCCATCAACATGTAAAATTAATTGGTATTTTAAATATAGGAATCTTACATATATATATATATATATATATATATATATATATATATATATATATATATATATATATATATATATATATATATATATATATATATATATATATATATATATATATATATATATATATATATATATATATATATATATATATATATATATATATATATATATATATATATATATATATATATATATATATATATATATATATATATATATATATATATATATATATATATATATATATATATATATATATATATATATATATATATATATATATATATATATATATATATATATATATATATATATATATATATATATATATATATATATATATATATATATATATATATATATATATATATATATATATATATATATATATATATATATATATATATATATATATATATATATATATATATATATATATATATATATATATATATATATATATATATATATATATATATATATATATATATATATATATATATATATATATATATATATATATATATATATATATATATATATATATATATATATATATATATATATATATATATATATATATATATATATATATATATATATATATATATATATATATATATATATATATATATATATATATATATATATATATATATATATATATATATATATATATATATATATATATATATATATATATATATATATATATATATATATATATATATATATATATATATATATATATATATATATATATATATATATATATATATATATATATATATATATATATATATATATATATATATATATATATATATATATATATATATATATATATATATATATATATATATATATATATATATATATATATATATATATATATATATATATATATATATATATATATATATATATATATATATATATATATATATATATATATATATATATATATATATATATATATATATATATATATATATATATATATATATATACATGTAGAAATAATTGATTTAAATATATGAATCTTACAAAACCCCTCATAATGCTATTGGGTTGTGAAAAGTGGCAATTGATCACATGTCTTTATCATTTTTATTCGAATATATCCCAAAGAACAACATTGAATGATATGGAACGAATTCAAATGCTATGAACAGTAAGACTATGAACACATTGTTCAGCGCCATCCTCATGGCATCCGAACTCCCACCATGGCTTCCTGGCGCTGATCCGACCTTCGCCGCAGTCCGCGAAGCTGGGCTTCCCAGACTTCTCTGTCGAACTCCGGCCACCGCCTCTGTCCCTCCTTTCTGTCATATCTCAACTCCATGTCGTGTTTCCTGCGTAAAGCAGGGTTCGACAGCGTCTCGTAAGCTCGCTGCAGCTCGATGAACATCCTCGTGCACTCCTTTCTCCTCGAAGGAGCGCAGACGTCGGGGTGGCACCTCAGAGCCATGCTCCTGTAGGCCTTCTTTATCTCCTCCACCCCCACCGTCTCCGACTCCAAGGAGAGCACCTTGTAGAAGTTGGTCTTAGGTTTAAGCTCACTGACAATGGCTCTGCAAGAGAGTCTTCTCAGTTTGGAGTCCCATGAGATGGTTGGAGCATGCGAGCTGAAGCTGAGGGAATACATGATGGATGGAACAGAGGAAGGAGAGAAGGAACACAGATATATAGCCTGTGAATGGAGAAAACAAGGAGAGGAAGCTGACAAAATGATGGCTGTAAAACACGGTTTGTGATGGTAGACCGAATCAAACAAATCTATAATTATAATGAGGTTTTCTGTCTTCTACTGACCCATACAAGATTGAACTTTACGTGCCAATATTTCCTTCGACTGCACGATTGCTTTGCGGGGATTATATATGTGTGGCCGGCAATCATATATACATACATATATATATATATATATATATATATATATATATATATATATATATATATATACTTTCCAATAATCGATGATTCCTCAACAAATCAATTGCTGAAGTCAAATATGTTTTTGTCCCAATGTTCTGATTAGATATCGACGACAGAAAAGTCCAAAAGATCTGTGAGCAACAGTTGGAGCAGTTCAAAGATCCACGAACGTTATCCTTGGGATCAAGAGAGAACGAATCGCCTTCTTAAAGATCAAACCTTTACAGTTGAAATGATTTAAGCAATTCAATGGCTGATAAAGAGATAAAATCCAAGATTTAGTTAGAATTTCTTGGGTTAAACACTTCCCTGTCCCATCTATATATATACATCATCTTGATCCCCTTCATCTCTTCCCATTTCCTCTGGTCTTTGATTTGCTTCCTTCTAATCTCTTACTTGCTTTCTCTGCTTCAGTCTCTTCATCCATGGCCATGCCTAAGGTGGCCTTCCTTCTCTTTCTTCTGCCAGCATGTCTGATGGTTTCAGATATTACTGGTCACAATGCTGATGGTTGCGATCGTAACCATGGTAAGTCCACCATCTAATTTTTTGCTGCAATATATTGATTACATTTTTGAACCCAAACATGTTTCAATCTTGCGATGGGTAGTGCTAGAGGCTATATTGAAGATTGTTCTTTAGGAATCAACAACCTACCATGAAGACTGAGTGGTAATCAACATCACAATCTCTTATATGTCACTATGTATTCATCCTCATCAAAAAATCTGCCACTGTATCCACCTTCATCATCTCCGACGACATCACCACCGAAGGCACCAACAGCTCTAGCACCAGCTCCTGTCTCATCAATGGCGAGCGCCACAGAGTTCTCTGTGTTCATGATCGCCTTTCCCGTTGCTGCAACAGTTCCCGATATTCTATCTTAGCTTAGATTTCCTACTGCTAATCGTTAGGTTAGATGGAGGATCATAACTCTTTGCCCTTTTTTCTAGCATCACTACGATGGGTAGGATAGATTAGATAGATTGTTCTTAGATTATATTATTTACTCCCTTGTGCTGATCCTTACTGACATATCTAATACAACTATATTTGCAATGTGCATTTGTTTGAATTATTGACTGTGATGGAGTTTCAAGTTCCAAGGAAGATGATAATGAAGCGTTCAGTATTCTCTGCTTTGGCCTTAAAGATGCTACAGAGTTGCTCTAATCCAAGCCATATCTACTTGTCTGTAAACAAATGGTATCGAGCTCATGCTGTGTGCCCTTCAGATCAAGGTACCATCTGACCAAGAAACCAACATAATCTATTACAGAAGGACGCATCTTGGGAACCTAAATACCAGGCAAATTTGGATCTCCATCTTCTTGGATCTCTCAGCAGTTGGCACACGTGTGTGATCAAGATTCAGCAGGAGTATAGTAGTGCAAGATAAGGGCAGGAATCCATGGATTTGAATGGAGTAGATTAGACTTCACAGCACAGGGCTCCACAGCAAGTTGAGCTTGTCAGTAGGAGGAGCTGCAAGCCTGTCGACAAGGGTTGCCCGCAGTGACTTCTTTTCTTTTCTTTGCAGCGGAGAAGAGTCCATGCACTTCCTGTCAGCAGTCGGCTTTGTTTGCATCCCCCATGGAGCTGTCAAATGTTAGGGTCTTCAAGTTGCTCACCAGTCTATTCCTCAACAACTGGACTACATTATTTGTCACCCTGATGGCACCACAATCTTTCACCAGTCTGATTCACAGTCTTTCAGAACTCTGGAATTTCCATTAGGTGAAGGTAAAAACAAAGTGGTGTGTGAAAACAACAGTACTCACTTGCATGCTCTTGCTTTTTAGCTCTTACTTCCCTGATTCATTTCTGATACAGGACTCACATTTTGTTTCTGAAAGGCTGTTGTTAATGCCAACCCTTCACTGGCAGAACACAGTGACCACAAAATTTTGCTTACACTCAAAATCTGTGCTGCAGAAATAGTGGATCATCTCATTGATCTGCCCTCAAGTTCATCCACTCACTGCATAGACTCATCAATCATGTGCTCTTCTCTAGAACATTATTTAACTCCAGTAGGAGGGGCTACAGAAGCTTGCCCAAATCCTTATCCAACCCGGCAAATTAAATCAAGAGTGCATCTCAAGTGTCTCATATGAGTATTTTAGATACTATGATCATTTGTTAGCCAACCTTAAATAGAAAATTATATGTATAGCCACTTGCACAGGTGACTCCATTGGGTAATGGACAAATCTAAGCTGAGTTGAGAACGAGGTTGATTAGGTTATTTGGAAGAAATGGCGTGACTTTCTCATCAACAGCAAGTTCTGATGTGAAAAAAGGAGACAGTGATCAGTGTGGCTGTGACCTGAAAGATATTAGATATCAAACCCCCATAATAATTCATGGCTGGGCCTTCCCAACTTGACCACAGATTGCAATACCTTATGTCATGTAAAGATGACACAGATATCAGATTACTGAATGCCACTCCTTTTCCCCCATGGGAAGACCAAATGGAAGAAAAAGATTGCCATCCTTTCGGAAGGCCCTCACTGTATCATCAGCCACATTTGTTCCATCATGTGTGTATGGCTACCTCAAATCTGCATCTTTTTCGACCATTTAATTTAGTAGGTCCTCTGCTATGCAGTCTGATCTGGTTCTTTAGACTGTGCTACACTTAAAGAAGCTGAGGAAGCTTCACTAGAAACAACAAGAGGGATTTGATTGAGCTTATGAGATAATGAAGAGTATTGTTCTACACTGCAAACTGCTGAAAATTTAGAACTGCTTCACCCCACATCAAGCTTTTGATACTGACCGAAAGATGGTGGCAGCGGTCATACTAAACGATAAATTTGGAGCTACGCAAAGATGGGAAGACGACACGTTCTTCTGAATGGAAAAAGAAGAGGTGAAGTCTTTCGGTCAATGCAGGTTGCCACTGATTAACGATGTAAACTACTGAGCGAGACCTTGTTTCTGCTTTACGTCACAGAGCAACGATGAGCGAGGAAACGAAGGGTGATAGCGTTTGGGTTGGGGGTTGCCATCATTGCTTCGTGTCGCTCTAGAATCCCTTTACACACACACACACACACACACATTTCCTTGTGCTCTCTCCCAGTTCCATACGTGTGAACCCCACAGCATGGGAGCTGACACTGATCCCACCACAAGATTCTCCACCACTGTGATAATGATCATAATACGAATAATTTAGCAGGTGCCGTGATTAGCCTTCTCCGCCATTGGGAGTCCTTCCATGGCTCTGTTCTAAGTAAAGGAGCAGAGCCTTCGATGTACCCTCTGAATGAGATGAACAGTAGCTGTGTTTTCCACTACATTTCCAACTGTTGTGATTTATTTGTTCGTATATTTGGTGGATTTTCTCATCAGATAGCCTTATCTACTCTGCTGGGGGATTAACAATAAGATGAAGAAATCTTGCTGCTTGAGATGCATTGTAGTTGAATCACAAGACTATGTATGGTTGGATAAGTTTATACATATGATTAAGACTTGGTAAAAATAATAATAATTTTCTTATTATAAGCAGGATTACATGTCCTTGATGTCTTCATTCAACTTTGTCTTCAAGAATTATATGCTCATATTCTATTCTCAACAGCTTGTAACTCCAGTCCATTTTTTGTTGGCTCTACAATAATATTCCTTATTTTATCTCTTGATTGCCATACATAAATCACCTGATTGTTAAGAACCATCTGCCAATTAAACTGGAAGGCCAAATATGATCACCTAATACAACATATGATTGAGATCTGCTCAAAACTTAAAAGAAAACCATCTTCTTCCAGGCAGGTATCACCATTACAATGACACTTAACACAAAGGTTGGAGATTCTCAAGGAAAAGGATGTTTTTTTTCTATCTTCACTCAAATCATTCATTGACCTAACCAAACATCAGCAAGAAATCATCAGGAAACAAAGTGAAGAATGGGGAATCATTTGATTCTAACAAAACTCAAAAGGTAGATAAACATTCCACTAAAAAAAAGAGTATCATTTTACAGAGGAACAGAGGAATCTAGAAGAGAGTGTAGGGTCTCATATTACTTCTCATAAAAGCCAAGAAGATTGAAAACACAACAACATCGAGTCTACACTTCTTATCCTGATGAGTTTGTTGATGCTGGAAACCCATAAAACCCCACAACATTCATCTGATTGCATTATAACATTTGCAATCTTTTCTTAGGAGCCTTTGCGAATTCTATAAACAAAGAAGCCAAAAGCTTAAGCAGCCGTGGCTGTTCCGCCATTGCCAGATTGTTCAGTGTCATCGGTAGGAGAGGGTGTATCCTTCATGGAAGTCGGGGAGCATTTCTCTCTCTGTTCATCTAGGTTCATTTGCTGCTGACGACATTCGAGGCTACAGAATGCAACTTCACCCCTGCAAAATGCAAGAGAATATACATGCACATAGATAACTTGTAGGAACACAGTCCAAACATTTAATGCCAATTCCATAAACATCTGAATCACATGAGAAAATTAGGTCTTAGTCCCAGAGAATATATGAAAGACCAATCAGCTTTTTTTTTTCATTTATAAGACATGCAACTCATAACACTATTTATTTACTTTGCATTTGTATAAGACATAAAACTCTTAACACTAAGAAGCATGGAAAGGAAAAAAAGATTTACTGAATTATGAGGAAAAGGAAGTTGCTGAGATGCAAATATCATAGAACCAAACAATGATATGATCACATGGAAGTTGCTCAAGTCTAATACTTTCTCCTGTTGAATTAATATGAATCTGTACAAGACATGTAGCTTATAACACTAGTGAATTAAAATGCAGGTAAAGACATATATAAGATGACTAATGAGGAAAAGGAAGTTGATGAGATTCAAATATCATGGATCCAAAACACAGACATGATTAGTGCAGACTGGGTAATAAGATGTATGGAAGTCTGGAATTACGATAAATCTAATTCTTCCTCAAAGGAGGGTAATTAAAGATGAGATCTGTGACTCATTACAAAATCCAATGAGATCTGAAGTAGAAACTTCCTATCTATCTACAGTAACTATGGTACAACTAATTAGATTTTAGTAAATCTATTCAAACAAACAAATCAAGAAAATGGATAGTTACCATAATCATCAAAATATAGAAGAAAAACAATTAATTTGAAACTAAAACTCCTCAAACCATCAACAAAATTAGACCTCGTAAAAACAGAGACGATGAAACCGAGTAGCATATCAAGATGAACAAAAGTAAGCATTTAAAGAACCAAAATAAAATCTACAAGCAGAAAAACCATGAACGAGTATGTACCGAGAAAAGAAGAATCGATTACTTAAGTTTAGGTGGGGGAAAAATCGATCTTTGAACTGGAAATCATCAAGCAAACCCAAAAAAAAAAAAAAAGGAACTTTTCGTAGAAAAGGTCGTAACAGAGAGAAGTACCTATACATGTAAGCATCGCGGCCGGGTCCGAGGCGGCGGTTGCAGAGGCCGCAGGCCCTCAAGAAGGGCGCCGTCCTCGCCACGGCCTCGAAGTCGCCGGAGTTCCTCCTGTGCACGCCGCCGCGGGGAGACAGCATGGACCCCACGTAGCTCGCCGCCCGCCAATCCGCCCCGGTCCCCGCCGTCCTCTGCGCCACCTCCGCCGCGCCGTGCCGTGGCACAAGGTGGCGGCTACCGATCCCGTCCTGAGGGAACGGCTCGGGGGGCTCCACGTCGAAGAGGACGCCGGCATCGAACTCCGTCGAGCTCGTGGTCCGCCTCATCGGAGGCCTCGGCCGCTTCCCCAGCAACATCTTCGTCTCCTCTTCTCCTCTGTGGGAGGGCAGGAAGCTGCGGTGAGGAAGCGGTGACGGGACCACTGACCAGAGAGAGAGAGAGAGAGAGAGAGAGAGAGCAGAGGAGGGAGTGGGGGTTTCAGAAACCGCGTGTGGGGGAGATAAAAGAGAAGAGAATAGATCTGGACCGTTCAATATTGATCCGTCCTTATAACCGTCTATCCCCTCTTTGTCTTGAATATTGGAACTCGACGCAAACGCATCGCACCACATTTAAGTGATCTAAAGAGATGCATTGATGAACTCGACACGGGGAATGTATGATTAGATTGAGTCAAGTTTGACAACGTGGCATGATTCATTTTGAGCATCTATTACCGACTGTTCTCTCGCTTGCAATGGGTGTTTTGTTCTTATATAACACCATCATCATCCTTTTGGTGTATAAATGGTGTTCTTGTGAGCTTCTACTCCAATTTGTTTTAATTGGATCTGATTTTTTTTTTTATTTTGATGGATTTGATTCAAATCATAGTCATGAAAATCATATTAAAATTACCTATCGGGTCAAACAAATAAATAAATAATAGTAAGAATTAATTTTTTTATTTATCTCAATTACTTATTTCGATATCACTATAGTTAGTCGAATTAAACTATTTTAAGTTTAATTACTCTGACCTTCAATTCTTTGAGAAATCAATCAGATGGATTGAATGATGTTGAGATCGTCCCTAATCATTATTTTTATATTTATTTTAATATAATCCATTAATAATATTATTTTTAATATATATATATATATATATATATATATATATATATATATATATATGTGTGTGTGTGTGTGTGTGTGTGTTTTATTTTATTAGTTTTGAATGAACACATAACTCAATAAAATTTAATTATATTTTTTTTGTCTAAATTGTTAGTTAGTTTGACTGATGAAGATTTTGATAGTTTATTATAAATTCATGAGCTCCAATCTCATATTCATTATTAAAAAAAAATATTATTAAAATTATGCTTACTTGATTTCTACATGAGATGAGATCAAATAGGATTCATATTTATGCACTCACTTCTTTCAGCGGTGTATGCACATAAAGACGCGAAGTATAGAGATCGGACAAATGAAGCATACTCATTATGTGTGTAGAAAATCCATTTTCCACTTCATAATTTATTGACTTTGAACTCATGGATGAGTTGGTTGACAACGATTAATATGAACGTATGCTTCTTCTTTTTTTCCTTCTTGATTATTGTGGGAAAGATTAGAGACGGAACCCATTGATGTGGTGATGTGGGTTGATCATGTTTCGACATTTTTGTACCTATGTGACGAAGCAGAGAAGGAAACAAATTGGGAAGATGAAATGGTGGAGTTTAGTTGAACATATGGTCTACACACATATTCCATTACTTTTTGTATTATTAATTTTATATATATATAATTTATCATCATCAAATAAATAGATTTGGATTGAAGTTATTTTATATAGTATTTTTAACAAGAATATTAAAATATCACTTGGGAGTTGGTGTGGGTTCGCTATCAACGATTACATGGAGTTGGCATCAAATTATTGGTGTAAAATTTGTTTGTTGTTCCCAATGGAATCGACAAATATATTTGACTATTTTGAGGTATGCTCTTTGCATAGATTTTGAGTCCCACATCATTCGGCTGTATAAGGAAGTAATAAGAAACATGACAAGCATGACATGGATTGGCGTATAATATACAGTACATGAGCCTAAGATGTCGATACTGCTATGGAAGCGCCTGTTGTGCGAGTAAAGACCTGATGTGATGGTTGAGTCTACTCAAGAACTGGTCCCATTTGTACTACTATCTTTTTCTTCATAATTATATACAATGTATCGATTCTCTCTCTCTCTCTCTCTCTCTCTCTCTCTCTCTCTATATATATATATATATATATACACACACACACAAGGTTCCAATAATTCAGGTTGACATCACTCAAGACAATGTCAGATATCATGGAGCCTTCAAATCTAAAAGGATAAATTATACATTTTTTGGGTATTAATCCTTTAAACTTTGAAGCTATTCGAATAGATATTGGCTCATTTACATAGCTGAGGAAGACTATTTATTCACCCACTTTCTCTTCTTCACATCATAATCAGAGCATTCACAGCTCTGAACCCAAAGTTGTGAGGCAGACTGTCGACACAGAAGACACAGTCATAAAGATATGGTTTAGGTATGATGCTGCAAATTCTATAGGGTAATGATCGCCATCCACAAATCCTTGCTTTACTGCAAACATCTAAAGTTCCATGAGGCTAGGTGACACATTAGCCACCCACTTGAACAAGACTTTATTAGTTCATGACATCACCAGTGGGATCAAAAGTCTCTCAGAAGCATAAAGCTTTTACACCATGGTGCAGCACTTCCACCTTTGTGTCTGCTTTGCATCATAAAGTGTGACAATGACCCTGTGATGTTTCTGCACTGCACTGCAGGACTGAACTCCAATGGAGCACCACACTGCACATAGGAGCCATAGAGTATCACCAGATTGCTTGCAGAAAAACTGCATACTTGGAGCAACAAGTCACTGGAATTTTAGGTTTGGTTACAGTCATCAGTCAGTAGCAGTTGCTGTAATCACAATGCACTTAGTCCTCTATTGGACAATACTGATATCTCCAACATATGATCATCATCTTTATATGTTGCAATACCACTAGGCTTTTACACTTCCATAGTGGGGTAAATTCATCATCTCCAAAAAGACATAGCCCTTGTCAACAACTACTGTTGCATAGTTGATTCAACATCTTGTATGATCTTAATAATAGAGTAGTCACCTCCATTTTCTACAATGGTATACCTGCAATTTTTTGTTAAGCAAAGGTGAGAAAGCTGTCAATTTTTTTTTTCCCATCCAAAAAGTTGATGCACCATGTACTATTTTTTCATAAGAACTTTTAAGCTGACTTGAAGCTTGCAGTAGTATTATTCACAACTGACAGAGTAGCTTACAGTGCCAATATCAACAACTCAAATCATCTATTCATACACCATCAATATCTTCCTTTGCTAATATTTTCATGGAATGCACCCATTCCGATCTGCTACGCCTTCCTCAGGTAAAGTTTTCATCTCAGTTATTTCTGACCTGGCCATCAATTTCTTTCTCAGGTTCATCCGAGTCTGATGCTGACTTACCAAGACTAACATCAGGTGTGGTCGCCAGCAACTGTTTGTCGGACGATGAAGAATTTGCTCGTTTCCACAACAAAGGCATCCGCTTGTCGTCTTCTCTCATCCTAGCAGCATAATCATCGATGTTAAAACTGACTTGGTTGTTACCCCCAAATGCGCAATCAAGTTCATCCACATTGAAAAGGTCCTCCATGATCTTCTTGGTGCCATTGTCATCGGAGTACACAAATTTAACTTTTCTGTAGGTCTTTGGCTCCAGAAAGGGTTTCACCATCTGCCAAACAATCTTAGAAAACTTAAAACAACATAGACAATGCGGTTTTAGATTACATGAAACTTATTAGTCTAGATAAATGCTCATAACCTTACATGAATCTATTGGAAGATCTACTATTCTTTCTTCAGTAAAGAATACTCACCATCCAAAAAGGCTCAAAGAACTTTGGGGGATTGTAGAGTATTGCTAAGGCTAGTCTTTCTGGATAATGGTTTTGCAAGACATCAGCTGTTTCTTTTGTGACTTTTAATGATATATTTGACAAGTTGAACTCCTGGAAATCGATGAGCCAAACCATCTGTTCCTGATCAGGTGGCAGATTTAGAATTGCATTCTCCATACAGTATACCAAGTATCTAATTTGACCCTTGGTCGATTTTGTGTTCTGAAGTTAAAAAATAAGGAATCAAGTTTGTAAACATCAACTAGCAAAAGTCATGTGACTAGTAGTCTCTGTAAGATGGAAACAAGCAATGGAAGTAGATTCATCGAACCTGGCAACTGGGTCTCATTACCAGAATGCTTCTCCCATACTTGTCTGAGTAACTTGACCGGTAAATTTTTCCTGTCTCAGCTTCATGGGCCACTTCATCCTGGAAAGATGAAGATTTGCAGACATGATGTGATTTGCAGACATGATGTGATAATACAAGTTTCATGCAAGAAAGGAAAGAGAAAAAACCAAATGCTCAATGACAGTAACCAGAAATTACAAGTTAGCTATATGCACAGAAATCTGTCAGAAGTAATGACAAACTATGTCTAACTACAATTTTCATGCAAATCCAAATGAATTTCTAAGACTCACCCAACGAATTTCTTCTGGCTTGTATTCAAGCCGCCATTTCAAAGTGTCATTCAGCATTTTAGTTGCCTTCTTCACATTCCAGTTCCTTGCTGTCAAATATCTTGCAAGCGATGCATCGGAAGAATAAAGAAATAACTTGTCTGGAAATTTTCCTAAGGATGCCCTCACTTCATTTATCTAGAACACATAATACATAAGGCAACTAAAACATTCATTTTTCTTGTTTTAAATTAAGAAACGAAAGATGATCATGTTGTTGATCAGAGTTACCTTTGCCCTTTGCTCTTCAGAGAATGAACTCTCTTCAGAACCAATGGCCTCATACATCACTGAACTCATACTTCTTTAGAGGTTTCTTGGACAAATGAAGTACAGAAGAATCAATGAGGAGCTGATCTCCAAAATAAAAGAATAAAACCACAAAAAGGATTTTATTGCATATATAACCCTGTAAGATTGCAAAATTAAAGATTTGGATCCTCGAAGTATTAGATACTTAAAACACCATTCTACAACAACAACAACAAAATCGTAAATCCCAACCATTTGAGGTCGACTGCATGGATGCTATTGAGATTTGTAAAAAACCATATGTTTAGTTAAATTCAGAATAGTTAAATATTTATTTATATTTTTTATTAAAGTCTTTTTAGATTTTCTCTTACCTTTCCTCGTATCACTAATATTAATCATTTCACCTCTTTTGACTACCGCATTCGAAGGTTTCCTAAGTACATGCCTGTACCATCTTGAATAATTTTCTCTCATCTTATCTCCTATCGAAGCGATACTTGATTGTTCACGAAGAAAAAATATTTTTTTCATATCTTTCTTAGTAACTCCATATATCTATCTCAGTATTCTCATTTCGACAACACAAACTTTTTGTGTATATTGTTTCTTCGCTGCCCAACACTCAGATCCATAAAGCATTATTGGTCTAGCAATTGTCTTATAAAATTTTCTTTTAATTTCACAAGTATCTGATGATCACACAAGACTCCAGATGCCCCTCACTATTTTAATCATCTTATTTTTACTTTATGAATAATATCTTCATCAATCTCTCCATCTTGTTGAATAATTGATCCAAGATACCTAGAATTTTTACTTACGACTTCTTGTCCATCCAATTTAACTATATTCTTTTGTCTATTTCTAAAATCACTAATATTACATTTTATATATTCGGTTTTAATCCTACTTAATCTTAAACCTTTAGTTTCTAAAGCTTACCTCCATATCTCAAGCTTATAATTAATTCCACTTAGGCTCTTATCAACTAAAACAATATCATCATCAAATAACATACATTAGGGAGGTCTATTATATAAGTGACTAATAAATTCATCTAATATCAATGTGAAAAGGTAGGGACTTAATGCGGATCCTTGATATCATCCTAGGTTCATAGGAAACTCAATAGACACACTCTTATAGTTCTAACGCTGGTACCTACATCATCATACATATATTTAATAACATCAATATAATTAGTAGATATACCTTTCTTTTCTAAAACCCACCATAAAAAGATCTCTGGGAATTCTATCATAAGCTTTCTCTAAGTCAATAAAAACTATATACAAATATTTCTTTTTCTCCTCATACTTTTCCATTAATTGTCTTAATAAATAAATAGCTTCTATGGTTGATCTTCCAAACATAAAATCAAATTAATTTCTAGAGATATTTGTTTCAAATCTTATCCTACTTTCGATAACTCTTTTCTAAAATTCCTTAGTATGAATCATGATTTTAATTCCTTTATAATTTGAACAAAATAGTGCATATATAACTTTGTAAGATTGCAAAATTAAAGATTTGGATCCTCAAAATATTAGATACTTAGAACACCATTCTAAAATCTAAATTTAGTGTCATTACAAGAATACCCCAACAATGTCCTAATACTTCGACCCTTGTCATACATGCAAGACACAAAGGTCCTCTATCAATGAACCTACATATACAACACATACACACATTTATGAACCTGCAACAAATATTAGACGCATCTAACTATATATAACATAGAAGCAAATTAATATGCCATGTTATAAAATATACATATTAATAAGTTACATAATAATTTGAGACTGAACCTTGTCATGGCCTAAAATATTTACATTTAGATAATCAAATCATACATTTCATATGTGTGTGAGGATCATTCTTTCTTTCTCCATCCAAATGTAGAAATATTGCAATACCATAGGTTGGATACTAGAAAATCAAAGCTAATCAAAGATTAAAATCACCTTGCACTATCCCATGAACTTGGTCATATATCTAGATACTCAAAGTTCACCAAGGATTGAAACATGGTCTTATATTCTTGAGGATCACCATCATAGATCCAAGTTACACCATCCCAACATTGTAGTCATTCTAATTACCCAACTAATAGTTGAATGGTTTCTCACCATCCACAATGATAAGCCACTTCAACTGCACAAATAAATCATTGAATCATCATCCTTGACAAGCCACTTCTCTTACAATGAAAATCTGTCTTGCCAACCCTGGCTATCTATTCCAGTGGACAAGAATTGTCTTACAATGAATCATCATGCTTGACAAGCCACTTCTCTTACACGAAGAAGGCTTGACTTTAGAAGCAGCATCTTGGATCACGAGGGTTGATCATTTGTCACCTCTATGATCAAATATTGCTGGTCTTGGATATCAACACCTATTGGTGTATTTATCTTCATTGTGATATTCTTTTACCATTAAACCCAATCCTGAAAGCTTTAATAAGACAGAGGAATTTGGTTGTTATGTCTCTTTTCGTTATCTATCAAAAATTAGAACTCAGACGCAGATAATTTACTGAGCCATTTCCACAGCCCAAAATTTTCCCAATTAATCAATGAATCAGGAGTTCCTTCCAAATGAAAATGTGCGCTCCAAGAATCATCAAACTGCCTTTTTTTCGCATATCATCGAATCATTTTGCAGATAATGAGCGAAAACTAGTCCCGCCGTCAAACATGGTATAGAAGTGAAGGCATAGAAAACCAAAACCCGAATCATCATAGATCACACTTTTCATCATCGACCGATGATTTGAGCGAGGGATACGAACCAAGCGAGCCCCAAATTTACGTGATTTACTGGAGAGAGAGAGAGAGAGAGAGAGAGAGAGAGAGAGAGAGAGAGAGAAATCAGTCCCGTGAACTCTCAGGTGGAACAAGGAGAGGGCACAGGGATTAAGGAACGCAGGACAACGAAGGAAAAGGTGAGCTTTTCTGAGAGGCACAGCATAGCAGGGATTACCTCCGGCGAATCCGACAGTCGAGAGCCCACGTCGCGGCTAATGGACGCCGCCGAAAGGGCCGCCCGGGAGAAAAAGGATCGGCCTTTTCAGGGAGAAGGTCAAAGCAGTCGCCCGAGGCGAGACTAAAGAATAAGAAGGGGTGGATCTGCACGAATCTCGAAGGATTCTTCAACCTGGCGGTTAATGATCGCTCCAAAATTCGCGTCGATAAGGAAACGAATAGCGGATCAGGGGGTTGCACTGAGCTTCGTGGGGCCCATCACACTGCAGAGACGGGTATTTTTGGTTAGTGGGCCCTGACTCGGGTGAGTAAAAGTTTGTCGAAGATATATTTCCATTTAAATTACGTCTTGCCTTCTGTTGCTTTCTAAATTGCGAAAAATATGGGAAATTGCAGTGTTGGTAGACCCAAAAAAAACTCCGCTTCTTGCCTTTTTCTTTTTTTCCTTTCTAGTATTAATGGTTTGGATTATCACATAAAAAATCCTCTTTCTTTTCCCCTTTTTTCCTCTTTAAATTATGAGAAAATAAGACAATGTTAAAACCCCTACTCATCAAGTTTATGAGAGCTCGCGATAGTGATGTTTAAGAATATTCGGGTAAAAAAACAATTGTTTACTATTTACAAAAATAAATGTCTGGTTTGTCATATGCAAAATATATATATATGGTATGACAATGGATGCAATTTATTCTTTACAGTTACTACTTTGCCTTTCTCTTTCTAGATTATAGATAGTAAAAGCATACAATATGAATTATGAGCGGCTGATTCAAGAAACAGAAACTATTTAAAGTTATTGACAGACCAAATTAGATATATAAGATAAGATTGGATGTATTTGAAGTTAAAGCAAAATCCTTTTTCATCATGTTCTTCCCCATTGTTGGATTCCCATATATTCAAAGTTTATTGCTTACTTCATCAGAAATATTAATAAATTCTCTGATCTCACCTGGATATTATGTATTTGTTTCTTGCATCTTCAAGATTTCCATTCAAATTCATCACCTTTCTTTTTAGCTACAATTTCTAATATTCCTTTATTAATTGATATTTATAAACAAATGATATATGCACAACCAAGAGACAAATTGACCAACCCTAAAGAAAGAATACAAGTATGAGAGGCTTCATGGATCATCAATATTTCAATAAACCTTGTGCTAAGAAAAGAGGCACAGCATATGATAAACAATTGCATAGAGAATGTTGACTTCATTAAGCAATCTGATAAATATGACCAGCAAATGTTACATACATTTTAAAAATAATCTTACAGAATCAAATCCATTCTTGGGTGAAAATTTCAATTGATGCTCCATTTCAATCTTCCTTGCAAATCAACTTAATTTATTTCAACTGACAGACTTGGATTTATTTGTCTGAGGGAACCATGCTGATGGCCTCCAAATCTCTCTTGCATATCTCTCTCAGCTCTTTCAGCCTGAGAAAGTTGGCATGCTGTAGAGGACAGACAAGAAATAAGCTCAACAACATACAAGCAAATGTAACTTTGAAGTTTACACAGAGCTTAACATTGTCAAAAGGTCTATCATCACGTAAAACTAATGACCCCCTTTTCTTGAATATTAATAACACTCAGACATCTGAGATTTATAGATAAAGCTTAGAGGGGTTTGCGTGCGCAAACTAAAAATGAAAAAACTAAGAGGGTTTCTACCAAAGATGAATATAACCTTGATGAACTACAACAGGCTTTGAGACATTGCAATTTCAATCACTCTCTCCTACATGCCTTCCTGGTCCACATTTTTCACCTCTTGTCCCAAGTCACTTCTTTTCGATACCTATTGAACTAGGAATGAACCATGAACAAACATGTGCTTTGCTTATTTAAAGATTTACACAACTGTGTAAAAGGATCTCATGGTTGCTAAGATAATGAGAGTGACGTGCTAAATTTATTCCCTATACCCCTAATCCAGTTATAAGCATAACTTAAATCGTGCATTAGGATGATGTTCACCTAAATGAGGTTGTCATGAGAAGCAGTATCGTAGCACTTGCACTAATACACAAAGAACGGAAAGCACTATCCTTGCACATCACTTAGCAAGGTTGTTACAAGAGTCAAGAGGCAGCACTTTCTGATATATCATGAGCAGTAGATAATAATCATATTACTAATACATTTTATTAAGAATATTATGAGTAGAGAAAACATTACGTGAAATTATAAATCATAAAACTTCGGAAATCTTTTTTTTTGTGGAACTCTAGTAATTAAGAAGCATATAATATATATGTGTGTGTGTGTGCGTGTATAAATGAAAGTAAAGGAAATAAAAGGGGAAGAAATTCCATCTTTTCCTCTTAGCTATCTTCTTTATTTCTATAGTGCCACTTTATAATATCCTTAAATTTTATTTATTAATCATTAATGATTTTAATTATTTATTAACCATTTTAACATTATCTCATCACCAAAGCATCCAAAAATGAAAAACAGATTCGACATTCAATGATACAATTGAAATGTCAGGCCATATTAGCCAATGAATGAAAATCCAAGCTGTGTTGGCTAATTAGTGGATTATAAGGTTTGAGACAAGTGGAGAAAAGGAGAGGAGGGGAGGAGAGTAGCCTTGGGATATTAGACTTTGGAGTAGACATACAGATTCTTTGCCGTGTGAGAAGCTTCAGAACAAATTTCAAAAAAAAAAAAACTGCCATTTATTGAACGGCCATACTAGGATAACATTTCCAATTATTACCAAGTCATGGTGGCCTCCCTCCCCATTATAATGTGAGGTACCTCTTTTCGCTTATAATGTGAGAAAATTTAATCTTCACTCTTAAAGATTCTTTTTAACAGGAATAAAAAAATTTTATATGTGAACTGAATGAAATGACAGTCTAATATAGGATAATAAACAATTCCTAAATGCTAACTCATAATAATGAGAAACATATCATCAAACAAATCAGACCACCAATAGCCAACCAAAAGCAAATCTGTTGGACAAAGAATGAAGTTTCCTTTTCTTTCTTGATAAACTAGAGAGAGAGAGAGCCAAGGTGACTGACATGTAGCAAAAGAGCATCAAATGTATAGTCAAGGGGGGCCTATGAGGTTGTTTTATGGAATTTATACAATAGTATAAGAAATGGTAGATGTATAACTTGTTTGAAAAAAAAAACAAAATCTTTTCACTCAAGATGTCTAAAATTTCTTAAACTACATCAGATTCCTATCCAAAGCCTTTGAGAAATCCTTGGTGTTAAATTTGTTTCTGACACTACCAAGATTCTTACCACGTAATGAGTAGACAAATCAAAAGAAAGGAGGCCAAGATGACTTACAAGCTGGGCTGTTTCAAGCACAAGGGCATTCTCTGTTCGAAGGAAGAGTGATCTCCACTGTTGAGTTAATTCAAATTCCAATTCAGACGATCTTTTTGTGCTCTGTTGAATGGCTTTGATGTTATGGATATTGCTGCAACTTCTTACTTCTAAGGTCCTCGCAAGCCTTTTGCTTTTCTTCAATGCTACAGACAAACAAGTGAAGTTAATAAACGTAACAAGGTAAAAAAATCAATATAACTATATGTTTCCTTCTAAAACAATTGTGAAGGAAGAATTACACCAAAAAAAAAAATCTAGTTTGTCTCTAAGTATTCCATGGATGCATGGCACAAGCTTACCAGCAAGTCTTCCTCGAGCATCCTGATAGTGTAGGTCTGCCCACATGTAAGCAGCTGATGACATAACATTGACATGACAAACCATAATCAGACAACAAATACATAAATTATTATAGAAAATTTTCAATTGGTAAATGGTACAACCTATATAATGTCCACACTTGATCCATCAGAAAGGTAGGGATTGTAACTTGCCTTTAAGACAAAAGGAACATTTACAAGATTTTTCTGGCATGCTGACCTCACTGCAATTTGAACTACCATTAATAGGATCTGACCCATCATCTACTTTAATATCCGATGACCGAGATGGCTTCAAGCACTTCGAGAAGCCTGATTTATCTGGCCCATCAGCTACTATGATATCCAGTGACCCAGACGGCTTCAAGCACTTCAAGAAGCCTGATTTACCAACTGGAACATTGCTGGGAGCTTCACCTCTGTCAACATTGCTTTCTTTTACTGCTGCAAAATGCAAACCAGAACAATTTGAAGCAGTAGATTTACTGACATCATTTTTATCCCGAAAGGAATATCTGAAGGAATCAGCACTATCAGTCTCATCATCCTCTAGACAGTCGTCTTCGGTATTGGTCTCACTTGATTTATCACAATGGGCAGGCACAGACTCAAAATTACTGTAGCCTTGCCCTAACTTGTCAACTTCAGTAAACCCATAGACAAAGATTCCTTTAGGATCCGAAGTCACAAGTTGACATGCCTGCTTAGAATCAAAGGAATAGAGGCCTTTCCCTTTACCATCAACCAAAAAGTCAGCTACACCATCGATTTTGTCCTTCCGTTTCATGGAAGCCCTTGCATCTCCAGCTAAGTGTTCATCAAAACTGGCATCTTTAAGTCCTCCCCCTTTCCTGCCAACATTGTGTCTTGCAACATTTGTTTCTAAATCCAAAGATAACCTTCTCTTGCCATTAATGTTGGTTATATCACCCAGAACACCCTTCTTGACAGCCATTTCTCTAGAACCACCTCCTTCCCCCATTGTCCACACCTCTAACAGAGATGGTCGAACGCGAAGTTGTTTGATCTATTCGCCAAGATACAACCTTCAAAAATACATGAGAAAGGAGGCCGAAAATCATCCCATTTCTTTCCTACAAGAAAACGTTTTTAGAGGAAAAAGAAGGAAGATGCATTTGATTATTAGATTACATAAACCACGACACGGCTGAACGAGAAATATAGAATAGCCACGCGGTTCATGTTCCCAGGTGAACAAAGCTCCATTTCAAGCAAACCCTAATTTCGCCAATACCAAGAATTGGCAGGAGAAAGAAAGGCAGAAAAATGACTTATGTGTCCAAAAACTCGAAACAAACATCAGAATCAACCGATGATCCCAAACGATATGCGCATCAACCCTCACGATGCAAGAAGAGAAGAAAAAGGGAAAACCGGTCGTGAAAAGCTTCGATCAACATCGAACGGCATGTCCGGAGACGCCGAAACTCGAGACGATATCAACAACAGCAAGAATTAACGGATCAATGCTACCAACCTTTTCGCCGACGGCTGCGGGGAGACCGAGAGAGAGAGAGAGAGAGAGGAGTGGGATCAGATTTGGGTAAAGAAAGAAAAGGGCGGGCTTTTAGATTTGATAGGGAAGAGCGAAGAACGCTATAAGCGCGCGGACTTCATTGGGATTTCTCCCAAGGCGGCAGCGGGATGCGGTGTTTCGCCGGTGACGATAACCGAACGCTCTCTACGCGTTTGCGATCTCATATCTAATGGACGGAGGTAGGTCCGACCGCAGGAATACCAAAAATACCGTAAAGTTGCTGTTGAACTTGTTGGAATGCGATCGCAACAACATCCGACTTAATGTCTTCGGATAACCAGAGAATTAGGGCGGATCACACCATCTAAAACATTGATGGTGTACCCGATCCGCTAGGGTTTAAAATCTCATCCAAAATATTTTGCGCAGGTATTATTAGCTGAGAAAATTATGATAGTTTATCATGAGATTCTAAGTTCAAATTTTGTCTTCGTCATTTATTATTTTCAAAAATAAAAATAAAAGATTTTAAGAGGAGCAGAGAAAAGACAAGCCCACGGCCCATTGGGCCGGAATGCTGAGTGTACAGCCTTCTATAATTGTGGCCCAGAAGATGAACGACGGAGAGACTGTTTTAGTGAAGCTTCATTTCACCAATCATTTAGCCACTAAAACTTCAAGGAGGAAGAAGGTTTTCATGGGGACACTGTTTGCATGAGATCCCTCGGTTCATGGAGAGTCGTCGGCCGACCATGGGAAGACCACTGGGAATAAGAACACCGGAAGACATTGGCGGTCATATGTGTGCCATGGACAGTAAGATTCCAAACCTCATCAAAGCTAAAGCCGCCGAAAGCTGACGCCTTTTCACATGCAAGAGCGTGAATATTATTAGCTGCACTTGCCATCAAGAGGGCCACGTCTGAGGGTTATTCTTCCACTCTCCATCCCCACATCACAGCCTCTCTTGCATCCCCAAGAAGAATCGCAGGAAAGTTCACGATCAGTGCCATGCATGTCTTACGACAGCCATGAAAGGTTGAGAGCACCACCGACGAAGAAGATGGCTTATCGTTAGGGAACAACCACGCTGTCCGATATGGGGAATAGCGAATAAAGGATATGTGCCTACCCACGCCACCGAATTCGTCGTAAACTTCCATGTCATGGGCGAAGATTTCAAAGAACATGAAAAGCGTGAAGCATAGGAATTGGATCTCGATAGAAAATAAGGTCTCAGGCTTCAGTTGACTTGAGGTGGCGGAACGAAGAATGTGAATAGATGTGGCACACTTGCATGAGGGGTTAGAATCCAGCGTTAGGCAGACAAGGATCAGTTTACTTTGCGAATGGATTCTTGGAAGGTGGGAAGGTATTGGTAAGCATATCTGCATCTCCATGGGACTGTCAAATGCATGCATGGATTCTGATGACCTATGCGAGAGACAGGAACACTGGAAACCTCCAGGAACAGAGAAGGTTGGAGCAGAGTTAGAATATTGGAATGAAGAAACATGATCGGTTGAAGGTTCTGATGAATTCAAGGTAGGGCATAAAAGTAGTCTGACAAGTGGATTCCTGGAAGGTGAATGGCAAGGTGTGTTTCTGTCAAAAGAAGTTAGAGATCACAAAGGGATGTGGATGTCCCCAACTCACCCACTTGTCATTACCAGTTTATTTCCAGTAAGATAACAATGAAAAATGATGCCAATAAGTAAGCAGTGTAGTATTTGTTTGTCGATGAGAAGCATATACATTTTACTTTCTTTGTGTTTATCAAGAAAAGGCAATTATGCCAAAAAGTTGCCCTACAAAACAGGAAATCTTGAGACCATCGAGGGGAGCAGTTTGCCAACCTAGCTAGAATGTCTAGGTGAGGTCAATGATGTGCAGATTTGGCTTGGCTTCTGTCCACTTGACCAAATATCAATTCTACAATTGACGTGCAAAAGTCATGCATAGATCTTTTCTTATTAATGCAACCAAAATTGTTTCAGGATGTATGCAGATCTGATCGTATATAATTAATTGGAGCTGTACAATAATTGAAAGAGGAATCAATTCCTGAAGCTGCCATCACCAGTAGTTCATGAAAGGGGAATGTTTTCAGCCTCCCTCTGAGCTCCATCCAGTGGTGTTGAAAGATGATGCGAAGATAACGACGACGACAAGTCTATGGATACCTGCATTCCCAAAGGGATAACCAAGGAAAGAGGGGGGGGGTTTCTGCTAGTGCTGTCCAAATCTGATCTGAATCATGACACTTGAGCTAGAAAGATAAAGTCAGGTTTTCCTCCGCATGACTTTTTGTTTACCTTGTGAGCAAGAAAAGGAGAAAGAAAGGAAGACCAAAAACATGTGAAAACCTAGGAGATATCTCAATTGTTGGATTTGGATTTCTTGTGGGCATAAAAATCCAAAGACGTCCTATAGATTAGGTGGGCTCACGAGAATGAGCTGTCGACAAGCAATTCCATTTCCTTGCATCCTTCTTCTAAAGTTGCTTTTTGATCATGCATGGCTTCATCCGAGTTTTCTACTGCACTACTTGCTAGCTTCAAATATCTGTCGGGTATCCAATCAATTTATGGTGCTATATTATAATACCTTCGATTAGTCCTACACCCAAATATAGGTAAGATTAATATTGACTTATACGAGTCTGATGAATATATTATTATCAATTTTAACTTAAGTATTTTAGTTAATGATTAAGATCAAACAAAGTTGATAGATCAATTAACCCATCATGATGTGATATAATAAATTGAAGAGTGATGTTTTAGAAACTAAAACCTGATGCTATATGTTGATCGACAAAACCTAATGGATCACTTTCTTTGTGTTTATCAAGAAAAGGCAATTATGCCAAAAGTTGCCCTACAAAACAGGAAATCTTGAGACCATCGAGGGGAGCAGTTTGCCAACCTAGCTAGAATGTCTAGGTGAGGTCAATGATGTGCAGATTTGGCTTGGCTTCTGTCCACTTGACCAAATATCAATTCTACAATTGACGTGCAAAAGTCATGCATAGATCTTTTCTTATTAATGCAACCAAAATTGTTTCAGGATGTATGCAGATCTGATCGTATATAATTAATTGGAGCTGTACAATAATTGAAAGAGGAATCAATTCCTGAAGCTGCCATCACCAGTAGTTCATGAAAGGGGAATGTTTTCAGCCTCCCTCTGAGCTCCATCCAGTGGTGTTGAAAGATGATGCGAAGATAACGACGACGACAAGTCTATGGATACCTGCATTCCCAAAGGGATAACCAAGGAAAGAGGGGGGGGGTTTCTGCTAGTGCTGTCCAAATCTGATCTGAATCATGACACTTGAGCTAGAAAGATAAAGTCAGGTTTTCCTCCGCATGACTTTTTGTTTACCTTGTGAGCAAGAAAAGGAGAAAGAAAGGAAGACCAAAAACATGTGAAAACCTAGGAGATATCTCAATTGTTGGATTTGGATTTCTTGTGGGGCATAAAAATCCAAAGACGTCCTATAGATTAGGTGGGCTCACGAGAATGAGCTGTCGACAAGCAATTCCATTTCCTTGCATCCTTCTTCTAAAGTTGCTTTTTGATCATGCATGGCTTCATCCGAGTTTTCTACTGCACTACTTGCTAGCTTCAAATATCTGTCGGGTATCCAATCAATTTATGGTGCTATATTATAATACCTTCGATTAGTCCTACACCCAAATATAGGTAAGATTAATATTGACTTATACGAGTCTGATGAATATATTATTATCAATTTTAACTTAAGTATTTTAGTTAATGATTAAGATCAAACAAAGTTGATAGATCAATTAACCCATCATGATGTGATATAATAAATTGAAGAGTGATGTTTTAGAAACTAAAACCTGATGCTATATGTTGATCGACAAAACCTAATGGATCACTTTCTTTGTGGAGTTTTATGATTTATTATTTCTAGAGAAATTGCTAATCCTTTTATCAGGAAGAAACAAGAAGTTCCCACTGTTCTTTGTCCTCCATGGTTGATTGGGAAATCCCACCTTAAATATTGATGATAAACATGCATTTTCTTGCATAGTAAGGACTAAAACTAGTCAAGCCAATCTGTACTGTTCTTGTCAGATCATATATCAGCAATCTTTGTGCTCGCAATTATCTCATCAAATTATGTTTATCCAGAGCACCAAAGTGGACATCATATCACACCTGATCAAGCTTGCATTGCTTTTGCTTGGGATATATAATTGAAATCCTTGGTGTACTTCTGCTAGTCCACATGTTTATGACTCAGATTTACCTTTCTTTTTCTGACAGTGAGATCAGTCACTTGTTTATTAGCGTTTGGAGCCTTGTGTGAGCTAAGCAGCTGTTTGCTTTCTTTCATGCATCATCAGTCTCAGGCATGAGATTGACACATACAATAATAATATGCATAGATGTGTATGGGATTGGAAAGTTCCTACTCACTCATGAAGCACTCATTTCTTGTCAAAGGTGTCGTCGACTCTTTAGCTTCCCCCATAATCATGATTCTTCTTCTTCTTCTTTTTTTTGGTTTTTTTTGGCATTTTAGTTGCAGAAGATTCCAAGAATAGATTGTCCAATGATTAAAGTGACTGAAGAAACCACTGGGAGAGGAAAAATTCATTGAACTGTGGGAAAGGTGAAGTTAGATTTTGTCCCGTTCTGAATGTATGATCCTTGAGACATATAAAGGTGGGGAAGAAGAACTCACTCAACAGTTTATGAACAACCCTTATATAACCCCCAACTCTTGACAGTATTTGATCATATAAAAACAAAAAATATTGAACGATAAACTCAATTAAATTAATCTCCGATGACATATCTCGTGTCCAAATCAAGAAGGAAACGTTGATCCTTGATAACCTTATTCCGACTTGACTACCTTGTCGTAAGTGGGTGGATGTGAGGCATCGGTGGGTCCCGGCTGAGTCAGCGATGGGACGGACCAATAGCATCCCGGGCGCCGTGACAGCGGTGGAGGCCACGCCGAGCTCTTTGTCAGCCACCCGAGCCTCATCTATTGGTGTTGAACGTGCTCAAAAGAGGCGTTTTGTCCCGTCATCAACCTCCGGAAATTGGTCGTCCCCATCAGTGTTGGATGGAAAATTTTGGATTCTCCTCCTCCATGTCGCATGCATCAAGTGACGGCCAACTTGATCAACATGTCTGTGTCATTTCATGCATAGTTATATCATCGCATGCATGTCCCCATCTATGTTAGGAATCCTCCTTTCCGTTGGGGATGATACCATTGATCATCCACCAAAATAGATGCAACCCTCCATAGAATGAATACACAGGTTTGCTACTTCCACCTTCATTCTCAACTTGTGCATCTCCATGGGAGGATCGGCCATTAATTTTGCTTGTCCCACCAGGATTTAGTGATCATTCGATGGAAGAGTACACGCACATGAGATCAAGGTGGTGATCATGGAAGCATCATGACGCGTGCTTGAGGAGGATTCTTGTTCTTAAGAGCACAAAGTGAAACACTTATCATCACGTATTGCAGCTGAAAAGTCCATGCAAAAGACCTTTTTTTATGTTGATAATATTCTTATGGAGGAAATTTTATTTTTTCGATTATCAAAGTCTTTGCGTATATTTTCATGATCAATATGAATTAGTGTCTTGCTGACCATACAATAATGATTGGGATGATGGCGACACATCAGTTTGTAAGCTTCCTACTTGCAGGTTGAGACAACTCCCTGATGTGTGACCCGTCCTCAAGGATCCGACTAGGTGAGCTCTCTTGGACCAATCGCCTCTCGGAACGGGTCCGCTTTGGGTGACACTATCGGACCCGTCTCCATCCGAATGCTCCAAGATCTGACTCCGTCCGACCCTTAATCATCTCAAATCAATCGCGCCGATTTCAGCGTCGTTCCTACGTGATGTGCGTTGGGCAGCGCGGCGACTCTATCTCACACTCTCGGGAAACCCGTCGACCAGTGGAGTGAATGGAGCCATGGTCAAAATTGTTGACTCTATTGGCCGTTCAATTAAATTGGCTCGTCTCCCTGGTCAACGCCCACCGGCTTTGACCATCCAGTGCTTGGTTGACCTGCATGAGGTGGAAACAGCCATGTTCATGAGATGGTGACGCACGGGAGGATACTAATCTGTTCCAAGAATCTCGTTGACTATGAATCCATAAACGTGGAAGACCAAATGTATCTTAGTCATGAAGTCAACAAGTCAATCTTTGGTTCGTGTTCGAGTCTATTAAATTTTATTGATAAACGAGTTTGACGGGAGCATATCGAACAAAAAAATCCCTCAAATAAGACAGTGATGAAATATAATATATGATCTAGTGGGTTCAATAATCCCTAGTTGAGATAATATACCCAAGTACTGAGCATAGTTTAGTACGTACATGCGTATGTGTATAGAACGTACATACACTTGTACATGAAGTATTTCCAGTATCTTTGTTGCATCCTCGTGTATTAAATGCGAAGGACACGTGGCGCCATGCCAAACGCAACACGCTCACGTCGCGTCTTGTCCACTTCCGACAGGTCGCTGAAACCCTAACGCGAGGATCCTTCTCGGAGTCTGGGCGGTGGGTGATCCGGTGCCGTGGGCTCTGCACGCCGAGCTCGCACACAGCCGCAGCAGCAGTAACAGCTAGGGTTAGGTTGCGGTGACATGGAATTTGCAGCAGCCGAGGAAGATCATATCTACCGAAGCCGTCCCGTCCCATCTCCGCTGATCACCTGCATCGTTCACATCAGACGACCTGACAAACTCCCACGTCACCGCCATGCAGGGTGCACCGACGAGGGCTAGGGACGTGGTTGCTATGGAGAGGACGCAGAAGACACGCAAGACGACATGGTTGCTGCTCTCTCAGTTAAGGTTCGACGGGTCGCCGACAAGAAAGCGCACACAAAGCTCAGAGTTGTCTTCTCCATGCAATTGCAAGCAAACAAGCAGACCCTTACAACACATGTAGCTCAATCTTTAACTCGCATCTATATTCATCTTTGACTGCTATCTACATTTCCTGCAACATATATTTGTGTTACTACATGTACATGAGAGAAAGTGTATGTTTTGACCTTCTCCTTCTATCAACTCAATTTGACTTGAAATCATATATATATATATATATATATATATATATATATATATATATATATATATATATATATATATATATATATATATATATATATATATATATATATATATATATATATATATATATATATATATATATATATATATATATATATATATATATATATATATATATATATATATATATATATATATATATATATATATATATATATATATATAATTTATTGAGATAAAAAATATTTACATAGATTTTTAGAAAAAAAAAATTTCAATCAATCATAATCAAATCAGTTATGTAAATATGTGATTAATTCTTAAATCATAGATTGATTGAGGATATGAAATAATAGAAATATTATTTATCTATTATGATCGTCTATTAAAGTCCATATTCGACATCGGAAAAACAACAACCTTTCACATCTTTATCTATCTTTAAACTTTATTAATTTACATCTTTAGTTTCTCATCTGTAACTCCTCAAAAGTCTATAGTATATGATATGTATCAGTCAGGATCATCCCAAGTATTAATAAGTGCATGATATAAACTAATAAGAGAGGAAGATATGATAAATATTTGTCGAATATCAAATAAAAGATTCACTCATAACATGATATTCTTTAAAAAATGAGTGACTAATAATCCCAAAATATTAAAATTTTATTTAAAAAGTATACTATATTTTAAACCCTAACAATTAAGATACAACTGTTGGGTTAAGAAACTTGACTGGTGAGTCAATTCAAGTCAATCTCATTATCATTATTGTCCTCTCCCAATCCAGCTCGATTGGACCCACTCGAACTTGATAATACCAAGTGGTGAATGAACCCAATGTATAATATAAATATACTTTTTCATTTCTTTTCTTTCAATCATTATGTATACGATACCATGTGTCGATTTCTGGTTGGTCAACATCGGATTACATGATTATATTTCTAGAAATATAAATACACTTTGCGAAGCATCCCATCACGGTTCTTAAATGAAACATATACTAGGTAATCTACAGCACATTATCCCAATAGGACGAGCACGGAGTTTAATTTCCATCGATGTGATGGTTTCCATCACCAATCAATCAAACATTGATCGAGTGTTGAGCTTCTCTCGATGTGATGTTTTCCTTACAAATGATAGATGGGGTTGGCTTTATGGTTCCTCCTCGCTATAAATTCACAATTATAGAAAATAACATGAACCTTGGGAAATGATGTCAAACCATTTAGTATAAATTTATACTTCATTGGATATAAAATCTACTTCGAGAAAGATTTCTACCAAATCGATTAATAATATCATTAGATGATAAAATCGGTTCATGTTCACTTAGTAATATGATGTGTCGATACAATACAAAATGTAGTTTTAGACCGTCACAAATAATTAGAACTATAGTATAATTCTTTTAAATAAAAATATTTATCAAAAATATTTACTAACTATTTATGTTTGTAAAATTGAATATGAATTGGATTGAGATACTTATTTTTCTACCGACTTAAATGATCGAATATAGTTGTTATTATCATTTCGATAAATAAGCTACTCATGAATTTCAAAGAATCTAAACCCAAATTAGATATCTAATTTTCTATTTATTCTCGGCTCAAATTTGATTAAAATATATTTAAAAAATTTATTAATAGAGAAAAAAAAAAAGAGAAAAAGAAGAACCAAAGGAAAGGAACAGAAAAGTCCCATCTACAAGCCTTTTAGATAAAGAACATAAAGAATAAGTATTTGGTTCCCTAAGAAGCTTCCAAGAAGTATAATGATGTATTAGCATGGTAAGAAAAGATCGAATGAGTCAAACCAGCTTTTAAAGGTGGCTAACCAAATGACTCATTCATCCCTCCTATGAAGCAACACACATGCACACATATGTATGTTTATTTTGGGGGATTTGCATCTATGTAGAGGAAACAATAATATTGAGAAATAATAATCATTCGATGACTCGACTCTTAGCACGACTGATGATATTGATCTCGATATAATTCAAACATCATTGATTGCATACTTCAATTAATTATTCTTGTCAATAATGTTTTGCCACTATTTCATATGCATAGTTATGTTCCAAGGATCCGCTGTTCCGGAACAGGGAGATACCTAAACGGGTGGGCCGGCACGTGGGGGATGAGTGGACAAAGGGCCCCACCCGTCCCTGCGCGGGGCCCGCGCCCCAGGGATCCTCCTCGTCCCTCCCCACCCTATAAATCCGCCCCTCCCTCCTTCTCGCCACTTCCATCGCTCCGAGTCCCACAACGGCACCCATAAAAATCCCATTTTTAGACGAGGAGGACGACAAAGATCCGACCTTTCCTCCTTCCCCCTCCCCCCCTCCCCCTTTCTACCTTCGATCCGATATCTCGCCCTCGGCAACCGGCCTTCTCGTTCCCGATCCGAGAGCGTTCCCGGCGCCGTGATGACGAAGCAGAATGTCGTGCCGGCGGAGGCCGTGGCGGCCATCACGGCCGCGGCCGCGGTGGCGAGCTCGTCCCCCCTGTACCCCTACCCGCCCCCGCGATCCTTCCAGAAGAAGTACCTCTCCCAGCTCGACTTCGCCGGCGGCAGGATCGGCACGTGGGTGGAGTCCATGAAGGCCTCCTCGCCCACCCACACCAAGGCGGTCGGCGCCATCGGAGCTCCCGTCGATGAGCAGTACGCCGCGTGGATCGTGAGTGCTGTTCCCCATCGGTTCGTCTCATGGTTGCAGTCCGCGGGTTGCTAATTCTCTTTTCCTCCGAGCAGATGCGGTACCCCTCGGCTTTAACCAAGTTCGAGCAAATCATGAGCGCCTCCAAAGGGAAGCAGATCGTGATGTTCCTGGATTATGACGGCACGCTCTCACCCATCGTCGAAGACCCTGACTCCGCCTTCATGACCGACGCGGTGAACCCTTCGCTCTTCTCCTACCTCCTGTTCCATTGTCCCCTGCTTAAACATGACATCTCGATCGTTTCCCTGTTGCTATGGTGACATCAGATGAGAGCGGCAGTGAGGAACGTGGCGAGATACTTCCCTACCGCGATCGTTACCGGGCGATGCCTGGAAAAGGTACATTTCCATCGCACCCCTCGGTTTCCTCGCGTCCTCTGTTTCTTCCCTGACTCCGTGGTTCCAACGGCGTACTACAGGTCATTGACTTCGTGGGATTGACGGAGCTATACTACGCTGGTAGCCACGGCATGGACATCAAGGGCCCGGTGAAGCCCCGGCACACCAAGGCCAAGGTAGGCGCTCCTCCCACCTTGTCTCAAAATCTCGAATACCATCAGACTCTCCCATCCTTTTCTTTCAGAATTCCCCCCCCCTTGGGCTTGCTTATCTTTTCCTCTCATTTTGTGTGGTTCAGGCCAAATCGGTTCTCTTTCAACCAGCTCGCGAGTTCCTCCCCATGATAGATGGGGTCGGTTCCTCTTCCCAGCTCCTCTCCATCAATCCTCAACAGCTTCTCTCCCTGCTGACATCCTCTACCTTTCCTCAGGTCTACAAATCTCTGCTGGAGAGAACCAAATCCACGGCTGGCGCCAAGGTGGAGAACAACAAGTTCTGCGTGTCTGTCCACTTCAGATGTGTGGATGAAAAGGTTAGATTTCGTGTCGGATTTGAGCACCTGCTTCCTAATTTATGCCAGAAACGGAAACCAAAAGCTCACCTCATTCTGCATCGACACTCTGCAGAGCTGGGGTGCACTGATCGAGCAGGTGAGGTCTGTGTTGAAGGAGTACCCCAAACTGCGGCTCACACCAGGAAGAAAGGTGAGAATTCCGTCTGATTCCATTAGCCAACAACACTACTCGTTTTGTGGAGTATCACAATCCACTGTTCAGCTAAAACATGATATGATGGTGACACTGTCTCTTTGGTGGCCGAGCCTTTAGGTTCTGGAGATTCGTCCAACTATTAAGTGGGACAAGGGGAAGGCGTTGGAGTTCCTATTGGAGTCACTCGGTAAGCTGAGAAAACAGCCCAAACATGCGTTACATCACATCGTTTTCACCAGTTTGGTTCGTCGATGCTATTCGGCGCAAAACCGTCAGTTTTTGTCGGCCGTCGGCCTGTGATGAGAGCCGCTCGTTCTAACAGTCTCTTCCGTGCACAGGATTTGCGGACTGCAAGGACGTAATGCCGGTCTACATCGGAGATGATCGCACCGATGAAGATGCCTTCAAGGTACATGAATCTGCACCTCTGCGTTGCTTGTCAGCCGGTGATATCGAGAGGAGGCTAATGGTGTGTGCTCATCTCAGGTTCTGCGAGACCGTGGGCAGGGCCTCGGCATCCTTGTTTCCAAGTTCCCCAAGGAAACGAATGCTACTTACTCGCTGCAGGAGCCGACCGAGGTAAGATGATGACGGTGACAAGATGGCAACAGGTGATGTATCTCCCCCGGTCGAGTACGAGTGATGACATGATTCTTGGTGTGTTTGTGCAGGTGAAGGACTTCTTGGTGCGGCTGGTGGAGTGGAAGCGCCCGACGATGAAGGCTCTGTCGAAGGTGTAGATAGGGTACGAGCTCCTGTTGCTGCGCCACCTCTGCGAAAGCTTGAGGGTCTCATGGCACTGAATGAAATGGGAGTTCATGTGATATCCCCCCCGCCTTTGTTTCAGGAACAATAATGCACCTCTGAAGACGTAGAGGCACGACTTCTGTATTCCTCCTTTACTCCTTCCTTTCTCGGGCTTGAAAGGCTCTGCAACTCGAGCTTTCTTCCCTCTGCACAGGCAGCTGAAATCTGTAATTAGATCTGTGTAAAACTGAGGAAGAAGAAATAGCATTTGTTTTCTTTTCCGCCATTACAGTGAATGCGGATGGCAAGTCCAAACGATCACAAAGAATTAACTCGACGCATCTCTCTCATTTCTTGCAGTGGATATAGTGGCACGGTGATGCATGAGCAAACACATGCAGTGCGGCAGTACATAAATCGGCTTGAATTGTGATGTCTATTGTGCTCTACAGAATGATCTAACAGTGTTGCGTGAAAAAGTGCAATGAACTTGACACTGCTCCTGCCAGATTCTACAGTACATCCATGTCCAGTTCCTGTTGTTTCATGTGCGTATTAGTTCATTGACATGGACATACTCTTGGTAGCTGAATGGTCTTAAATTAAATCAGGTGTTAAGATTCTCCACTGGAGAGAAACAAAGATTTAAAGTGATGAATTCATGATAGGTAGAAAGGTGGAGACTAAACAAGTTCAGGTGGTCCTTCAATTTCTATGATTGAGAATTTAGCAGATACAAGGACATGGATCCCAATCATGGAAGATTAGTTTCTCATAATTTATGGCTTGTTCCTTAAGACAATAACATTGAAGCTTTATCATACAATTGCTCATGGTTGTAAAGCAACAGCAAGAACTAATGAATGCCAAGGGGACCATCATGTCAAAAGTTCGACCTTATTGGATGACACTCGCAGTACCAGAAAGCATCCACCAGTAACATGGATGAGTTGAGAAACTACACTATCATCTCTGTGCAGTCCACATTCAAATCCACCAGCCACAGCATCCATCATCCCATGAGCCCATTCATGAGAAACCATGATGATGATAGTAGTAGTGCCATGTTTACCATCTTCTTCTTGTCCAACCAGTAGCTGGGTTGACCTTATCTGCCTCAGTTGATGCAGAAGCAAGTTTGGGATATATGCTTCAGTGTGCATCTGTTGAGTAAAACATATTAACATGTGAGGACAAAGAGAATCTTATCTTAAAGAAGATCCAAGCTCTTCCACATAGGAAGCTGTCACAGTTGCCTCTCATGCTTTGTTTACAGGGATATATGCTTTTGGTGGCAGATCATGAGACAGTTCCAGGTAGGGAAGCTTAAATTGTTGGTGACAACAAGAGAGCCAGCAGAGGTATTGGGAATAGAATTAGTCACATCCATCAGATGGAAGCCAATGCAACTGTGACACGATGACTATGCACTAGTCTTCTCCATCAGACTAAAGTTGGTCTTCTTTGCCTCCCACCTCCACGCAGACTCCTAAATAAGACTGGTCGTTGCTGAGTTCTTGAGGTTATCACGGAGATCTCCAGCTCAGTGTACCAGGAAAAAAGATCCTTGGAAGTAGAATATTGACTGCAACCATTATAGGGTGCAAGAGAAACCATTAATATAAGGAAAGCAAAGCTGCAAGAATTGTGTGCTTGATCAGATAAAAGACACAGCACATGACCTCGCTTGCTTAGCAGCCCCCACAAGATCGTAATTTCGAGGGAAAGAAGACGACAACCACCTGTGCTGCTCAACGCAAGATCACAACTCCACCATTGGCCACCTTGGATCGTGATCAGTGCCTCCTCAGACGAGGGAGTGGAATCCCATCATTGTTAATGGCCTCTGCTTGGTTTATGTGTTTGGATCAGGTGATTTCCAGAAAGAGAGGCACCAACTAAGGTGTAAAGGAATTCGTGGTTGGGAGAGGAGTTGGATTCCACTTCAGCCCTCATGCCTTTGGGCACGACTGGTTTGGGAATGGGGGAGTCGGTAACATGCCGCCATGCCATTTCCACAGCCCTCCCCCCTCTTTCCGGCGTGTAAAGAGGTCGCCCACTGCATGCAGCTCATCATTGGTGCCCAAACGCAGATAAACAAAGCCCCCGGTTTGGCCCCATTATTGGTGTTACCAACAGTGCCTTCCATTGCGGCATCCGCCACCAATCATCAGTACATCGAACACCTCGTCTACAGTCGAATTAAAACGATGCTGAGTTTGGAGAAGTCACGTTACTGCGGCACGCGGAAGAAATCTGAAAAATCAGGATGCTTCGAGGCAGATTAGATACTGTGGAATAAGAACCTGCGAGCCCAACTCTGCATCGATCAACCCACATGCAATGGATAAACCGCGGTGGCAACCATATTATTGTAGCAGGGGATTTGCATGGACTTGATGTGGTCATGAACTCGGCCTCTGCATGATCGGGGTTGAAGTTGCAATCGGCATGCAAATTGGTACCCTTATGCAAGTCGATCCTCGTGGATTTCTTCTCTGAAACCTCAGCTTTTCTTTGGATTTGGTGTTGGCTGAACAATAGAGAATCACAGAGATCTTTTCCTCTCTCTGTTTCCGCGAATATTTTCTTGTAAGCTCAGTATCACAGAAGGAATCAGTGAACATGGCACGCCAGCAGACCATTGTGCATGGTGAAGTCATGAATCATACGCTTTGATATGTTTTGAGAGTTCCATTTGTTACGGAATTCGAATCTAAATTTATCGAACTAATTATGGTTGATGATTGTACTTTGCAAAGTCCACTCTATATGATAGATTTTGAATGAAGCACATCAAACTATTGTAGCCATCTTTTCCTCTGTAAAAACCTTGAAACTTCAAGGCCAGTGACTGATGAATGAGTCGAGAATGGAAGCACAGGAGAAGGAAGTAATCATGGATTCTCTAGTAATGTAACCGGTAATCGGATTAATAATAGTTAAGCCAACAAAATTAGATATGATTTCTTTCCTAAAGCTGGTGGAACTTTTAATTTTTCTAAGAGGAAAGATGGTGGAAATTTCAGCATGGAGAACATCAAAAGAACCTAAAGGGGACATCAGAAGAGTTTAACCACAGATGTCACTTTCATAGATAAAATCTGAATCAATTCACTGCATCATGATCATAAAGCATAATGTGAGTGACTAGAATTGTGCTGTCTCCTAACATAGAATTCTTTGTGGGCCTGGAATCGATTCAGCATCACAAGCAGCTATCCAATGAAAGATTTCTGATACAAAAGAAGTTGGAAGTATCCAGTTGGCTCAAGATTATGTATGACAACAGAATATTTAGTCTCCATTTCATGATCATCAGATCTGCCCCTTCAAGTTGGTCTAAACTATGTTGGTGTCGAAAACGATATACATGTCAAGACTAATGTCCTTTATTTGGGTTATTATTACAACAAGAACACATTGCATAAAACCTCAGACTAGATTCATGCAAGTAGTGAGACCTTCCACAACCATAAGACTATTTTGCAGACAGTTCAGCAACATCTGATAAAAGCATTCTTCACTTTCAAGCATTCATCTTGAAACTATGAAACAAAACTTTGATTGACCTAACAGGGATGCAGAACTTTTTTCTCTTCAAACATATTAGCACTTGTATCTCTTCTTAATGACTGCCTGCCAAGGTCTAAAATGTACTGTCTATAAAATCATCCAACCCAAATTCTTACATGGGATGGGCTTAATCACTCCAATTCTCTTTGGGGCCTCTATTGTCCATATCACATTGGGAACATAGCCCACCAAGCCTTTGTCTTGGAGTATAGACAAGCTTAAAGTGGTTTCTAATTGATCCATGGATTTGTAGCATCTCCATTGGCAAAGTGTCAAAATTTTTGATAGTAACACCATTGATAGTCCATATTTTTCAACAAAAATAAAATAAAATCCAAATTGGGGTTTAGGCATATTTGTATGATAATAATAATTATGTCCAATCTCTAGTGGTAACAAATGCAACATTTATCTAGTTTTAAGACAGTCAACATTTCTCTAGTTCATTCTTGTGGTCAGTCAAACAGCTAGAGCAAGGAATCGAGCTCGATAAAGGTGGACCTACCTACCTACCTTCTCACACCTCTGAGAGAAAGGCTTCAACTGTGGTAGCTTTCAGCTGCTTGCATGGCTACTGAGACATGTCTTGTTCATGGGATCTCCTCCTGTGTGAAACATTGCCACAATGAATTCTGTACAAGTGTGGATGCTTTGCTGATAAGTTCCTGTTTTAATCTTGACAGAACTGTATCAAACTTGACTTACTCTCCACTTTCCTGTTCAACTTTAAAGACCTTCTTGCTGATAGCTTCATTCTGCATGATATCTCTCTCACAGATCTCTACTGACCCACTTCGGACCAGATCAAACTTTTGTATAATGATCTCAGTACAAATCCTATTTGATGAGTTTATAGCATCACAAGCCGTGAGTACCAAAGCAAACTCAACAGAGAGAACAGATAGCACCTCCAGAGCTTTACATCACCTTAGCACTTGGAAAGCAGGCATTGAGAAGGTTCCCCAACAAAGCTGATTGCAATCAACCACAGGAACACTGGCGATGAGGGCCACTCTCATCCATGCCCTCAAGTGCATTGCCTCTTTCATGATTGCATCTCTTCTTTAGCCACCCACCCTTTACACACAATAATACCAAATTATCTTCACCCAACCTTTATCATTAAGCAACATTTGCTTAAACAAAACCTCTGAAGGAGAGAAGCAAAATAGTTGACAGCAAGCAGCATAATGAAACTGTTGTCCTTGTTTTGAAGGAGAATAGGAGAACCATTTGTGCTCAGGCATATCCCTCGGTTAGGACCACTCCCTCCTCTTCTCTAGGCTTTCCCAGTTATGATGTATGTGCTGAAACATGATACTGCAACAAAATACAAACCAGTTCAGCTGATGCTCAAGAACATGTATGAATTTTAAAGTGCTTCAACCTCTTTGGAAGATAAAAAAAAAGAAAAAAAGACTCGAGTCCTTTTCTTTTGTTGATTGAGTTCAATTATTAAGTCATCAACTGATCTAGTAGGTGTTTTAGCTTGGCCTCCTCACTCTTGTTTGTTAGGATAAACAATGAATTGCCACACTGTAATTTGTAATTAAATTTAGAGAGATAATTAGTTCAAAAGATCTGTAATTTGTCTTTTTTTATAGTATTCACTTGGTAGATTATTGGAGAGAAAAAGGCAAGAATCTTAGAAAGTGGCTATTATAATGACTCACAATTAGTTATTCCCCACTCCAACCAACCAAGCCACCAGCCCAATTTACTTGAACCACAAGATTGCTTGTTCTAGTCATAGTTAAGAAAAGAACACTCTTCAGCTGAATGAGAGACCAATTGCATGCAGATGAATGTGAGAAAAGAAACAAAGAAAACCATGAAGCTTACCTTTGATCTTAAAGATCCTGCATACATCCATCATTAGTTGGTAGGTACGTAGGGTTTTAAATTGGATGATGAATCAAGTGTTATGGCCAACTACATGTATTAAACATGGGATCCAAAAAGCTACTGCCCCCCCTACTCCCACAAAAGGAGGTGAGCCCTCACCCCGTGATGGCCAGCCAAAAGCAAAATGAAGAGAGAAAGTAATAAAGGTGTAGAGAGACTAAAATAAGAACCAAAGGAACAGAGCAAAGCTGGCACACCCCTCCCTTTTAATCCACCCTTCACCTCCTCTAACATGCCGTAGCAAACTACAGAGCTAGGAGATGGAAAGAAACTAGAGAAAGAGAGAGAGAGAGAGAGAGAGAGAGAGAGAGAGAGAGAGAGAGATGAGCGACGAGTGGGAGGAAGTGGAGGAGCTCCGACGGACCTTCTTGTTTGCTTTCCGTCACGAGCACACCTGACATTGATGCCGAAGCCGATATGCAGTCCCTCTCGGACAGCCGAAGCCGGAAAGCGCCACCAGGCGAGGTCTGGAATTCGTGGCCAGGTGAGTCCCCTCTTCAGGACCAAGAGCAAGAGCATGAGCTCGGAGATCGCGGAGCCGACGTCCCCCAAGGTTACATGCGCTGGTCAGATCAAGGTGAGGCCCAAGTCCAGGACAAGGCCGCCTCCGAGTGGTGGCGGCGACAAGAATTGGCTCTCTGTGGTGGAGCAGATCGAGAGGCTGCACAAGCAACGGAAGAGAGTTCATTGGCTAGACACGGGTAGCCTCAAGAAGGACATCATGCACGTCATCGGCGCCCTCCGAGGCCTCCGCTTCAACATGCGGTGCTTCGGCGCATTCCAAGGCCCGGTGGATTGCATAACCGATGAGGAAGACGGCGAGGGATGCGAAGAAGAGCAGGAGGAGGAGGAAGCAGAGACCAGTACTGCGTCTAGAACAATGTTCTCAAAGTGGTTCATGCTGCTGGAAGAGAATCAAGGTACAGGATGTAAGAAAGAAGGCAAGGAAGAAGTACAAGAAGAAGAGGATGAGGATGAGGAAGAAGAAGAAGAGGAGGAGGAGGAGGCAGAGAGAGATGAATGCAAAGCACCACCTCCAAATGCGCTCCTGCTGATGAGATGCCGATCGGCACCGGCAAAAGGGTGGCTCAAGCGAAGTGGAGAAAAAGAAACAGAAGATGAAGCAGGAGAGGAGGTGAGTGCACAGATGATCAAAGAGGAGGAGAAGGACAAGGAAAGGTTGGTTCTAATGAGCTACGCTCCCGACTTCTTCAAGATCTCGACGGACATCGCAAAGGAGACTTGGGTCGTCGGAAGCATGGATCCACTGGCGAGGAGCCGCAGCTGGAGAAGATGACAGAGGCGGAAGGTGGTGGTGATGAGTTGATTCACTTTATGCATGTGGAGACTGGTAATCTCCATGCTTCTTTCCAGTCTTCTTACTATGAAACATATCTATATATACACTTGTGCATGTGTGCTACAATTCGGTGTGGTTCTTCTTGTTCTCATCTCCTTTGCTTTGTTTGCTTGGGTAAAATCCAAGCTATATAGAGGTGGTTTGATTTGGAATTCTCTCAATCCCCATGTACAGTATCTTTTATAGTTACTGTCCTACTTTTGGTTCAAGATTCTTACTGCAACTAAGATTGAGCTCAGTGACAGTGAAAGTTAGCATGAATCGTCTACTTATGTTTTGTGCTTTAGGAAGTCTCATAAAGTTGTGGTGGGGACAGTGATGCGAACCTTGTCGGATTTCTTCTTTTCCGAGATGGAACGCAGCTGTATACAATGGAGTAGCAGAAGTGGTGGAGTGCCATGTCTTCTTCTCCAATGTTCTGGCTCAAACCTTTCCTGCAAAAAAGACTAGTTGGGAAGGTTTTGAGCTATTCATCTGAAAGAGGATTTTAATCACCCATTTTATTCTGAGTTACATACTCACCGTAGAACAGAGCTAGTATTTTATACAAGGAAAAATAATGTGAAAACATGATTCTCAAGTGCACAAGAATCGAATGAGATTTCAATACCTCAAAAAGAGAAACTTGATGCCTGAGAGAACGGATCTTTAATCAAAACAGGAGAAGAGCTATGAAGACCTCGTCGGAACAGCGGCACTACCAAGGCATGATGTAGTTGAGGAAACGCCACTGTGCTTGCTGGAGACCACGAAGAATGCTTTACTGAAGCACTATACATGAGAAATTCCACTTAAAAGTGAATTATGGATACAGTGATTCTACCTACATCTTCACAAAGAAATCCAAACACTCTTAATTGTCATCTTCATCAGCTTCCATGTTTGAAATATCAGGTTCCTGTTGGATCTGACCTACCGCCATATCGAAGGCCTTTGGTGCATTTCTTGGATCATATTATGGAAGAGTTGTCTGAAAGGAAGTCTGCAATCAGAGTGAAAACGATTGAGATCTGATTTATGGCAGAGAACATTATACGGAATGGAAACCTAAGACCTGCTACAATGCAAGCGGCGAGCGAAGGTGCTCGGTCGGCGGAGTAATGGCACCGTGCATGGATATCTCGGCGTCATAATACATACTGAGATTTGACACCAGGCGTCGACACTGGCACATGCAATCCACAAACATGTAATGTCGAACCAGGTTACGTCACGCTGATTCGTGGCATCCGATGACTGGTCAATCACACACATTGATGCATCATCCCTTGTCAGGTAGGGTGGAAATCGAAAAATACGTTTGATCACGCGATGCTCGGGCCATGTTCGAAGGCACATTTCTTCAAACACGTTTCGGTCGCAGATCGCCCATCGGAAGTAGCCGAGAAACAAAAGTTGAACAGTCTGCTTCTCCTTTTTTTCCTTGAGAGGAGCACATAATGCGAGCCAATTAGGCCGCAGAACTCGCCATATAACGTAAGAGAGGAATTTTTGAGACCTAATCGTGGCTTCCTCATCATCCTCCGCTGAGCTAATAGGAAATCATGGCACCTGGAAGAACGATAAAGAGACAGATTAGCCATCCAGCGTAAACAGGATTGATGTGACGAGAGAGAGAGAGAGGGGTAAGTATAATCCATCATCCATCCTTCTTCTATGGAAGCTTGGACATCCACTGATGACGTAATCAGCGCTTCAGCTAATCGATCACGAAGCGGTAGGCGGTAGCCAACGAAAAGGCTATCTAATTGGTCGAATCTAGTGGGTCCCATTGTTAAAGTTATATAAATGTCAAGTTAACAGATAAACAAATACTACGCTGCAGTCTCGAATCTGACTTCATGGTTTATTCTTTAAAAAAAAATCATAAATATAATAATACAAAATATCACTTCATGAAATCAGCAATTACTATATTAACCAAAGATAATCCTCGAGCCATGATCCATAATAACAACTCTAATATAACAGCAAAAACATTCCTTGGGTAAGTTCATCATGATCACTCTAAATATGAGTGGTCAAAACCAAACAGTACTAAACCAAGCAGATGGAGCATTTGATTAGTCCATACAAACATGTCTTGGAAATCGATTAGAAAGCCAGACTGAGCTAATGCATAAGTCAGGGTAGCTAAACCAGAGCAATGCTGCTCTCACCACCAGGAGGCTTACGGACTCCACCGAAGTAGTCTCTGGAGGCAGCTTTCCCATCGGCAAAGATGTCGCTGCCGCTCATCTCTCTTAGCTTTGCCTCGCTCAGTGGCTTCTCAGCAGATCCCGGGGGTGCATCTTCCTTGAATATGTCATTGCCCGTCAGCTCTTGGAACTTCTGAGTGTGGATCTTCTTTGTTGTCTTGGTGATGGTTTCCTCACTAAAAATGATATCGCTAGGACCCCCAGCCGGCTACAACACCAATTAAAAGTTTAACATGGTAAGCATTCAAAGAAAAGGTGAATGAACGACAGCATACTAATGAGAGCATCGTAGGTAATGGATAACAAAAACAAGCATTCAAATGAAAGACACTTTAATGTAGAAAGATGGTGAGAATAAATAAAATTGGAAGCCATGGTTAACTGATACTCTCACTTACGTTAGTTACTTTAACTGATGTATGTATGTTGCGAGGCTGCGGCAAGACAAAATCCAAGTGACCCCTCAGCTCCAAATTCCTTGCAGCTAACGGCCTGGCTGGAACCTCAGGAGGAGGACCAAAGATGTCATGCCCACTGAGCTCTTTGCTCTTCGCTTCAGACAGCTGCTTCTTGACTTTAGCATCTAACTCACTCTCAGTTGTTCCACTTAGCTCTCGTTGCTTTGCTACCTCAGCGATTGACGTAGGCTTCTTTGGGGAAACTGTCTCTTCAGCACTGAATGAGATCTGGCTAATTGCACTAACAGCTTGCTGATGGACAAAAATACAAATTAATTGATTTAATCTACATGCAATAATAGTAGTGACACACTCTAGGCATTTGAGGATCATTATATGAAGTGAAATTATTATACATTACAAACATGACTTGGATTAAGCAAAACTGCTATTGAACGATGCATAAAATAAGAAGAATATATTCAGGTCTGATGAAGTAAATGAATTAAATAATTTAATTGTAACGTTCAAAATGCCAATGCTAACATTGAACTTGTTGTGTTGGTTAAGCAAATGCATAACCTTGGTTGTTGTATATCACAAATCCTAACTTTGTTAAATTAATTTCTTGGCATTTGATTGGAATACAAATAAGAAAAGATTGAAGCATCAATAGGTCACCATCAATATTAAATAATGAATGAAAGGCTGGGTCCAAACAAACTAAAAAAAGTTACCTGACAAATTCGCACACTTGTCTTACTAATAGGATTTGAAACTGCATCGCCGGATTCCATTGTATCACTCTCACTCTCTGCTGCAAAGATACCACTTCCAGTCATCTCCCGCATTTTCGAGCTTGAACAGGGTTTCCTAGAAGACGGAAGGATTTTCAGTTTGCAACCGCATACAGACACAGAAAAGAAATCCTAGAAGACATGATACAAGGTGCACCAATTAGCTTGGCAGACAGCAATAACAAAGACATGCAAACCTACATTAGAATGCAAGCTACAAGGTACAAGGTTTGCCACTTAGCTTGGTTCACAGTACATGCAAGGTAGGATTAGTTGGCTCTTACTTTGGGCTAAAATATAATTTGAATAGCCTACTATAGAATGCCTAAGTTATGTTCCGGTCTTAGTAATCAACCAAGGATTGAACTTTTTGGTAAGTAAGATGAATATTTTATATTGGCAACCCAAATTCAGTACAAGTGACACACCAATACTAATATATACGGAATATATGAATTTGATATTTATTTTCTTTACCTATTTTCTTTATTGCTCAGTTCTGTGTTCTTTTTAGCTTTTTGTGTTGAGGAAATCTATTGCATATGAATGTCTAGATTTTCTTTTTCTCTTAAGATGGATTTTATTAATAAAACACAGTGACAACAATAAGGTTGGAAACTCAATTTCACAATCTTGGTTCCACGCCACAACAATATTGCATGCTAAAATATTGTGGGTTGAGATTGCTAACCCGATCATCATCGTGGGAAGGGGGACAAAGAGATTCCAGTAACTATGATTTATCCTTAATAACTTTCTGAAAGGAGTCAGAAATGTGGAAATGTTAGGTACAATCAGCTTCTAACACTTAATCTGAGCTAAAATCTTTTATTATTCACTTCCTCCCCATTTGACATAAAATGAAGTGCGCGTATGATCACAAGCCAAAACATTTCAGTTAACTAAAACTTGAGAGTTTTGCTGATCAATTCTATAGAATAATGCAATCGATACCTACCAAAAATATCATTAGAAAAAAAAAAGTTGAAAAAGGAAGTCGTCATAGAAAAACAGGGTGAGGGAAGGGGGGAAAACTGCTGAGCCATCGACCGAGCAGATCATTAGCAGCCTATCAAATAGCATCCAGCAAAATATCTTGTAGTAGTATTGACTGGAAGCTCACTTCCTAATTGCACAACATACATCCTAAATGCTAAGGGAAAAGACAATCTTCTGATCAGATCAAGAAAGCAGGCAAATCAAAACAGAACCTCTTCACCAGAGAATTTAAACCAAGCAAAGAGGGAAGAAGAGAAAAATAGGGAAAACCCATCTCACTGATAAATCAGGAACACACTTATCAAGGATCAGCTCAAAACCCTAGCCGCTGGCCCTCATCTCTCACCTTTTGTTCAAGCTCTCGGCCTCCTCGGCGGACATCTGCGCCCCGAACATCACTGGGGTGATCCCTCCCGCCGGCTGAGACGAAACACAACGTTAAGCCCTACGCTGCCGGAAGCACCAAAGAAGAACAACAGCAGAATGTCTTGGGACCTGCATTTACCTTGAGGGTCCGGCGGGAAGGCGGCGTCGCCTGATCAGCCGCCGTCGGCTGCGTCTCCGACCACGTCAGCAGATCGGCAGTGGAGGTGTGCGACTTCCTCACCGGAGTACTACGATCCATCTCTCCTCGTCCTCCCCGTCCTCTTCGTGCGAGCCTTAGACCGACCTGCGGAGGAATGGCCGAGCAGTAATGGAAGAGAGAAGGGGGCGGGGTGTGTAAGGCAAAGGGAAAAGAAAAGAACGCAAAAAAGAAGTCCTCTCTCTCTCTCTCTCTCTCTCTCCGCTCGATCACCGTAGACCACGTGGCGTTTTTCTTGATCTTTATATGTACTGTGGGTCGGGTCACCGCTGTCTTGCGCAGGACGCTCGCAGTACCGCAGCTGTGAGATAAAGGGCAAGCGGTCATCCAACCGCGAGCGCACATAATTTGGGCGCTAACGACGTACGCTTAGCTGAACTGTTCCGAAAATGATGCTATCGGGAGGGCAATGCGCATAGCTGTCTGAGCTCGGGCAGGGAACCCACCAATGCGAAAATAAGTGGGATCCACAGCTCGATCAATCGCCTCAGTAGAGGCGGACACCACTAGCAGCTATGAGAAACTAAAGCTGGACCCTGTCTAATCCGACACGGGTTACATATGTTATTGCCTATTACACGAGGGGCGGAGGACTGGGGCGACGTCGCCACGTCCGGTGACCGGATCCCCGTGGGGCCCACTCAGCGGACTTAGGACGAGCGACGGCACGTGGGAAGGTGGAGGGTGGATGTCATCACTCCCCCTACTTTAGCTGATATCTACAACTATTTACAGCTTTGCCATCCCTTTTTGCTGCGCTGCTAAGAGTTGACCACCAAACTGAACTCTTCTCACCGCACAGTGAACGTGTTTGGTTGGATTAACCTTGTCATCGAAGCTGGTCTTCTGCCAACACCTACCTGCAGCACAATATTAATATCTTCCTCCACTTGCACCACAATGTCAATGCCAGCTCAAGTTGCAGAATCGAACACATAAACTGAAATCTGAGCCCTCCTCTGTAAAATTGGAATTTCTATGATCTAGAAGCACTTGCTACAAGACATTTTCCTCGTTGACTCGTGAGTTATACGGAGAACAAGAGAAACAAATAGGTTCAAACAACTGGCATTTGTGTTTCAAGCAGAGATGCAAGCTGCAGAGCACTCTGTTCCTCAGCCTAAATTTCTGCTTCACACTAGCAGTTAATTGCAGCAAGCAATGCTTGGGTTTGCCAGCCACTGATACCGGCATGGCCGATACTGTGTGGAGGACAAGTAGCAGAGGGATCCCTTCCAGATCCAGCAATCTAGTTTTCAATCATCATGAAGAGTTCTGTTATGTGTTGTTCAGATCAAGCTTGCATGTGGCGCCTACTAAATGATATCAGATCATGGCTTGCCTTGAGAAAGTGTCCTTTACAGAGGAGCTGTATTAGGATCTCATATAGCTTCTAAGTCAAGCAGCAACAGGTCACCTTATTCTGGCATATGATATAATGCCTTCGATGAGAGGCCTTTTGAACTTTTTGCTGCCTTTGAGACACACACCACCACCTCTCAGCCATCCTGACAAAGAAAATATGATATCAGCAAGTGGTTTGAGAGAAGCTCTCATTGCTTTTGTAGAAAGGAAGGAATAGAGAAGAGCAGAAATGAATAGAGAAGGCAACACAAAGGGATGGTGTTGGTGAGATGGGCACTCACATAGTATTATTTCACATGAGGAGTTTGTCTGGATTGGTCTTGATGATTGATATGAATAATGTGCCAGAGATAGGTTGTTCTTTATTACTGATTACTCATGTTGAAGGAATGTCACAGTGAAATTGGATTGGGTAATTAAATAAAGTTATTTTCACACATTATCAATTGGTAAAATTATAATTTACATTAACCCACATATACTATCATCATATGAGAGTGCCAGACACATTATTATGAAATAGAACAAGTACAATATTATGAAAAAAAAGGTTTCTACATTTACATGCTCCTTCCATTTGATCAGTCCACTTTATGTGAGAGCAATGCCCTCCCATCATTGTCATCAGTCTCAAAATCTTCTCCTCCATATCCTATATCTATCACACTTCTTTCTTCTCCACCCAATTCCATTTCAGAAAGCTGAAGTCCAGAAGATTCTCCTAACATTTCCTGATCATCATCCAGCTCCATCTGCTGCATCTCTGATGCTTTCAATAAATTCATTCGTGCCCTTTCCCTGTCTATTGGATAGGTGCAGTACAAGAAGGAATATATGAAACAACAGAGTAACATAGGAATTGCTATTGCAGTGTAAAGTGCTTTGGCCAGAGATGAAGCATTTTGTCTGTCAATCTCAACACTGGTACTTTCACTTGGTCCATAGAAAATTGGTTTGTATCCATAAACATGCTCGGCTAAAATGCCAACAATAGGGGGTGCAAACGAAGATAGCACAGACACAAAAGATCTGTCCAAAGCATAAATGCTTGTTCTTGATTTTTCAGGGACAATCTCTGCAGATATAGGGCTGCATAGAAAATAAAGAAAAAGAAATTAAACAATTAGAATGTGTGATAATAACTCTAATAAGGAAGATTGTCAAGTTAAATGCCTTTTTTAATGACAACAAGACTGTGATGAAGACAGCAATTAACACCTTTGACTCTTAGAAGCCTGATAGAGGGCTTCAAATTTATGTAAAGTAATTTAATGACATTATCTTCTGTTTTTACACTATACAAACAGTGAATGGAATGGTTTATATCTTACAACGATGTAATTCATTATTGAATTATTTTAAAATGACATAGACGGTTTAGATCTTTACAGCCGAAATATCTAAATGAAAATATTTCAAAAAGCTTTATCTTGGTAGTCAATTTCACCTTCTTTATTGAGAAATATGACGAGAAACATAGCAAGAAAGTCTTCATTCAGTTACTAGATAGATTGGGCCACCATAAGAGGAAGATGTATCATTGGGCATTACTTGAGTTACTTAGGTCATCATTTTGTTTACATTGTTATGAGTAGGAACAAGATCTCATGGGTTAATTTAAGCATCACTTAATCAGTTTGATAGGTACCAGAGATAAAAATTGTAAGCGTACCTGTTTGTAGCTGGACCACTCAAAGAGATGCTTAAACCTGTGACAAACATGAGAAGGGCGTGTCCCAATTCTGCAGAGGAATTATCTGGTAAGAACAACATCAACAAGGCTGCAAGTGGGATTGCAGAGCCTGAAGTTATCTGGGAAAAAAATATCCTTCCAGAGTTGGGAAAATATTTAGCAAGACAATCCCCCATCTTTCCTCCTAATGGGCCTCCAAGTGAACTTGCAATGATAAACATACTCATGAGGACCCCAGTTTGATTATGAGAGTAACCAATGAGCTCTAACCACATGGGTGCAAACAATAAGGCAGACCATGGAAATGAACCAGCAACTCCTTGAGCCACAATGATCCGAAACGATGGGATTTTTATAACAGCCTTTGCTTCGTCAAGCATATACTTCACTTCTTCCCTGACAGATTTCCGTGTGAGAAATGCATCAGCTGGTTTGACATCATCAGAAAAATGAGGATCCACCGCAAAGATTCGGACGAGTAGTCCAACAACCACACTTATTATTCCAACCACATGAAAAGCAACCCTCCAACCAGCAATTCCCATGAACGTAGTGGAAGCTAATAGTAGAGAGAAACAACCACCAAGGATGGAACCGATATTGCCAGTCAGTTGTAACCATCCGAAAGCTGAACCACGAATGCTATCATCAGTAGAGTCAGCAACAAGGGACTGGATGGCAGGTATCACCAAGGCTAGTCCAACGCCATTGAAAGCTCTTGAGATTGCTACCTAAACGACAAAAAGGAATTTCATGCATTATTCTAACAGATGTATTTTCATTGCAATAATATCACTTAAACTGCATCCTTGGGGAGTAAACTTTCTAAAGCAGAAAGCAAGAAAAAGGTACAAAACCTCTTGCAGAAATGAGTCTTGACTAAAAATGACAAACCAGGGATCTTAAAGAAATTAACATGTAAGGTCTTTAACTAGCTTAAATGTAAAATCTCTGTTAAGTACATTGGCAAATGAAATAGGATTTACAAAAAATCCAACCCAAACTAGTCAATGCAAGCATGGTGGCATCAACATGGTTGCCCCATGTAAGGAAGCAACTAATGCCAATAATTATTTCGCTACTACGGGAGCAATATATGCTTGGCAATAATTAGTGACAAGTTTCTAGTTTCCCATCTGGACTTCAATCCAGCCCTGATATGAGAAAGAGAGATATAGTTGAGCATAATAACCATTTATTCGAACCATAAGCAGGAACTGATAAACAAAAGACTTTCTATCAGTAAGCCTACCCACTCATAGCTAAATGTGTTTGCACGCCGTCAGCATTAACAACATTGCAAGTAACATTCAATCCATTAACCAAATGGAGATCGGCATTAGACACCATAAATTATTACTGGAACACACAGATAAAATGAAAATTCCAACCGGAACTCATGTAAGATCTCAACAATGGGAGCTCAATCGCATTAGCATATGCGAAAACGCGAGTAATGCAAACAATAGGACCACTAAGCCGAGCCAAGATTCGATTTTCCCAGCCAAAATCGTTTCCTCACTCTCCCGCAGACATCAACTAATTGATTCAACCACAGTCCCGACAAGCATATATCAAGAAAAGTCGAATCTTTAGGCACACACCTGGAGATAGGTGTTGGATAGAGCGACAAGGAAGGTGGCTGTGGCCCAGAGGAAGGCGCCGAGGGCTATGACGTGGGTGCGATTGTGTCGGGCGGCCATGTAGGCGGCGAGGGGGTAGCAGGAGGACTGGACGATGGAGCGGAAGAGGGTGAGGGAGCCAAGCCCGGTGGGGGAGACGTGAAGCGCCGCCCCCACTTCCTTGTACACCGCCGGCAGCAGCGCCTCATCGGCGCGCTCCAAGATCGCCGCCAGGTTCACCAGCACCAACGTCCGCCGCCCGGCCGCCACAGTCCCCATACCTCCCGCCTCTTCCTTCTCCGCCAACAGCTCCTCCCCAAGTAGGGTAATCGACAAGGTTCACAGTGGGGGCCGTTGACCGAGTGGAATCTTGTCTTTACATGCTCCTCTTCCGACTTGAAGAGAAGGATGTTATCAAGACAAGTAGTTTCACATGATGAACGGCTAATATTACTACCTCATGTATTTAGTTACGTTTAAGATTCTACTTTCTATACACTATATTATAGAAATAAAATATCTAGATTTATTTAACTTAATATTATTACTTTATTAATAAAAAATAAAAAAAATTAATATTCGATTAATGATGGTGAACGACAATGTCGTTGAGGACCATGATTGACAGTTGTGAATGAGGAGAATAGTGATAAGAGGTGAGGGTTATTCTGTATTTATGTCAATGTCGATGTAATTACTAAGTGACCCTTTTATTGCTCTGTATCTATGTCGATATCGATGTAGATATAAAGTGACCCTTACCTCTTATCATTGCTTCCCTCATCTACAATAATCATCCATAACTCCAACGATGTTATCTTTCGTCATCAATTGAAACATTAAAATTACCCTTTTACCTTTTGTCTTTATATTTCTATTGATAAAACCAATGACGTTAAGATAAATTGATCTACATGTTTTACTTTTGTAATTATAGAGATGTCAAGAATAGCTAACTAGAATGATAATATGTAATTAGCCTCATGATAAATGACATGTAGTGTGAGTTATTAATATGGCAAGATCTTATAATAAAAATATCTTTGATTATAATTCTTTTTATTTATTTTTATAAAAAATATTTTAATCTTCTCTAAAATTAAAAAGAAAGAATTTATTAGACAAATTCTAGGAGAGAACTCATCTTTTTTGAACTTTTTTCTAATAATTTATTTGAAATAATTTTGAAAACAAAAAGAAACGAACAACAATAACAAAAATAAACTGATAAGATTGACTAGATGATTTTTTATTGAGCTCTGCATAATACATAAGTTAAATTAAGGGTATCTAAATATATTTTATAACTGTTAATTATTTTAAATTTTATTCATATTAAATTATTAATACTAATAGCCATCTCATAACAATCTTATAGTAATTTTTATATTTTTATTTGGATCATACTTAATTATCTTAAGTGATTGGACAAATTTCCTATAATTTTCACTTTTTTAAAACATAGGGTTTGTATTTTTAAAATTTTCATCCAGCGTCTTATTTTTCTCTATTGTAAAAAATATAAATTCTAAAAAAATCTATAGTTTTAAGAAGTTTTCATATTGCCTCCTCGTTTTCAAACATTCTCAAAAAAAAATATTTTTTTCTTAAAAAATGATTTTTTTTTTTATCTCTACCTCGTCGTCTATCGATTTTGCTCCACCTATCTCACCCCAACCACTCACAATCCCCATTCTTCTTGTTATCATATTAGCAGATAGGGCTATAGCATGGGGATGCATAGATCTTCTCACCCTTCACTCACTATCACCATAGTCATCATGATATGGAATATTCTAGTACTAACCACGGGTCATCAACTAGCAACCACTGTGGAGTCGACGTGGACCACAACCCAACATCTGTCTGACATAGAAGGAAGCTAATCTAATAAGCGATGCACTTATGGTTAGCTCTGTGTTGCACGAGATCGTATGAGTCAATGCTACGCTATAGGAACCTAGACGATCCAATTCGCATCACAGGGGACGTATGGGTTGGTTGCCCACATGATCACGGTGCAGGAGGTACCAACATTCATTATCAACTATCGAACCCCTTGACTGTCACCACAAATATAAATACCAGTTTCCTTTCCTGAGACAAGGGATTGATTCTCCATGAACTAACTTAAACATCAGAGGGGTCGAGTCGAGAATCCCCTCACTCGCGTGACATCGACCTGTTGTGTAGGATCTCGACATAGATCGAGTGCAACTCGACTCTATCTTAGGACACCCTTGAGGGTTCGATTATAACCTCGGAGCCACCCTCTTTAGCCCGGTCTCGCTTTTCATCTGTCTCTCTTTCGAGAGACCACTTAGACAACCTTGTGCTTTCAGTATTGGACCAAACCGTACCGATTTTCAGGCTATGACATAAAAGTACAAAATACTCATCATCAATCTTGATGGAGGGGGTTATTGGTGAGGATGATGATGGTGCATGAACAAGGACGACGATGGTGGTAGAGGAAGTGGAGAGATAAGATGAGGGTAACGATATAAGATAGAGGCCAGGATAGCAAAATATAAGGACAATCGAGCGAAGATGGTGGTGACTAGAGGTAGATGAAGATGATGCACAAAGGGTGAGGGTGTCACATGCAGCAGTGATCACGGGTCAAAATTATTTTTTAGAAAGAAGGGATGTTATGTGAAAATTTTTTAAAATCGGAGTGCACTACAAAAAATTCTCAAAACTAATTTTTTAAAAAATTTATCCTTGTAAAAATATATTTATATTATTTTATAGTATTTTCTACCTATGGTTTGAGTGTTATTGGTATAATTGAAAAGAAAATTTGGATGCTTTATGGGAAATTTGGAAAAGAGGGTGGCAAGGGAAAAAAAAAAACGATGGATTTTCTAAAATAAATGAGCACTTTTCTCTCACATTAAAAACAAAAAGCTGAAAAATATAAGGGAGGAAAAACCTGACGAGCGTTATCTCATCGGCAACGCGTCGTCACCAGAGAGGGTTGAGAGAGAGAGAGAAAGAGAGAGCGAGCGAGCGAGCGAGAGAACCAGGAAGATGATAGCGCTCGGGGTCTCGTCGCCGTCGTCGTCTTCCTCAGTGCATCACGTCCTCGCTTCTCTTGGGATTTCACCTCAACTGCATACGTGGAGGGCTTCCTCATTCCGTGGAATCCGACTGGTGACTGGCGTCCGAGCTGCGACCCCTCTGTCGAATCGCAGTGGCGCCAGCGGCGGACGGATGGTGGTGAATATGGCGAAGCGGGAGGAGGAGATGAAGGAGATTCGGGTGAAGACGACGGAGGAGATCAACGAGGAGGTGATCGACCTCAAAGGGGAGCTCCTCATGCTCCGCCTCCAGAAATCTGCACGGAACGAGTTCAAATCCAGCGAGTTCGGACGCATGCGCAAAAGGGTATCCTCCTCCTTTTTCTCTCTCGATTATTGCTCATTTAAGGGTTAGCACCGCTTCTTCTTTTTCTTTTTGCTATTATTTTTATTTCCTTACTGATTAAGGGGAAAAATGGCTCGCATTCGAGTCCTTTCCTCTCCCCGTGTTTCTAATGTGGATAAAATACTAAAATTTATACTTCTCTTTATCAATTTATCTTTTTTTAGTCTGAATCGATTGTGTTTGCCTTTTGTCTTCATCTAATTTTCAGTATACTGCATTTACTAATGGAATTTAGATGTTTTGCACATCAAATTATTTTTTGTAATTTCGACATTAAGAATAATCTTTTATGCTCTGGATTTCATCTTCTTGATTTTTTCTTCTCTGTTTGTAATATTTCAAGCTTTACTACCATAGGCATCTGTGTACGCTTTCACATCATTTTAATTCTAATACAAGCCTTATATTGACATTGACATAGAATCACCAAGCAAAAACACTAAAATTTTTGTACTCTTAATTATTCTGGTAATTTTGATTTTTAAATGAAGATATCATACTAATGCATGGTTTGTGTGTTTCTAATCTCTTTTAGATTGCTCGAATGCTGACGGTAAAAAGGGAGAGGGAGATTGAAGAGGGGATAAACAAAAGATTGTCAAGGAAGCTTGACAGGAAATGGAAAAAGAGTATTGTGGTCAGGCCACCTCCTTCCCTAAGGAAGAAACAAGAGGAGCAGAAAGCTGCAGAAGCAGAAAAGTCATCATAGATCAACTTCATGTATCAAGTAACAAGCATATTTCTCCTGAATCCTGATGTATTCCTGCTGAATTTATTAATGCTGTCTAGGTGCTATGGTACTTGAACTCGGTTCTTTTCTTTTGCAGTGATGAATCCTGTGATTAGAAATTGTCTACCAGAGTTGTCTTGATCACATCATACTGTAGTGTTATTTTACCATTATTTCTTGTGTCATATGTTGTTTGTCAATTCCATGACATTTATATTCTAAAACCTATAACAACCATCATTTTCCTCGTTAATTTTGGTCTACATGATCCTTTTTTGAAGCCTAAATACAACCCTTGTTAGCATGATAATTGTTTTATGCACATTTGAAATGTTTGTGAAGATGATTGAGCAAAAGATGCTCTTATATGGCAACACTCTGTTTTCCTTTATCCTTCTTCTGCCTGTTCTTGGGCAGAACAGGACTCATTAAAGTGTAAGACAATACAAGAAACTAAAAGCCTGAGTTTAGTTGTCAATTATATTAGCTTGAACCTGCAATTTGGAAGTCTTGTGTCCAATTGGAATTATATATATAGAACATCCATTAATAGACCTTGGAATGAAGATCCTTTGAGGTTAATAGATCGGTTTTTTTTTCACTTTTTCGCAGCTCACACAAGCGCAAGCTCTGTCCAAAATTCTTTGAGTAATATTTTTTGTGAATGTTAATTGATAGGGATAAATGCGACTAGGATAACTTGAGAAAACACTTGATTGATATTATCCAAGTCATGTTACCAGCATTGATTGTGAAGCTTCTACTATATACGCTTATCTGTAGATTTTGATGCACATCCAACTGAATCACTAATTGCATCAGATGATGATGACCCAAGCTATTGCATGAAAATATATAATGTCCCTTTCTGATGTTGCTATTCTTCTACTCCTAGCTAAGGTTTCCTTTTTACAGTGACCAACTTTGTTAAGGTTGATGCCAAGATTGGTTTTCTGACAACTGACATAAAAAACTTACTGTGATCCCCAACACATGGCGCACGGATTAGGTAGTGGAAGTTTCTCTTAACCCCAGTTCACATACCTTTGTGAAAGAGTTCAACAGAAAAATACATATGCTTGGGACAAGAAAGATAGAGTCATGACTAGTTATTTCTAATATTAGGATTTCGTAGCTGAAATAAACTTCATTATATACCGATCTGTTTCATTGTATATGCACTGATCCCAAATTTCTTATTTTTGAGTTTTGATGTATAATAAAATTTAGAGACATAGCATAGAACTCCCAACCAAGTATGTATGAAGAACAGAGGAACCTTCTGTGTACATTGACAAGTGTTCAAGAACCTGTATAACGTATTGGATCAGTGCCAATTAGCTATCAGCAATGCATGCATGAGGCAGAATCTACATGGGTATCCACTTGAAATTTTTAGATGAACTCACTCATAAATTGGTCATCAAGCATGATCTCAGGCCAGCAGAAAGGAGTCCCATTCCCATCACAGCTAGTAATACTACAACCATCCCCCTGGTTGGCAACCGAGACATCAGTGAGAGGAGGAAGAGGTGATGCAAATGGTGTTCTTGGCTTGTTGTTCTCTCCCTGGTTAAACCCAGAAAAGTTTGAGCATTGTTTGGTATCATTGCTTTCAGGTGGCTCAAAGAAGGATGGCAATTGGTTGCTGCTATCAATATTCTGAGGAGGATTGTGAGAAGGGAAAGACGAAGTCATCTGAGAACTAATCAGGCTTATGGTCTCCAGGTCACTACAGTTGTAGGAGTTATTTGAGGTGGCGCTGACCGACTGTATCAGGCATTGAAAATACTGGAGCTTTGCAGCCTGGATTGCCTCCAACACCTGGAGCCGTGCAGCGTGGTCGTCGTCCTGTGGGTGGCTGTTCATGAGCTGGTGGAGCTGGAGCAGAGCCAACAGCTGGGGAAGGGCAGCGAAGAAGTCGGTCCTCGGGCGGTGCGTCATTGGGTCGAAACCCATTTGGATCAGCTTCTTCTTGAGGTGAGTGTGCCACAGGTTCTTGATCTCATTGTCGGTCCGCCCGGGAAGGTGCATTGCGATTGCAGACCACCTGAATGGATCAGAGTTCCTCTAGGTTTAGATTTGATTCAGAATGGTCATAAGAGCACATGGAGTTAATACAGTAAGAGAGCTGATAAGTACTTGTTGCCTAGGATGGAATGGAGGTTGAGAATGGTTTGCTCTTCTTCTGGGGAGAAGTTGCCTCTCTTGATGTCTGGCCTCAAGTAGTTGGTCCATCTGAGCCTGCAGCTCTTGCCGCATCGATTAAGTCCTGCAAGAGAGGAGAACACCAAACATACAAGGCTGTAATACATAAGAGAAAGAGAGAGAGAGAGGTACCTACCTGCAAGTTTTGGGAGTGCTCTCCAGCTGCCATGGCCATGCTTTTGAATGTATTGGACCAGCTTCTGGTCTTCTTCAGGAGTCCAGGGACCTTTCTTAAGGCCATGCTCATCACAGCAGGGAGATCTCCCCATTGAAGCCCTAGGAGGAGCCTGGGTGGCGGTGGGTTGGAGAGTGCACATTCCTACCAAGAGATGGCTTGCTCATATATACACTTCTGTATCTTAGCCTGAGCTCACAATATTTCTCCATTGGACCAAAGTGATCTCAGCCCTTGGACCGAAGAAAACATGGTGTTCTTCCATCAGTGACCACAGCGGATTTACTTCCACCGGTGATGCAAGAATCAAAATGCTACTTTCTGGTATGCATATAAACCTCAAAGATAGCAGCAGTGATGTGCAATGGCAGGCTCAGGCCCAGTAGTTCATAAACTGGGAACTCAACCAACCGATCTACCCTCTCCTACTACTCTAACTTTGGGGATCAGGAAGTCAAAAGATTAGGTGACAAGTTGGCAATATTGCATATCCAGGTCTTTCATTAATATATCAAGGAACTCTCAGTGGTCTTCTCCAAAGGGTTGCCATCTCTGAAGATAAGGACTTCAACAAAGTACAAGGAACTTGTTTTAAGAGACATACACAGTTTGGTTTCATGTGTGCATCCTTGTGAGCTGACACTGTTACATATTAATTAGCAGAAGGCACTCCGTTTGTAGGAAACAAACTTGCTAAGGACTTCATTCTGCCTGGAGAGAGTAAGCCATGCAGCATCACTCACTTTGATTCTATATATCTCCAAAGGAACGAGGAATGAGATGTGGACAGAGGTATCATTTCGTTTAACTGAAGGTTTTACATGCATGCCAAGGAGATGTGGACAGAGGAAGGTACCACTCTTTTTGACCATGAAGTAGTATTAGTGATGGGGTTGGTGAAACCAACACCAAATACCTCAATTCTCTCTTTTCAGTATGAGCCTTTATGACAATCTTCAAAGGTGACACACTTTTTCCTCTCTCAATGTTTCCTCCCCACAAGGAGGTGGGAATAGGATAATAAGAAGATTACTAATAGTGTCAATGAAATTATAATAATCTTTTGCATGCATCTTTGTATTATCCTCGACTTGCATCATTTGGTGCTAGCAACAAGTCAAGCTATATGATAAACCCAATGGTGGACAAAATCCTTAGGGCTTCTGATTTCATGAAGACTGGCTTCCTGAAGGAAGGTTCCTTGTCTGATGGACCACCTCACAAAACAGATGATTGCTTGTCTTAAATCCATTATGTCACCAATATAATTAATGTCTTCTTACTTGTGGACTTGTATTTCAAACAATGTCTTCCAAGTCCTGTAGTAGGTAAAGAAGTTGGGAAAAGAAATAATGGCTGGACAGGTACTTTTAGAAGATGAAACAGTACATGAATGTGCCTATAACATCCAATGCATGCACATTATATATATAAACGGAACATTGTTTACGTTTGACCATGCACATTACGACTTTCATATATATATATATATATATATATATATATATATATATATATATATATATATATATATATATATATTAATCTTATCTAAATAGGAAAGGGATACAAAAGAACACAAAATAATAATTAAAAAAACATAATTGTTTGACATTCGAATTAGGAAATTGAATATTGTATTGAATTACAGTATGATAACAGATTAATAATTGCTTGTGAATATGACAACCAAGGATACATCCTTAAATTTATTAAAAAGGCATTAAAATATCATGGAAACCAATAGATTGCCAGACGAATTTACAAAATCTGATGAGATTTAAGTGTGTTGTCATATGACAATAACAAGCTTGCTTTTGATAGGTTTGTTTTATCTATGCTTTAATAATAATTTGTATTTACGCGTAAAAATTGTTCTGATTTATCTTTCATCATTACAATTGGCACAAGACGCAATGAAATCATGTGATGCGAGTGATAAGGAACAAGACATGAAATATGTATGATCTCCCATTGCTTACATGACAAAAACATAAATCTTCAATATTGTAAATACTTAAACATAGTTTGTTGATAATTTTTTTGGAATAGTTGATATGTCAAGAAGATATTAGAGAAAACTGAATTATATATCCACAAAGTATATATCACAGGTAGAAATTAATCAATTAAAATATTTGTTCTATCATATTTCAATCCGAGAGGGATTTTCGTAATATAGTTGTCATATTGCTTGATTAAGATTGGTCATCATCGATATGCTTGATTGTCATGTCGATAGCAATATCGTGAAAAAAAATTCACGTAGATAGCAATATAGTTTCTGAGTATTTTTTTATTAATTTTTATTCGATATTATTAATAAAAAATGATTGAGTAAGATTCTTCATAAAAAAATATTTTATTAAAAAATAAATTATTTAAATTAGTAAAAATAAAGGAAAATATTTTCATTTCTTTTATTTGAAAGCCTAAGAAAAATCGATGTGACCTCCGAACAATCAAGATAACATTCAAAAATATGTACAAAATGACATCAGACAAACAAGAGAATCCTGCTGTGAAATTCGAGCTGGTTCGATCGGATCTAGGCAATTCTGGAACGTATGCTCGTGACCCAACTCAACCCGACCCACTATTAAGCCCTCCCATCTGAGCGTAATCGAGGTTTGGGTCACGTTGGATCAATTGAGTTGGCCACGTATTTAGCTCTATAGGCTTCGACTTGGTTTGGGTCAGGTTACTTGATGCCATGTCCCAAACTCAACTCGAGTCGAGCTTCTGCCAAGGCTTTCGGATTCAGGTTCGATCGACCCATCACGGAGAGGAGGCGAACCGAATAAGTTTTGGGTCGTTAACAGGCTCATATTCTTCAAGCCCATCCCATTGGCCGAGCCCGAACCATGGCACATCAATCATTGAGAATTCGACCACCAACTTTCCATCCTCCAAAACATGACAAGGACATAGTATTAAGAATATAAATTAGATCACATGTTACCTACTTACTTAAAATAATCAAGAAAGAATATAAAGCGAAACCATTCATTTTGGTTTGATAAGGGACCATTTAAACGACCGACCATTAGTGTGGCTCGTAGACTCGTAAAGAATTATCCATCTTGGACGATGGATATACTTGCACGATTTTATTCTTCGAAGCATGTGAACTCCAAAATACGTCTTTGTGGGTAAGAGAGACTCGATGGACTTATGCATCGTTGGTTTTCATGCTCCTCACTAAATAATCTTATCAGTATTCCTTCCCATAGAAGAGCCAAAAGTTTATAAGTTCGTCATATCTTCTTTACTCCCAGAGACGTCTTTTGAAACTTACGTATTCTAAAAAGATAAAATAATATAGATACATCCATCGTCCAAAGCGAATAATTTTTCATAACCATTAAATGATCATTTTTCATGATTCATCAAGGATCATTGATGAATTGGATAAAAAAAAATAATCTCAAAAAGAACAGAAATGAGAAAAAGAAAGAATAGTGTCACACATGCTGCACAGTATGAGTGAAGAGGGGCTTCTTCCGAGGTGGATCCATAAGTTTATAATAATCTCAAAGATCATATCTATTTCTTGTGCGGTCTAACATGCAGCACTCGGAGAATTTGTATCATTTCAAACAAAAGATCAACCTTTCAATTTTGCCTTGGAATTCTGCCCAAAATACCTACCAATTTAACATCACCAATGGAAACGCCTAACCCAATGGAATTGACCGATGTCACCATCACGAAAGATATACGTTTTGAGAGCTGCCTGCTTGAGTAATATCGTCTTATATATCCACTTGACCAAGTCTATCAAGAAATATTTCCTTCACCCTACTTGCGGGTCAAAGAAGACAACAATGTCATTATCATATATATATATATATATATATATATATATATATATATATATATATATATATATATATATATATATATATATATATATATATATATATATATATATATATATATATATATATATATAAAATAAAAACTTTATAATACAAACGAATAATCATAAGTCGATAAGTTTCAATCAACGTCCAATATTATCTCAAATCCTCATCTAGTCATGTACCATCCTGGAGTTCTGAGATAGCTAATGTTTTTCTTTAAAAACATACAAAAATAAGATAAAACATATTGTCAAATATATGTATAAGCAAACAAAAAATGATGAATAATCCGTTGATGAAGGTGTTATGGGTGAACGACGATCGTTCGTGATAAATTATCAGAGGCATAATAACATAGTCAATATCCCAGCATAAGGTGGTCAATACTCCGATGTTAAGTGATTAGCACTTGGGTCCCAAATAGTTGATTATTATCTCACCATTATTCGATTAATGAAATATGCTATAACATGCCAAGAGTTACCACGTCCCAAGTGTCAGTATGCCATAATGATAGTTAAGTTAGGGAGAGGCAAATCATGTTTTTCTATAACTAGTGTTAATTTATATATATATAGATATATATATATATATCTATATATATATATATTATATATATATATATCTATATATATATATATCTATATATATATATATCTATATATATATATATAGATATATATATATATAGATATATATATATATAGATATATATATATATAATATATATATATATAGATATATATATATATATATAGATATATATATATATAGATATATATATATATATCTATATATATATATATCTATATATATATATATATTATATATATATATATATTATATATATATATATCTATATATATATATATCTATATATATATATATCTATATATATATATATAGATATATATATATATAGATATATATATATATATCTATATATATATATATAGATATATATATATATATCTATATATATATATATATATCTATATATATATATATCTATATATATATATATCTATATATATATATATCTATATATATATATATAGATATATATATAATAACTTCTAGGTTTATTATAAAAAGTTTCTTAGATATGTTCGTAACAAACATAACTCTCTATCTCAAAAGCTAGCTAAGCATTTGAACGTTTTACTGACTTACGTATGAGAGGGGCATCATCGAAAATGCCCCAACATAATCTTGTAGGGATCAGCATAGATCTATTCAACATCGAGAGGGTTTGACTCGAAATTGATTTGAACGAATGATTTCAGTTTGATCCATAACTTAAATAACCAAGATCTAACTTATCAATCATTAGATATGAGTCATAATAATAATATGAAAAACATTTTTACGATATTCTTATGCAATAACTCAAAAAAAGATTAAATTGAATCAATATCGTGGAATCGAATTAACGACTAAAGTTGACCGTATGGGGAGTTGTTTTCTCCGTAGTTTAACCAACGTAGCAAAGTGTTGGAGTCGGACATCAAACGATTCTTCTGAATCGGTATTAATAGTTTAAGGTTGATCAGATTGTAGCAAAATTTGGTAATCAAATGACGATTGTATCAACATAGAGAATCGACGAACTTCCGATCTCTCTCCCATCGGATCATGAAACATAGTGGATATTGTACAATCTACATGTTATTCTTTCTCCCATCTTATTCTTCGTTCTGCTGGTTAAACATGTCACATGATTTTAGGATTTGAAGGACATGATGGAGGACCCAAATAACGCACTGAATCCACAAATGGGGACATTAACCCGACCCGACACATTACCACCATCCTTCCCCCACTGCCATAATGCACCACCCACTTGTTCTCTCTCTCTCTCTCTCTCTCTCTCTCTCTAGAAGAGGTTGTACTACTTGTTAGCATTTGCAAGTTTCATCATGGCTACTAACAAAACCCTAATTTTGCTCGTGAGAGGTTGTCTCATAGATTCGATGTACTTGAGCAACATGAAGGTTAAAAGTTTCTTTTGGAGAATTTTTAACTATATTATCTCATGATGAGCCGATTAGATAGAGTGATAGACACTTTGGTTGGATGAAATAAAATATTTTTTTTCTTATTTTAAGTTTATAATAGAGAACAATAAATCTGAAGAATCCAATCAAGTTTAGAATCAAAATATTGAGATCTTATTAAGTATGTTGAGAAGTTCAATAAAATATTTTTATTATGTATGTATTCTTTCCATCTCAATGCAGATTTTTATTTCCTAATAATATATATTTATAAAATATAATTATCAAGTCTATCATCTATTAACATTCGAGAATTCAAACAGGAATCTTTTGGAATCTATTCGAATCTCATTCTATTTTTTTTTATAAAATCAAAATAATTAATTTTGAAATTGAAACTATCATTTCACAATCTCATACCTTTATCTTTATAATATATATAATATTATTCTACACTCATCATGAAATAGATAATATCTTTTATTTATCTGCTTCAAAATAAATTATAAAAACATTTATTGCACTTTCGATGCATGCATATGCATTATTAATTGTATTTATAGGGTGGAGTTTCATGAGGTGTTATCATCCTCGTTTGATCCAATCCAATTTACCAAACAAAATTAAAGCGGTTCAAGCATGACTCGATTTGATCGAATCGAACCGGTGCACCGATGGGTCTGAGTTAAGACTCCAATCGTGTCGAACCGGGTCGCGGCCAGACCGGCCGAGTCGGATCGGTCCGATTAGTACGAACGTGTGCTCCACGGACCCGGTCGAAATAGACGAACATGTCACTCACACGTTAATGAGCTGTATTATCTTCCCTATTTTTTATTAAGCTTCAAGTAAAAGACACGCGTATGGTCTTTGACGTGGCTTTTGGTTGCCTCTGTCGCTGCCCTTCATCCCAAGCGTCAAAGGAATCGAAGTCAACGGTAGTGGCCGAGGTCTCGTTCGTGTTCCTGTTTGCAGCCAACTTTAGCGTGTTGATTTGTTGATTATCCTCTCTCTCTCTCTCTCTCTCTCTCTCTCTCTCTCTCTCTCCGCATGTGGCCACTGCTGACGAACTCGTTTGTCACCGAACGCGTAATTCCCCGGTTCCACTTCTCTCACAAGAAGCTACTTGTGGCCATACACTTCCTTGGATTTCTCTCCTCTTTCGTTGGTCACCTGGAACGGGGAGGTTGGTCGGTCCGGTAAGCAGATTTCTGAAAATTTTGACCTTTTTCTCTTGCTGCTGTGGCGGGCTTTTTGTGGATTGGATTTGGTTCGTCGACTGGTGGATTTTCGTAGCAAAGTTGAGATTTTGTGAACCGAGCTTGGCTAAAAATTGTATCTTGGCATCCTAGGGGAGCGGATATTGGGGATTTCCCGACGACAACCGCTGGGAGCGATGATTTCTTTCTTTCTCTATCGGGATTGTTGTAGATGATTGGTGTTTGGGTTTTTGAGGTGCAGGCTGTTGGCTCCGGCAAAAAAGAGTGAGGTTTTTCCGATTTGGGTTTGTCAAAATTTAGGAATCGCCAGTGAGGTGTGCGGATTTTGATGGATAAGATCGGCTGTCTGAGGTCCTGCTGTTCTCGGGTAACAATTTGTCTCATCTGAGCCCTGATTTTGCCCTTCTTTTATGTTAATTAAAATCCTAGGATTCCCATTTTTCCTTTGTTTAATTTGGCTTATCATTCTTTCGCTGCTGAGTAATAGGGAAATATTATGTTTAAAGTTATAATTGGGCATCTAATAATACTTTGCTTGGGCATGGAAAATTTTGGATTGGAATAAAGGCACTTGTCCTTGTCCAAAGTGTTGGTTATACAAGTCTCTTGGTTGATTTGTGGGTAGAGACTTGGTTTTCTCTTCTCTTACATGATATATTTCTTCTTGATTAATCTATTGAACTATAAATTTTTCGTGGAGTATGTTTGTAGGACTAGATTTTCAGATTCTCATTTGAGTATCTGTCGGTCTTGTTTGAAGGAGAGATCTTAGTTTTCCAAAATCTTGTTTTGAATAAGTCACCAGTTCACTTTGATCATGCATTTCTATTAGCTAACAATTTAATAAATCATTGAATAGACAAAAGATTGTCTCATGAATCTTTTACCGAACTATTTTTGGCTGACACTGGCCATGCTATTCAGTTTGCAGGTCCCTCACTAACTGTTGGTAAAGGTAAAAATTCCCAAGCTCACATCAGGATTACTTATGGGTTTAGCCTACTAAAAGGAACAGCAGATCATCCTATTGAGGATTATCATGTGGCTAAATTTGTTCGCATGAGAGATCAGGAACTTGGTCTGTTTGCTGTGTTTGATGGCCATTTGGGTGATACTGTGGCATCATACTTACAGAAGCATTTATTTACCAATATCATAAAGGAGGTAACTTTTAGCTTATTTATGTAGCCTGGAATTAAAACTCATGGATGCGCATGGAATAATGCAATATGCGTCGCTTCTTTCTAGGAAGATTTCTGGACCAATCCTGATATAGCCATCAGAAGGGCCTATGAGAAGACTGATAATGAGATACTCTCTCATAGTCGTGATTTGGGGCGTGGTGGATCCACTGCTGTTACTGCAATTCTTGTAAACGGCAGCAAATTGTGGGTGGCTAATGTTGGTGATTCACGAGCTGTTCTGGCCACGCGTCGAGAGGTGATACAGATGACAACGGATCATGAACCGAATTCCGAACGTGAGCGTATTGAAACAAGAGGTGGATTTGTTCTTAACATGCCAGGTTAGTCGGGCACCTTTCTCTTTTAGTTTTGTTTTGTGGAATAGTAGAAAATATGGAGTAATGAAATGCCAGTGGGTCATTGCTTTGGTTTTCTTTTTATGATGAAAACCAAAATTTATGCAATCTTATCTCTGTTCAAATTTCTTGTTGTTTCATAAGTCCTTTGGGTGCTTACCAGTTACAAGTACTCTTACAAGGCTTTATTAATTTAATGAATCATTTAAGTGAAGGTCTTCAACAATTTCTAAAGATTATACCTTTTGAATGAAATGGTTTCTCTATGATTTTTCAGTTTTTTTATCTGTAACTATTCTTGTATACGTGTTGTTTCATCAGTTGGCGAATAGAATTGTTCCTTGTAATAGATTGATGAACTAACTCTTTTACCCTTTAGTCTCAGAAATAGCTTTTACAGGATAGTCAACTATTGAAGGTAATTGAGTTGATATAGAGAAAAAGAAACTTGTAAGTAGTAACCCACATAAACTAACAATTTGAACTTGTTTTTTTCAAGTGAAACAGAGAATATGAACTAATGCTAACACTAGGAAAAGCTGAATGAAATGCACAAGTCAATGCGTCCTCTTAATGATTTCATGTGAAGTTTGATATATCAGCTGCTTCCCTTTTCAACTCCAGTCGAAGATTCATTCAGGTTAGACGGAACTGGTGAGCTGGATATGTAGTTAAAATGCGTATGTTTTTGCATGTTTGCTAAGTAGTTTAAATCACAAGGAGCAATCCAAGTTATACGGTTGTCCCTAACTACTTCTCTCTTGCTTTGAAATCTTGATTGTATGTGTCACAAAATGAAACATACTAATAAACTGTTTAAAGTTCTGCATCTCTTTTATATATTGATTTGTGTTTGCAAGAAAAGCATGTCATACTAACTAAAGCTTTTGAAATTGATATTACCTATTATCCTTGAACTTAATCAGAATTGTTATAGACAAATTTCACCAGCTTGATATTTTTTTCTTTGACCACATCATGATAGAAGTTTCTTTTTCAATAGTGCAATTTGCTCTTGCCATCCTATAGGACATTCAAGGATTCCTTTCGGTTTAGTTTAATACTAATGAACTTTCAGGGGATGTCGCAAGAGTTAATGGGCAATTAGCTGTTTCGCGGGCTTTCGGAGACAAGTGCCTCAAGCCACATTTAAGTTCAGATCCTGATATTCAAGTTGAAGACACAAACTCAGAAGCAGAGCTGCTCATCCTTGCAAGTGATGGCCTCTGGAAGGTTATTTATCATAAGTTCCGGCATTCACTAATCATTTAAGTTCGCCACATACTTACAGCAACTTTTCACCAGGTGATGAACAATGAGGAGGCTGTTGATCTTGCAAGAAAATTCAAGAATCCACTATCAGCAGCCAAGCGGCTGACTCTGGAAGCTTTCAACCGAGATAGTAAAGATGACATATCGTGCATTGTTGTTCGATTCAAATGGTAGGATTCAGTCATAAACCTCATAAGATGGTCATCAAAAGCTTTGTTACTTTACAGATGCTTATATGGCTTACTACTTGTGCTGTTTTCTTGTAAATGCTTCTATAAGTTCATGTATATCAGGTTCTTTTTTGTACAAACCAACCATATTTTACTAGTGCATATATGGAGACTGCAAAACTGTGATAAATCTGATATTTTTTTCAGAAGGTGATGAGAAGGGTCATGTAGTGTCCTGCTGTTTATCAAGTATAGAGATTGGTATTATGCTTGCATATAAATTGAACTGAATTGGATTTTTCTTTATCATTTTTTGGTGGTTTCTTTACTTTTGCATGCCAAATTGTCCAGTAAATATATTGAGAAAAGGTTCTGTCATCTAATATACCTCATGATTTTATTGAGAGCAAAACATTCTGCAGGCTGTGGCTTACATGAAATAGCATTCACATGCACATGCTTGTTGGAGGACAAAAGTTCAGATGAAGGTGTTTCTCAGATGATCCAAGAAACTAAAGTTGGATGAGAACAATCAGATCCAATCACAATTCTTACTTTTAGACTAATCAGGAGATACATGAAAGAAATCATCAGTCTGTCATCCTCTGACAAATCAGATCTATGCTTTTTTTTGTCTTCCTCTCCTTTTTCCCTCTTAAAACTAATAACCATGGAGTTATGAGATGTACAAAAAAGAAAGAGAAACTGTTGCTTCAAAGAAGAAGATTAATAAGAGAAAAAGAATAGTTTTTTGCTGGCTCTCTGCCTTCAACCATGTATATTACAGCAGTCATTCCTTAACCAGTATACTTCTTAGCAACATAAATTTTTAGGCTGCTTGTTCATATCTTTATGCCAAACATGGCAAACTTGACCTACCCTATGCTCTCTGATGCAAATTTATTGCCTAATTACATAGCCCATGCGAACCTTGCGGTTCCGCAGGAGTGCAACATTGGTTGTTGAAGAATCTTCGCCTCACCACTGTCTGTGTTCTTGCTTCTGATTCTACCTTTTGCATGATGAGAAATTTATGGAAACCACCATCCACATGTGACCAATGATTTATCCTATGCCGAGCTGTTGTAATCGTATGAGTTACTGCTGCTTCCTAAAGAACGGCTTCTGACAAACCAGGAGCTTTTTGTCACTGCTACTGTCGAGCTCCACCATGCGGGCATCCCATCTCAGCTGTGTTGTCATCGATCTAGCAGCTTCAACAAGATGTGTCGCATCGCGGATTATCACCCAACCCTACAATTGTGCCAGCACCAATATTGGATCAAGTATGTTGTGCCACATTAACTGAATGAATATAGTTCAATATTGTAATGAACTAGGTACAAACATGTTGTGAAGTTGCCAAGGACTTCATGATTACATCTCCTGATAGTTATTCCACTCAGAATGATGCATCAATGCTGAGTAACATATAAAAGAAGTTCCACAGGAAGAAGAAACTGTAATGTACCTCGGGTCGTAGAATGCGATCAATCTCTAAGAAGATGTCGAGCATGGAACACCTATGCTTTTGGCGAGTCTCGAGAGACAGCAACCCATCAGCATGCACCATATCATAAGTTCTTGGATACGTTGGAAATGCTTCACACCTAATGAAAAATGTCCCAATTAGATTACCGAACCCCTATAAAACGATATAGTATCTAGAAGAGCTACATTTAATATTAATATCAGGGTTCTTATCAACTATTCCAATACCCCTTGAACATGATGACAGGAAAAAGGCTTTTGGATATTTATGTATCATTACAGGTCAAATCAAGGAAATATATACAGGTGTGAGGCTGCAACATATGAAGAAAAAAGTAAGTGGTTTTAGCGGCTCATACCAATCATGCTGAACACCAATAAACCCCCTGTCGAAAATCAATGGGAGATAGTTCGGGCCACTTGTAGGCACAACATTCATCACCCACACGGATTTTCCAGCATCCAACAAAGCAGCATTAAAACCACCAAAATGAGCATTCATATCAAGAACATTTCTAAGCATGTTAAATGGCGGAGATGGGTCCTCATCACCAGGTCTCTTTGGATGATCCGAAAATATAAGAGGTGAAAGAAGTGACCAAAAATTATGAATCACCGAATTCCAATTTGCAGCATCCTCAGCGACGTCCTCAAGGTGTACTCCTGATCAGACGAAATGTTAAAGAAGCATTTACATATCATGCAACAGGGAAACTTCATCAGCTGAATCTTGTATTTACCATGTATATCAAGTTCAGTTGAATTCGGTCTAGCTCGAGAAGGCCAGGGTGTACGACACTCGATGGGAATCCACCGCTGACTTCTTGTCCCTGCTATACAGGGATTGAGTGGTTGGTAATATGGAGATTCAACATCATGGCTTCTACCACAAACTGCAGGTCCAGCCTTCCTGTAAAATGTAAACACATAGAATTATGAATAATTGGGAGTCATTAACCATTTCTGTTGTTGCATTAAAGGACCACAGTTAGATTTTCCCCATGACGGAAAAATATGAGCAATACCTAGAACTGTAACATTTCCTTCTGCTAGTCTTCTTCCAGACAATTGTTTCATCTTGCTGTGACAACATATCCCAGCAAAGATTTTCAGCAAAGTCACGAATCATTGACCACTTCTTTTGATTTTCTTTTTCACGTTGGGATCTATGAGTATTCATTTGCGAAGTCCAGACAAAGTAACCCCCAGGTCTCAAAAGTCTGTCAACTTCAACTAGGAAAATACCATCTGCCCTGATATCAACATTTTAGCAACCGAAGCCCAATACATATAGGATAGACTAACATACAATTACAATATGCGAAAGAGGAAGAAGAAAAAAGTGGTAAAAGTACTCGATTTTAGAAACAGGAAAGAAAAAAAAAGGTACTTTCATCCATCCACCTTTTACTCGCCCTTTGAGATGTTTAACAATGAAGATGCAAGGTTATAATACCACAATTTTATGGAAACATGTTAATTATCTGCAGATCATATGGCACTTCATTATATTAGTATACACTGACAATAATTTTTATTGCTATAAATTGTACTCAGTTTGTCAGCACAAAAGTTAGGTTATGTTGTCTTTGTCAATCAGATGTCATCTGTAGGAGATAATAATGTTGTATTTCTTGAATGTTGTCCTGAACGGTGGAAGCTTGACCAAGTTGACTTCTATCAACTTGCAAGAGAAATAAAAGACAGAAGAAAACATATGACAAGAAAAAAAAAAAAACAAACACTAACCATTTTTCTCCCACTCAATCTCACATCTTGCACAGTGCAGCATATCAAAAGAAAGGTACGGATATGGCAACTGCCTTGATGAAAATGAACCGATCATGGCAGGAATGCCTCTCTCAAGTGTTAGTTGAACTTGACTACCCGATGCCTCATAATTTGCGATGCACATGGTCAAGAGCTGCTTTGAGAAGAGATGTGCTCCAAAGCTTCCAAAACCACACCCTATGTCTAGAACAGTTCTTATCTGGAAAGTCAACACTAATATGTCAACGATATCTGTATAGAGAATTACAAAAGCAACAATAGATGCTACTATAACGATAAACAAGAAGCTTAATTAGCATGGAGAATTACAAAAACAAATGCTACCATAAAGATAAACAAAAAAACCTAACTAGCATTACAAACATTTTTAATATCAAATGCAGATGAAAGTTGAAGACAATTACTAATTAAAATTATTTTAAGAATAATTTGACTGAAAGCTAAGCCAGACAGATGAAGATTGACAAAGGAGGCTTTTTCTTAAGGATCCATGAAAATTGACAAAGAAAGCGAAGATGATCAACTTATTTCCATAGAATACCTAAAGCATCAACTACATGTTAAGTTAGACAGATGCCAGAAAAGCTCATGAGAATATGCTTATAACAGGTTAATGTATTTTGTGAGCGAGAAACAACTACAACTTATTAACTCGTTGTTGCGACTGATGCAGCAAAATAATGACCTTATGTACATTGTATTCAACTTTTGTTGTCTCCTATATTTAAAGTTTCTTCCCTTGATCTGCAAAAGCTAATTCAAATAAACAAACAGATGGCTCTCATACAGTGAAAAGAATGGCACTTACCCCAGACTCGATGAAGTTAGATTCGTTCGGCAACCCAATCATCTCTGCTATTTGATGAGTATAATCTTCTACACCATCAACCATGAGGGAGCCAGAGCGGAAAGAGATCTGCTCTTCCTCCACCATCATCCTACCAACGCCCGGCTTATTAGTCACATATATTATATAAGTGATGATCAAAACAATGTACAGAAAACGAAAATAATAATATCCACTCTACCTCTTGGTTAAGCTCCCAGAGGAGAATTCGTGTCCGGTGATCTTGACATTCTCCTTCCAAATGATGTCCCTCCCACCTGGCCACCTCAGTGGAATTCTGTAGTTCCTTGGAGGAAGAATCAAACAACCCTTCTTGGCATCAGGAACACAGTTTCTTTCATACTCAATTGGCACCAGGGGATCTACCAAATCAAAATCCTCGGAGACATTGTTATAACAAGGGGCATAGTTCTCGTACTCAGGTGGGCAGAATTCCAACTCTTTCAACCGTGCAATTCCAAGCGAGAGCTCTCCGATCTCTGTGAGATCAGCGACAACCTGTTCCTGAAGGCGCCGGTAGCCGTGGTGGATGTTGCCCCTAGAGGAGGTGGAGATGGAGATGGCCCAATAGAGGGAGCTGGAGAGCGAAAGTACGATAAAGACGACTAGACCCAGCTTAAGGAAGGTAAAAATGAGACTTTGCCGGCTTCGATTTGTTCCAGCGGGGCTCATGAGCTCGTGGCCGAACCCATTCTCCCCTAAATCCTTTGCCTGATAGCTCACGTCAAAGAAGTCATGGCCGGTGCCGCCGCTGCCCCTTCCGCCACCGGAGAACCCACGGTACAGCGGCCTCGACATCGCCTTCTTCCCTGCTCCAACTGCAATTCAGCAGAAACTCAAATTAAGGTTTCATCAGAAGAAAAACACACAAAAATCAACAAAAATATAACTCCTTTCCACCTAAAAGCAGAAGAATGTGACTGTGAACGGGAACTGTAAGTACCGGAGAAGAGGGAACGGAGAGATTGGATGGCCTTGCATCCCGGAACAACATTAAAAGCCATGGAATGGCACCAACTACCTCATAAATACCGCAAAAACATGGCGAAAAAGAGGAAGTTTTCTAAATGGGGGAATTCCCCTACCTCAGTTCCGGTTCAGTAATGCTCGCAGGATTGCGCCTCGACTTCTATCTTCTATTGTTCAATAGAGCCCAACGTTGATTCCGATACCACGGGAACGCAAACCCGACGGCATGAAGCAATTCAAGGAGCAAACTTTACACAGGGGTTGTCGACTGAACGGAAGAGAGCGCCAGAAAAATCCCAGCTTTTTTTCAGAATGGAGATCTCAAGAGCTCTGCCCCCGCAAGCATCTCACCATCCCCAAAGAACCTCTTTCCTCCTAATTTCTTCGCCGCCCTCGCCCTCGCCCTCGCCCTCGCCCTCGCCAACCAAATGGCGAGCACAGCATAGAAGAGGACACGGGAGATCAGTCCGCCTTCCTTTCCTCTCTCTCTCCTACTCCCACTGCTGTTCTCCTGGCTCTCCTTCACGAGCCTCTCTTATGTCACTCTGCCCCGAACAACGCTAATATAATAATGAGAATAGCATTCAGTTCTCAACAGTAAATAGGATTTCATGGAGTCCAGCAATACATGTAAAGTTCGGTTCTTGAGAGGACGGTGAGTTACCTCAGTGCTGAAAGAACTCGTTAAAGTTTTGTGTTTTTTTCTCGGAAAGAAAATTTATGTCTCCATCACAATATAATAAACCAATAATATATGGAGAAAACAGAAATAATCGTTGCAGATCAAAGAAAGGGTTACACTCCTATGGGTTTTTGCATCTGCATTGCAGAAAGGTGGATTTAAGTATGCAGGATATGGCTTTAGGAAAGGGATTTTGGGAAATCTGACATCAAAACAACTGTGGTCTCCACTTAAATTTGCAGACATAATGAAGTAGATTTTGCAGAGCTTTAAGAAAATGAGGCATCTGAAGCAACATTTTGAGATGGCACCACCACCACATCATAAATTATACTAGCCATCTTCTCAAGAAGAAGTGAGAAGCACCTCAAGATCATTCAAGATGGCTCAAAACTGGCACTCCCAGTGGAAAAAAATGAGCAATTAATTCCTCTCTCGGAATGATCTCAAACAGTTTTATGAGCAAACACGAAGGAGTAAAATTGAAAAACCACCTTCTATTTTCATGTCACAATCCACCCAGAAAACAGAAAGGTTGGACTCGTCAGTGAGTCCACATTTTTTGTGGCATGAGCTCATTTAATTAGCGCGCGCACACACCTCTTTAAGAGGTAGCACACAGTTCAACAATGGAGGTGGTGAGATGCGCACTCCCATGCTTCTTTAATGGAGGCGGTGCGAGCGCAGCGGTCGCATTACCGCTCTTCCATCTAGACTAGTATCTGCAAGGCCACGACAGTTGACCTGAGAGGCACCTGTGGGTCCCGGGAGCCACGGGATGGGTGGGTGAGGCGGGTAGTCGATCGGGATCGGCGTAGGGACCGTTTCGTCGTCGTCGTGACGGGCGAGATATGAACGCGCGACGCCGATACGGCACCCGTTACGACAAACCGCGTCGGGCCGTGTCGGGGGCTCACCTTACGCCGCCGAAGCGTCTGCGTGGCGCTATGGTCACCCCGTGATCGGGTGTCTTTATCACGAAATGACTGTTTTACCCTAAGCACCATAAAAAAATTACGAGAAGGCCAGCCTGCCTCGGTGGCGATTCCGTGACGTGATTGGCCTCGTTTCGTGGGACTCAAGGACGTCACGGAAACCGCGTAAATTCCACCTCGGAGACGGTGGAATCCGTACCTTTCCCAAACAGCGCACACGAAGTCTCGCGCATAAGCACCCATTCTTGACGTCATAATACGATACGAGACCTCATCATTGCGGTGTAGCGAGCCTGTTGTCTATACCGTGATAGATAGCGAAAGTTGCAGGTCGGAGACTGTACGCTCGTGATCCTATACATCACAGTCTCTCCACAGCTCACGTATACTCCCATGTATTTTGAAGAATAAAACATGTTATACTGCAATACTATTTGATTCTTCCGCTAAATTCGGTATGACGCTGAAGTTTAGTCTCTTCCATCGGAGATGTCATCCTTCCATGTCCCGAGACAATAATGGAGGAGGAGGTTCCATGGCTTGTAGCTCTCCAAAGGCTGATATGTAGGAGAACAGACAAAGGACATATTACGCCCTCAGTCCCTTTCTCAAGGAAACAGCATGCATGTCATGGATTCCCTCACCCACAACTTGGCTCTTTGGTCCCCTTAGTGTCCGTATATCTCCAAGAAAACCTACCGACACTTCGTCCACGAGCTTAATCTTATTTCTCTAATGTAGCATCTGAAGGAAGGGGGGGAGTAGATAATGAGTCTGCATTAAGGTTTTACCATTCATCCTTCAGAATTATTCCAATAAGATTTTGGATCAGGCCTTGCAACTCGAGATTAGTATCGTAAGTATGATGATGGTCACCATCACATCACACTAGTCGAATGCATGAATGAGAGGCTATGAGGGGATGCATATCTTCTTTCTACACACTAAGTTGGCCAAATAATTAGGCATAATCACAGTAGTTACCACACCAAAAGAAGAAGCATGATTTGAAGAGGGTGATTTAGGAAGGCAATAGTGGGGAGGTAGACTTCCACAGCAAACAGTGGGGTCACATCACTGGCTGGATTTGACACCAAGGTCAATGTCAACAGTTGGGACATTTCTTTGTATTAGAATGAGTTGTGGCATCCCCACTAGTGACATTTTGATCATTATGATTAAGATATGTTTGGCTTTGAGGCAAGTGACTGAGGACCCAATTGTTAGAAACAAGTATTTAATTACCTGTTCTTAGTATAGCACAATTATATTCATTTTCTAATGGTTTTGGAACATCAGCTTGTTGCCTTTGCTTGTATTATTATTATCTAAATAATAGCCATGTCCTCACAAAATAAAATAAAATAAAATAACTAGAGAAATAAGAAATAGTGAGATTAATCTTTGTCAGACAATGTGAAATGATTAGGAGTAATAATGTGAGAAGATATAAAAGAGAAACCTTATGTATATGAATTGATTTCCCCTTTGACATAACAACTTGTAGCTCATGAGTAGGGGCAAAAAAAAAGACTTAAAAAGCAACCTATACTATGATTATAATCAAATACTATTCCCTTTGATCCTTGTGACACCAATCTGTATAGCTGTATGGTTATTATACATCTTAAGAAACTATACTACTTGAGGACAATGAATAGAGATATCCTACTAATTGATGATCTTGTAGATCATGCCTATTTCTTTAAGGGGAAATCAGTAATCCAGAATGGTAGATAGCACTAAATCAAGAATAAACAGATTGTTGACATGTTAAAGTGGTGTTAGTTTCTGTGATGGACACAGCATGAGCTCCATCTAGTTAGTGGAAGAGAAAGAGAATGAGTAGAGCTTTGGACATTGTCGATGGATAGGTGGGAATGTGGAAGATATTGTTTGGTGAAATAACAATTCATGTTGTTCAATGCAAGTCAAAGAAGCTGTGGTGAAATAACAACTCATGTTGTTCAATGCAAGTCAAAGATGCAATGTGAGCAGCCCTCCACAAAGAGATGGGGGTCACACAAATGGCAGGCTACTTGGCTGTTGTTGTTGACTTGTGTTTTGTCTGTGAGGCAAAGTGCAGCCTACCCTAACAAGGATTTGTGTTAGGGAGGCACTTGTGATGTGGATTTCTTGCTGAATGATATTTCTACTTGCATGAAAGATTTTGAGGCCACTTTCTTTAAATTTTATTAAGGTAATTGTTATGGTAATTATGACATGGGTAAAGAACTCATAGTACATCATGAGTTCAGTACCTACTTTATCTGTGGATCCAATAATATGTACCATTTATCATAGAGAATACTATTGTGTTGTTTTTCCTTACATGGTACAATAATATTGTCATGGACTTGTAGAAAAAGAATTTTCTCCTTTTATTTCTAATCCAATTATAGTAATTTTAATACTTTTACTGGACACTGAGAGATAAAAAAAATATTTATCAGTTCTTGAGATATTATAATTAATATATATATATATGTGCATAATTTAAATTTGAGAGATAAATATGAAAAAACACTTATTTTGGAGGGATGTATTATAGATGTAGTTTTGCCTGAGTTCAAATTGTGTATCAGAGGAATAAAAGATGAAGATTAATTTGATAGATTTTAGTAACTAATGCTAAAGAATTTTGATTAGATAAAGAGAAGTGGACCTGTGACAAGGACTGGTGTCACACCATTCCAGGCTGTTGGATAATGGTTAGGCTTGATGGGTACATCAATGCCACAGCTATAACTAATCAATGATTAAGATGACCCACTAATTCACCTGTTCTTTTAGTCCTCTTGCATGTCATATGATTTCCATTGAGATGTATTGCCGGACTATGAAATTTTGCGTCCTCAAAATTGATGTCACAGCATGTTTTTTTATTGTTTGCTCTCATTTTATTTCTCCTCATTGTTTTCTTTCTTTTCATGAAATGAGAGAGTTATGTTCCCCTTGTGATCTCTCTATGTTCATGTTTGGACTTGTGATTTGACTCTTAAAAGAACAGATTTGTCAGGAAACTACTGCACAGTCCTATATTATATATTAAACACCGGAATCTGTTAACAGAGACCATTAGATCACATTTGACAGTTCCACATATCATATAAATTGACTCAGGAAGATGAAAAGATCATTGCAGTTCCTACATTTTATTGTATATTACACACTCAAAGCAAACTGCAGGAAGAAGATGTGGAGGATACACACAGACATGAACAGTTCTGCGAGAAATTTTAGAACGAAGGCATGGTAATTACATATATGCAATCACGCAAAAGCCAATTGAGGTGTTTAAGATTCCATACGTAGCGATCTCAACTTCCTACAGGAGTCTCCTTCGGTTTGGAAGGGCTTGCAGGCATGAACAGTTCATGAATAGGTATTGTCATTTAAGAGAGAGGAGCCAAAAGAAGGACAAGTCGTCCTTGGAACGCACAGCCCAGTAATGACGGACTGTTCTGCCGTCTCACCTATGGAGATTCCGCTGCATCGTTACCAAAGCAGACAGCTGTAGATACTGTGAGCTACTCGTGGGAGAAAATTACCTATGCAGTAAATTCGTCGACACCAAGAAATTTGACTTCTGATGGTTTGTTTGAGTTGAACTCAATGCACAAACGACTGCTGAGCACTTCTTCATGCGGAACAGAATCAGAGTACATCAAGTAGATGTTACTTCCAGCATTTAAAAGGAATGCATGGATAAGAATGTTCATAAAGCTATCCAGAATATAGGACAGGCCAATCGGAAATGAAATAAAAGTGTTACATTAACATTCTACGGAATTGGAACTTCAATCAACTGCCCCACACAATATAGGGGGGAAAAATAAGAAAAAAACAAAGGTATATTGGCCTATTGGTAAATATGAACAGGTAACCATGAGCCGGGTTTGGCAATGGAAGTAGCCGGCTGAAATTGACGAAGAAATCAGACAGATTCATCTAGCCAGAAGCAACAAGAGCATTTTGAAGTAACAATTTAAGGTCCTCAAGCCTGCAACCACCGAAAAGCTTCTCACAGCCGAATCCTAAAGAAATTGCATTCACAAACAACACAGGTACATACCTCACATTACTCAAATCGGGGTACGTCGCAATTGCATCACTGAAGTCCTATATTAATAAAGAAGCTATGTATCATTACAAACTCAATGTCCTATATGATTAAGGGGTATAAATCTGGAAAGAGAGCAAATATCACCTGGTTGGCGGTAGAAGATGTATATGTAATTATACATGACATTCCAGCCCCATTTGCTGCCTGATAAAATGAGAAGTTCTGGTCAAAATCTGTAGTAATAGTTGTTTTTGCATGTAAAGTAGAAAACTTGCCTGAAGTCCAATGACACTATCCTCTATGACCAAACAGTTCCTTGCTTGCAAACCTAATTTCTGGGCATTAATAAAGAAGCTTTTTTGTTCACTACAATATGTAGAGCGAGTTCTAGATTCTTTGGTAAAATCCACTTAACAAGACTGTAAACTACCATTCTATGGAATTACCTTTAAAGCCGTAATATATATCAACGGATCAGGTTTTTTGGCTTTGACATCATCACCTGCAAAAACAATGTTTTTGTTAAGGAAAATGCAGTATGCACCTCAGCTTATATGATATACCGGTTATTCTAATTAATTTCAATGAAAATGGTCAGAATCACAAGCAAAATTGTTACATCCATGCATTTATGATGGACTCATTGGAAGTTGAAACCCATGACCTGTACGTGTTTGAGGATCAATCTCAATATCCTTCTTTCACTGGTGGCATAACATTCTTCAACTAATGGCAGGTTTGCTGAGTGAAAACATGGCATTATTTGTACAAATCCATTTGTGCATCTAAATGGGTAGAAATGTGGCCAGATCCTAATCTGGGTACCTATAGTGTTCTAGATCTGGATACAGATCGAAAACTTTGATCCAAATATGGAACAAGTTGGACGATTGAATTGAAAGAAAGAGATGTCATTAGGGACATTCTGTACAAATCCTCCATTTCTCTTCCTTTCTCTTTCAAGCCTCCTATCCTCGTTTTGTGGTTTTAATTGTCATATAGTGTCTCACTGAAATTAATACAACATTATGTGGGTGAACTATATTTTACATAATATTCAAATGATCTATTTAGTGATATAATGCATAAAGTTTGTAACTGAAAATTGAGTATGCAACGAATTGGATTGGTAGCATATGATCATGTAGGTATTTGTGTCTGCTTAGGGAGAAAACATAAAAAGAAACCAAAACTGCCCAGAGCAGTATTTATATTCATTAACCATAGGTGAATAAGGTAAGCTTATGGTGAGAACCAGAGCCGCAAAACCTATCAAGATGTGAACTAATTTTATCAATCTTGAGCTGACACAAACAACTTTTAACTCCAGCAGAAGTTCTGATACAAGTTGCTAACCATTTCGTATCAAGAAAGCAGCCATGTGTGGAGAAATATTTTACTATTCACAACAGAAGCAGTGGATAGAAAGACATAATAGTTGAACACTTCCTATTTATATGCAATGAAAAACAACATCAACAAACAAGCATATAGTGTTGAATATTGAAATGAAAGTACCTGCAAGGAAGCAGTCAAGTCCTTGGAATCTCTCCTACAAGAACCACAAAAAGGTGTGATGTCAACATATACGGTGCACACTAGATATAGAAAAATGATAAAGTTTTAGAAGAAAGGATTACTAGTCCAAGAAGATTCTCTAAGCTCAGAATAACTGAACTCTTAGTTGCTGCAGAGCAAACAGCAACCTTAATACCCTGCATTTTCAGAAGTCATGCACCATAAATTAATGTCTGATAACCATTAAAACGCATTACAACATCTTGATGGATGACACAAAACAAGATGATGGCCAACAATCAAAAGTAGATATGCAGTTAGTTATGGCTTTGTGTCTGCAAAGTTTATTACCGCACCCTTGGCATCATCCATTAACTGCAAAACACCGGGTCGAGACTCGACCTAGTCACAGAAACAAAGCTATGGTAATTGTGATGTATTTTTGAATCTTAACATCATCAGTGAATTTACTGTCATAAAGACTTGTTAGCAGTGATGAGAGACTAATACTTACAGAGCCAGATCTAATTATTTCTTTGTACCTTTCGGTCTTCCAATCCTGCAAAAACAATGATCCAATTGTCTAGTAATAAGCATGTTTCCAAGTGATCAAACCAACATCAAAAGTATCAAACAGTTATACATTGAAATGCAATGGATCAGATCAACTAAAACGTATATGGTGGTCATCCATGCCTCCTCATAGTTCTCTCGGGCAGTGTAGTGGTGCTAAATTGGCGAAAGATTTGTGTGGACTATCTAACTGGTTTCAAACAAATGAATGTAGTACACGGACCGTTAAAGGCACCAACCTTATTCTATTGCTTGCACTTTTCCCAATCCATCGAACTCAATAATTCAGTACAATCAATTATCGATTACCAACTTGTCAAATCCTCTTTTTGGTTTCAGAATAAAAGAAATTCAGTGGGAACCAAAAGACATGCAAAGATGTTGATTTCACTCGCCTGGAGGACGTCGACCAACTTTTCCCTGTCTGAATCACTGGCCGGAGGTGTCTCAAAGATAGAAGAAGAAGGCCACCCATTCTCACCGAAGTACCTGCGATCCCGATCCCCACCCAAATTTAGGTTATCAATTTACCATCAAGAAACCAAACTGGACGAAGAGGTAACGGAAATAAATTGACGAGAAGAGGAGTAAGTGCGAGGACCATCTCATCTTGGGCTTGCCACCGCCGATGCGGTTCTGGAGCTCGTCGTAGAACTCGGAACCCCAGTGAAGAGGCTGGGAGGAGGACGGGGGGCAACGGACGGCGAAGTGTTCGAAGGCATCGTTGTAGGCCTGGCGGTGGAGGTGCTCCGATTCGAGGATGACGCCGTCGCAATCAAAGATGAGGGCTTGGAGTGGGGAGGGGGAGGAGGAGGCGGCGACGGCCAACGGACGACGGGAGCGAAGACAGGGGCTATGGGGTAGGCGAAGAGGGGAAAGGGCGAGGCGGTGAGGAGAAGGGAGACGACGAGAGAGTGGGGAAGGGGAGGGGATAAGAAGGGAAGCGGAGGCCATGCGGTCGCTACCGATGCTTCTATCCGATGCGGTTTCGTCCTCTTATTTGAAACGAGAGGCAAAAGGAGAAGGAACCAACGACCAACGGAAAGGGGGGCAGATCGGAGATGAGGCGTTCGTGGCGTTAAATCGACGGCTCAACTCGAACCCAACCGCCTTTCGATGTGTGACATACACACATATGTACATGTACAAGTATATATACAAAATACGCTACATATTTAGTATATATTTGTGTACATACATATGTGTATAATTACCTCGCATTCCTCTCGGTCGCCATGATGTTTGGTCTGAAGGTAGTGTTCGAGTCTAACTCAACCTCATTCTCTAGCGGGTTAGATTGGATCCACATCAAACATTTCTTTTCTTGCTATTGTTGTTTGATACGGAAAAGTTGGACACCAAATCAAACGTTCAGTTCAGTCAATCCTATGTGATGGAATCAGCTTGATTCATATGATCAGCATCTCGGACAACCAAAATCAACCAACCCTGTTGATTCATAAACATATCGGACAATCAAAATCTTAAACGCGTTAGGCCAAAAAAGCTTTGATAATATTTTAGACACAAACAAACATTGTAATCAGGATCCTCATGCACTAACATTACGATGTGGGAAGATACCCACAAAACAGATCGGTATCAGAACTTTAAGACAGGAGGTGCAAACAACACTCCTCCGAGTTGCTTGGATTTAACCATGAGAAAACTTCTGCTGAATGATACATTGTGCTTCCTCGACCAATGACTTCACCACTTCACCAGCAGGCAGGATTTCCTTGATGAGTCCAACACCTTCACCAGCATACATGGCCATGCAATCAACATTACCAGTTGTTGTTGGATTTGGAACAGTACCAGCGAACCGACGTATCTCCTTTGGCTGAGAAAGAAAGATTATTTAGCTTTGAAGTACCATTTTCCGGTGCTCGTTAGTATTTGCTATCAGAGTGTAAGATCGAGACTCTCATAAGCACATAATTTCACAGCTATGTATAAAGCCAGAACAAATATGAATATTTGGAAAGGTGATCTGAAGAACATGTAATCCAACTGTTCCAAAGGAACTGCCGCATGTGCATAAATATCTTGTAACCTAATTGCTTTTGGAAGATGGTGTTTTGCAATGACAATATTCAAAGCCAAAAAAAAATCATATATTGATCTCTATAGTACTCAATTGAAGGCAAATTGTTGAAAACATAGAATTCTATGTATCATGCAAAAGCATATAGTAAAAGCAAAGTAAATATAAATCCACAAGATGTAGTGTCCGAAAGCTAAAGAATAAATGTTTCCTAGCTCGCAACTATCGTATGTGCTCATTATATCCTGGTGGGCCATGATTTTGAAGAATCATTTTGTCACACAGCATTCACATAAAACATCGCATATTAAATGCCATATATGAATAGATGATACATGCGAATGGATCTCTACTTATCGCCCAAGAAGAAAGTTCATCAGGAATTTTGATAGAGAGCCTTGCAAGTTTCAGCATTTATACTTGAGATTCTACGGGTTGATCTACAATGAGAAAGTGACTCACCACACCATGAATTATTGAGAGACCAATGACAGGTTGATTTTCCTCATTTTCGTGTTCTGGTAGATGCCTCCATTCATTGAAAAAAGGCGTTTGTAGCACACGTTGTGGTGCACCAGGCCATCTTGAACGGCCAAATATATTTGTAAACTCCGTTTTGTCAGATTCAATCAGCTTTTGCTTATAATGAGGGTGTGCAAAGCTTTCAAGAGTAGCAAGAAACCTATTATTGTTAAACATGTGAACATAAGGAGATGAAGGAATGTAAAATCAAATGCTTCGAGATATAGAACATCAAGTAGATTGCAGACCTAGTTCCAAGGCAGACACCTCGAGCACCAAGAACCAGTGCAGCTACATAACCACGTGCATCTACAATGCCACCTGCAGCAATGACTGGAATATCACAATCTGACACCAAGTCCACTACTCTCGGCAATAAAGAGATCAATCCATCCTGCATAAAGAACAAAAATTAAGATCAACTACATAGTTTCTATTTTCAAACACGGGAGAACATGCTCCTCCTTGAGACCATAGTTATAAGTATGCGACGTTTTGATATGGTTCTTGAGTCTAAAAACCCCATCCTTGATGGTAACTATAAAGCTGAGCATAGTCATGGAAATGAAACATAGACACAAGATGATACAGACATGTCGACATGGCTAATCTTCGTAATATAGGACACCAAATGGCATAGGCACAACAATTTGAAAATTCTCAGATTGTATCTATTGCAAATATAATAAGAAACCTAAAAGATAGTCATGAAATGCCTTGAATCCATATGCAAAACACTAAGGAGATATTCAGCCATAGAAAGTTCAATATTAAATTACAAACATGATATCCATAGTCAACATATCTAGAAGCCTTATTTGGATGGTATGTGTTCTACAGTTATCAATTATGCCATATAGAAATATTAACAGAGGTAGATGATGCAGATATTTTGATATTTTTGAAGTATTGGACATGTGTCCTCCATGTAAACCAAATAGACCTGGCATATCTTTTGAAATATCTCTGCTTTATAGCTATAAACTAAGAATACTACAATGAAATCACTTAACTGATTGTAAAAGGAGCATAAATCTAGAATTTGGAGTCAGCAAAACATGACTAATAATACCAATACCTGACCAAGTACATGTCCACCTGCTTCATGACCTTGAACAACAATTGCATCCACACCAGCACACTTGGCTTTCTTTGCATCTTCAATGCAACCAACCTATACAAGGGCATGAAAAAATTGGCCAAACAATAAGCAAAAAAAACAAGAAAAGAAATTGACAAGTAGTCCTCATTCTGCATAATTTCTAAGCAGTACTATCTTTGTAGAAAAAAACAATTACACAATCCTGTAACCTTAATGCTATGAAGGTAGCTTAAATCTACTTGTAAGTTGTAGAATGGACATGAATCAGATATCTGGCTCAAAACTTGATCTGGTCAGAACACAACTTGAGTAAGGACATGACCACTTCTTGTTTCGAAAATAAGTACAGAATCATTTTGAGTACTCTATAATAGTCCATATAGAGCTCCTTTAACAAATACCACGTAGAGGTGATATTAGTGAAATTAGGTGTTAAACATTTGAGATCAATTTTTTATTTTATTTTCTCTAAAAACCACCAATTTAAATTTTTTGATCATTCCATCCTGTCCCTTCACATTCTGACTATTCCATCTAATTTCATGTACAGGATTTCTACCACATAGCCCTTGAGGTGCTCTGCTGTTTGGCTTGGGACTAAGACCAACATTATACAGCTTGACTTGCTTTGAAATTTGTTCTCCAAGATCAGATTGCAAGTGAATCAAGTCCTCATTCATTGCATATGTTAATTACAATTCAGATATAGGAAGACATGACATCAATCACATATGATGCCAACAAAAAATAAGGGCATCTTACTTGAGGCTTCATAAGAGAAACCAAGCTGATGTCAAATTACAATGCAGGATAAAGAAAAGTTAATATATGTTGTGCAAATCTTCCATTCTGGAACCAAGTATACAAGATCAGCCAATGGAGAAAGAAACAAATAATGCTTCCAACTTTAGCTGCAACTTTAAAAGAACAAATTTAACATGCTGAGAAATGTGTAGACAAGTAAATAGGTTCTGCATTCCCTAATACGATCACGGGCTAATGCATGTTACCATTAGACGCCCAAATGATACAATGGCTTTATAAAATTGAGAGAGCTAAATCGATCCATAATACTTACTTGGTGAATGACCTTGACACCTGCGCGATGAGCTTCAGAAACAAGCTCTTTTGGGAAGTCTCCCCATGAAACTTGCAATACTGCAATCTTTTCATCCAACACAGCTTTCAAATTTTCTTTGTGTGGAAATGATAGAACAATGCCAACACCAAATTGTTTGTCTGTCAGGACTCTAGTTTCCCGTATCAACTCCCTTAGATGGTCAGGTGCCTCCTGGAAAAATTTAAGATGTAACCTGATTTAAATTGCTAAAAGAACTCGAAAAGAAACTACAAAATCTCTTCAAAGTAATTGCGTTACCACGAAATATGTATATATATTTGAAACAACAAATTAGAGAGGGCTTGAAATTCACGAGGAGGAGCTAATTCTCCTTTTAACTTCTTGACGGTGTCAGGAAGAAGATTTGGTCTTCGTGCCATCAATCATAAGCCCAAAACATCTACTATTACTCTTCTATTTTCTATAGTTCCAACATACAGAAGCAAACTAGCATGAAGACATCTTAAATTCGCAGTAACGTGCAATTTCTGTTCCAAGATTTACCCATTCCTGTCTTCCTGGACAATCAAATTGCTGTATACTATGATGGAAAAGAAAATGATGACAAAAGCATCGATTACAGCAAGAAAAGAGACGATTTTGGTGACAAGTTCAAGAACTTCTTTCACATAATCAACGTGCAAACATGCGATTTTAGGATGAACGATTAGAGAAGAGGGGAGGAGGTACCCAATCGGGGGCTCGGAGGATACCGATGGCCCCGGCGTTAGCGACGGCAGCTACGAGTTCCGGACCGGAGACGTCGGGGCCGAGGGGTCCCTGCACGACGCCGTAATCGAAGCCGAGTATGCCTTTCCACCCCATCGAAAACAGCGCGCGTCGGCGAACGGCAAACACGAGGGGAGACGTGACATTGTGAGCAGCTATTAGGGTTGGAGACGGCGATGGAAGGGTGACGCGGCGAACGTAAGCAACGATGTCATTAGCCGCCGGCGGCGCCGCCTCATATTACTTCTTTTCGATTGATAATGTCCCAACAAAATTAATTAGTCACTTACTTACTATTGGCGTGGATGAATATTTTTAGATTTCTTAATCAATAATTTCAAGGATAAGTAAGATAAGGAATTCAAGCATGGACTTCTCCATGAATAATAATTATCTCTAAGGTTTTCTATATTAGAGATCATGGAAGGGACATTTGTTACAATGATTTAATTGTTATTAATTTAATTCTCTATAAACAATGACTTGAATTAAAATTAATTTAAAATGAACTTTAGTTAAATTCGAATCATCTTCTTAGCTCAACAATATGATAAAAAAAATATATTTATCAATTTTAAAATTATTTTTTTATATGATTATTTCCTTTAGTTGCCATTCTAAAATTAAAAAACGCCTTTAGTGATTTTTTTGAAATTTTTGCGCATTTATTTTATAAAATTAGGCGTTATTTTCGATGTCAAGAGCCACTCAAACTTGCCATGAATTCGTTAATACTCTATAAATAAAAAAATCACAAACGCCCAAATTATAAGACAAGCCGGTATCTTTCTCTCAAGTCAATGTCTGCCACCACTCGTGCACCAAGTTTGAAGGTCCCACGTCACAAAACTGGGGCGCCCATGAGACACGCTCCACTCTCACAATGGCCACCCAGCTAGCTAAGCCCTTCCATGTCGACGGCATTACAACCTCATCTGCTCCATTATCACAAACAAACACAGTGTCCGGGAGAAGACAGCAGAGCTAAACGACACATCACAACTAATGCCGCTGCGGCACCAAACCTTCCCGTATGCTTGAATTTGAAGTCATCGTTCCTCTGTGGAAACCCATCGACCTACATGGAAACCTTGCTGCCTTCATAAATGTACTCCGTGAGCAGAGTGGTGTACTCCGGCGGGCCCACGGCGACATGTCCGAGTCACGATCATCATCATCATCCGCCGCGCGGGCGCCAGCTATCGGTGGACGCGCGCTCGGCGCCGGATGGCGACACGGGCGGCTCCAGCCTGGCGTCGACTCCCAACTCCCCGTCCCCGCCTAACGTTCTACTCCCCCTTCGTCCTCCTCTCGCTTTCTTCTGTCTTCTTCCTCCGCCCTCCTTTAAACGCCTCGAGAAGCGCTCTCCCTCCGTTGCCCCTCGCGCCCGACTGCGCTTTGGCTTTGCGCGGACCCCACTTCCAACGTTCGAGTGAGGGCATTTTGGGGAATGCGGGAGCTTCTGCAGTGCTACAGCTGGGAACAACACGTCGAATCCAGCTGTCTCCCAGGTGACCGTTGCCAGGCTCGCCTCACCACGCTTCTTTATCGGTACTAAAGCATCCGATGTGGGCCCACCGGTCTTGTCTCTTGCTAACTCTCACCTTCCCCGTTCGAAACACAGTCGAGCGCTGCTTCTCGGTTGCGACCTCCATATATACCCCACTCGCTCCCCTCGCCGCTCCCACACCCTCCTCTCTTCTCCTCAAAGAGAGCAGCAGCACGCCCATCACACCTATTCGATCGATGGCTTCCCCAGCCATTACACTTGTGTTCCTGCTGTCAACAGCCTCGGTTCTGTTCCAGTGCTCCTATGGAGGCAGAACTCTCGCTGCCTTGGTGGAGCAGCAGCCGCTCGCCATGACCTACCACAAGGGAGCCCTGCTCACTGGAAACATCTCCGTCAACCTGATCTTTTATGGCAAGTTCACTGCCTCCCAAAGAGCTATCATCTCTGACTTCGTTGCCTCCCTCTCCTCGCTTCCCCACCAGAAGGACTCCCTGGAGCCCTCCGTGGCCACCTGGTGGAAGACCCTCGCCAAGTACTACTCCACGTCGAGGACACCGTTGCCCAAACTCAGCCTCGGGAAACTGCTCCTCGACGAGGAGTGCTCCCTCGGCAGGTCCCTACGGGACGCCGACCTTGAGACGCTGGCGGCCAAGGGGGCGCCGCGGAACGCCGTCAACGTGGTGCTCACGGCGGAGGACGTGGCAGTGGAGCGGTTCTGCATGAGCCGGTGCGGCACGCACGGGGCTTCCGGCAGGTCCAAGGCCGGGGGGAGGTTCGCCTACGTCTGGGTGGGGAACTCGGAAACGCAGTGCCCCGGCCAGTGCGCTTGGCCCTTCCACCAGCCGGTTTACGGGCCCCAGGCGCCGCCGCTGGTGGCGCCCAACGGCGACGTGGGGGTCGATGGCATGATCATCAACCTGGCGAGCCTGCTCGCCGGCACCGCGACCAACCCGTTCGGCAACGGCTTCTTCCAGGGGCCGAAGGAGGCGCCACTGGAGGCGGCGACAGCGTGCCCGGGGGTGTACGGGAAGGGGGCTTACCCGGGCTACGCCGGGGAACTTCTGACGGACCACGCGACGGGGGCCAGCTACAACGCGCATGGGGCCCGCGGAAGGAAGTACCTGCTACCGGCTCTCTTCGACCCGGCCACCTCGTCCTGCTCCACCTTGGTGTAGTGTCGTGGGTACGGCTCGTTCCGGGCCAAGTTCTGATGCTGTAAGATGAACTAGTCTACGCAGGCATATACGGCATTCGACCACGAGATGCCGACGCAGAACGAAACATACTCAGTGCTTTCAGTGCCTACATATAAATATGATGTCTGTAATAATTCTTTCATTTGTTCAATGAAACTTTTAGTGATCTCGATATCTGTAGTTTAAGATGATGAATGATGCATCGGCGTGCGCGTTGATCATAAAATAGACACACGAATATTTCGGGTCTTGAAACAAAGAGCACACGATCTTACATCTTCCTTCTTTTATTGATAACATTAATAGACCAAGTGGTGAGTTTTGAAGAGAGAACACACTTCATTTTTTTTTCTTTATAAACTAAATTTTAATATATTAAAAATTAACTATTCGTCAATACATTTTCAAAATTCGTAGTAATTTTTTGTTTAAATCAATTAACTATATACGTAACAATTTTTATTTATTTAGTTTAGATGTGATATACCAGAAGGACGCACAATGTTCACATGAACACTGTACCAGATTCGAAAGAAGATATGGCTAAGGTGTGATCTGTACTTCAACATAACGAACGAGGTGTTATACTATTACTGCGAGGGTGGTCTTCAAAATTCACATTATATATACACACCAGGTGCATGCACACACGCAGCTATTTATGCGTCCGTATACAGGTTAAACCACGGTCGAACACGCGGACGTTGACGGGTCAAACAGCGCGGGGACCAGATACTTCCTCCCGCGGGCCCCGTGGGCGTTGTAGCTGGCTCTCGTAGCGGGGTCCACCAAAAGGTCACCGGGGTAGCCCGGATATGAGCCCTTCGCGTACACTCCGGGGCACGCCGTCGCGGCCTCAAGCGGCGCCTCCCTTGGCCCTTGGAAGAAGCCGTCGCCGAAGGGGTTGGTGGCGGCGCCGGCCAGCATGCTCGCCAGGTTGATCACCATGCCATCGGCACCGACGTCGCCGTTTGGCGCCACCAGCGGCGGCGTCTGCGGCCCGTACATGGGCTGGTGGAAGGGCCACGCGCACTGTCCCGGGCACTGCGTAGCCGAGTTCCCCACCCAGATGTAGGCGAACCGGGAGCCGGCCTCGGAGAGGGACGACGACCCGTGGGACCCGCACCGGCTCATGCAGAACCTGTCCACCGCCACCTCCTCCGCCGTGAGCACCACGCTGACGGCGTCCCGCGCCGCCCCCCTGGCGGCCAGTTTGGCGAGGTCGGCATCGCGCAGCGATTTTCCGAGGGAGCACGTCTCGTCGAGTATCTGTTTGCCGAGGATGGGCTTAGGGAGCGGCGCCTTGGACGTGGCGTAGTACTTGGCCAGGGTCGTCCACCAGGTGGCCACCGACGGCTCCAGAGAATCCTTCTGGCGCGGGAGTGGAGAGAGGGAGGTGACGAAGTCAGAGATGATGGCTCTCTGGGAGGCAGTGAACTTGCCATAGAAGACGAGGTTAACGGAGACGTTTCCGGTGATCAGGGCTCCCCTGTGGTAGGTCATGGCGAGCGGCTGCTGCTCCACCAAGGCAGCGAGAGTTCTGCCTCCATAGGAGCACCGGAACAGCAAAGCAACCAAGAAAAGTCTAACAAGAACAGAGCAGTGAGCATTTGTAGTGAGGAAGGAAGAAGCCATGGTAGTAGCCTTTAGTGTTCCAGTAGGAGAACAGGAGAAGATGGTGCGAGCGATGGGTGTATCCTACCGATCTGATGTTTTGGGAATTTATACTGCGGAAATAGCATCTTGGTTCGTGAATGGAAGCATTAAAATAAGGTGGGTGTGGGAAGGCGAGGCGAAGGCTGGAAGCGAGCATAAAGAGGGCGCGTCAAACTCGCGCCCCCATCCGTCGGCGAACGCGACAATGGCTTAGCTGGACTGCGTGCCTCCCTTCTTGACATAAACGCCACTCAAACAACGTGCCTTTTGTTCTTTTCACGAAGGTCACTTTAGTCATTTCAAGAACATAATAAAAGAGTGGTCCCACTCCACGAGAAAGAGAAAAGATAAGGAGAGATAAAAAAGAAAGGCAAAGTTCGGGATGAGAACGAATCCAACAAACGAGGTAAGAGGGAAACAACGCAGAGACGCAGAGGCTCGTCTCTTCACCATCAGAGGAAATCGCACGGAATGGATGTGTCACGGCGACCCTGTGAAGGGAAACAACTCGCGCCTGCATGGCCGCACGTGACGGCGCTGTTCTACCACTTCGTCGTCGCCATCTCTTCGAGAGCACGAGTTAGAGAGAGAGAGAGAGAGAGAGAGGGGGGGGGGGGTGTTCGATGACTGTCTGGGCTCCTCTTGGCAGACAAAAGCAGACTAAATCTTTTATTTCAATGCACGCGTCCCTTCCGGACTACTCTTGCTTCGTCTCCTCGGTTCTCTGGAAAGGGAACTACGTGTAGTTTAGCTCGGTTGAAATGAAGCTGTCACGTTGAATACACGCATGGGAATTGGAATGGCGAGCAGCGTGTCTGGCGGAGGCTGGACCCGCGGTGGAGCCTGTAAACATGGTGAAGTCTGGCTACCCAAAACCATGGCTTCCAGAAGGCTACAATTATTGATGCAGATCAAAGCTACTAGTCATGGCATTCTGTGTCGGCTGACACTATTCTTATTCAATCCCACCACTATACGTCTAGCTACCTCCTTACCTTAGTCGCAGATGTTTATGCAAAAGATGGCCAAGCTTTTGAGTGCCTAAACCAAGACTTGGATTAATCATTCCTATACTTGATAGGAACCTTCCACCATCACATGCAAGTCTTATCCAGCCGGCCACCATAAATCGGCGGCGGAATCTACGTGACCGGCCTCCCCAGTTTAACTCCCTTCTGACTTCTTCAACGTTTTTATATTCTGTGAATGCTGCAAGCAGACTCTATGGACTAGAATTGGAGAATTATGTGCATGTCTCCCAGTTGTCTCCTCCCAGTAATACTGCAGGAAGATGAGATGAACCTTCCTCGTTAACATGCAGCTGGTCTCGTTAACCTATATAAACTTCTCCGGCCGAGAGATCCACTCATCACACAAGTGGTCTATCTTCCACTTCCTCCCATAGATTTGCTATATCTTCTCCGAAATGGCTTCTTTCCCGGTCTCCAAAACATGCATTGTGGTACTAGTTTTAGTGAGCTTGGCACAGGTGAGCATGGGCTCAAGGAAACTTGCCAGCTTGGTGCAACAGGCATCCGACCTCCTCACGTACCACAACGGTGAAGTGATGCAAGGTGGCATCCCCATCTCGATCACCTGGTACGGGACGTTCACCCCAACCCAGAAGTCCATCATCTCAGACTTCCTCCTCTCCCTCACACCGAGCTCCCAAACCCAACCACAGCCATCAACGCCTTCTGTCCGCCAGTGGTGGAATACCATCGATCGGCTTTACTTGGAGAAAGCTGGGAAGAGGAAGAAGAAGACTAACGTTGTGTTGGCGAACCAAGTGTCGAACGACAAGTGTTCCATGGGCAAGTCCCTCAAGACATCCCAGATCCCCGAGTTGGCGGCCGAGGCCGGTCCGAAGAAGGGCGGGATCGCGCTGGTGTTCACGGCCGAGGACGTCGTGGTCGAGGGCTTCTGCATGAGCCGGTGCGGCCTGCACGGTTCCGACCGGAAGACCGACTCCGTCTACATCTGGGTGGGCAATTCGGCGATCCAGTGCCCGGGCCAGTGCGCGTGGCCCTTCCACCAGCCCGCGTACGGGCCGCAGACGCCGCCGCTGGTGGCGCCCAACGGCGACGTCGGGGCCGACGGCATGGTGATCAACCTGGCGAGCATGCTGGCCGGCGCTGTCACCAACCCTTTTGGCGACGGCTTCTTCCAGGGGCCGAGGGATGCGCCGCTGGAGGCGGCTACGGCGTGCCCCGGGGTGTACGGGAAGGGAACCTACCCGGGTTACGCCGGTGACCTGCTCGTGGACCCTATCAGCGGGGCCAGCTACAACGCGAACGGGGTCCACGGGCGGAAGTACCTGGTGCCGGCACTGTTTGACCCGTCGACGTCCACTTGCTCCACGCTGGTTTAAGGGGATGATGATGACGTTTCGAGCGATGTGCCCTCGGATCAATGTCTATTCTTTGATTCATCTCTCTCTCTCTCTCTCGACAACATGAAATAAATAGCACCATAAGCAATGAATAATTTTTTGTGTGGGTTTTGATTGAGATGAAGTAACCCGAACTGGACCTAACCTGCCTCAAGCATCAAGAACTTTAAACCCAAGTCGCCGTACCACAGTTGGGATCGATAAGAGTTCGTTCGGCTAAACCTCATCATGAAGGAAACGTAGGCTCGACTCGACATGATCCATGTCCCCAACACATAGTGTGTTTGGCCTATACCAATGAGTTATATCGACAAATTTACCTCAGAATTTAGCTCAATATCGATCATATTTAGAATCATAATGAGTAGTCTAAAATTACCGATTTTGATCCGCAGAGAGAGGAATAGAATTTGCTTTCCTTCTCAGGAGCCATAGTCTTCGGTCCTCCTACAACTCTGTTTGGACTCTGCTGCTGCTCGTTCCATGCAGCTGTTGGCCAGTCCTCCCAGGCCTCATAGGGACACCATTAATGGCGATATGGACCACGCAGCGTCCCCGTAATGATGGCAGGGCCGAGACGAAACTGAAACCGATCACTTTACCTCGCTGCTTACAGCCTATCTCCTCTTCCGCTTAAGAGTAGAAGACAACCATAAAGGAGAACAGTAGAGATGACCTGTAGGTTCTTCGTGCAATCACGTTTGTCTTCGTTGTTCTGCTTTGCCGTCTCTTCTTCATTAATTCATGTCCACCAAGCTTTTGCTTCTCTACGCTGCGAAGCAGTACATGTAACAGTGATGCACGTCGTCTTGCTGTTTATTTCTGTGTATATATGAAATTGTTTATTATATATGGCAATATATTTTCTACGTCTTCGTCAAGACATGGGAGAGAGAGAGAGAGAGAGAGCATCACAGCCATGTACAGGGATCAGAGAGAAGGTGTGTTGGTAAAAGGTCAGAAGAACAAAACCACTGTGGCCAGCTTCACGTTGGCTTCCTCGTCACACTTGGTTCTTCTCTCTCTTGCATCTCAGGAAATCCATTTCCAGGGTAGGGTCAGACTGGCACTTCCCGTTCTCCGAGGAGGAAATGGATATGGTCCTGCAAAGCTTCCGAAGAAAGCCAAATCTAAAACCCCAGTCGAAGGTCGAGTTAAGATTATGCCTGCACAAGCTAGAATGATCTGCCACTGTTTAAGATTAGTCATATTTATAATTAAGAATGATATTAAGATTTTACTAACAGCTTATTTTTTGATTATATAAATTGTATCCAGAAAACAAAAGAGGTGGTGTTCAATGAGCCCTAAATTCTATGGTTTGTAGGCTCACATAGGTCACAATGAAGAATCAGACATTTTCTACAGAAAGATTCAGACCTCATTTGAAGCTCAAGTTTGGATTCACTGTGTGTAATCTTCAAGTAAACAAAAAGCTTCCAAACAGGAGAAGCAAAGTCTAAGCTGTTCTTTGAGTGCATTTTGGTCTTTGCCTATTTATAGTCAAATTACCACTATTTTTCCTACCAAATTTTCAACAAATATATTGCTCAGTACTTTGTTAGACCAAAGAATTACATGAGCAAATCTATCCAATTTTTTCCAGCTAAGAGAACTCCAGCTGTTCATATGAATAGTTGGACAAGTGAATCCAGCCATTTTGACTCACCTTAATTTCTACAGATTTTGACTCGTCAACCGGTTGACTCAGAAACAACATGCCCAAACCATTCCACACGGCTCGCTTATAGTACTTCTCTGTGCACAACCTGTCCGCCACTGCGTATTATTTCTTTTCCTCTCCTACCGCTGTTTTCCTTTCTCTTTCTTGTATTGCTTGTTGATATCAGTGTGCCTTCTTCTAATGGTCAATTCAGCTTTCATCGCCAAGACGTGCCCACCACAGCTTTGATCTCTGTCTGAATTCTCTCTTACCATCCCTTTATGCAGAGTGTTATAAAGCTGCGTCGTTTGCTTCACTCTCCCACACAAACCGGAGGCTAAACACATCGACTCTCTTCGAAGGGCCTCTCCATGGCTTTCTCTCCTCCTCCTCCCCTCCTCCTCCTCTCCCTCCTCTCTCTTCTAGTGTTGCAGTCTTCCGCGGTCATCCCCCGCATGCTCTTCCTGGTGCCGCAGCAGCCACTCGTGCTCAAGTACCATAAGGGCCCCCTGCTGAAGGGCAACTACACCGTCAACCTCCTCTTCTACGGCCGCTTCACCCCCGCGCAGCGCGCCATCGTCGTCGACTTCGTCCGGTCCCTCTCCGCCCCTGCCAGGTCCTCGCGGCCGCCCTCTGTCGCTTCCTGGTGGGGCACCACCGCCCTGTACGGTCCCGGCGGCGCCACCCGCCTGTCCCTCGGCCGCGTGCTCCTCGACGACCGCTGCTCCCTCGGCAAGTCCCTGACCGACTCGGACCTCCTTACGCTGGCCTCCCGCGCGCCCCACCGCGCCGCCATCACCGTCGTGCTCACCGCCCCGGACGTTCTCGTCGACGGCTTCTGCATGAGCCGGTGCGGATTCCACGACTCCGGCCGCGGGGGGAAGCACGGCAAGTCCCGGTACACGTACCTGTGGGTGGGCAACCCGGCCACGCAGTGCCCCGGGGAGTGCGCGTGGCCCTTCGCGCAGCCCACCTACGGCCCGCAAACGCCACCGCTACTGCCGCCCAACGGTGACGTCGGCGTCGACGGCCTCATCATCAGCCTGGCGACCCTGCTGGCCGACACGGTGACCAACCCCTACGGCGACGGCTTCTTCCAGGGTCCGCCAACGCTTCCCCTGGAGGCGGTCACCGCCTGCACCGGCATCTTCGGCAACGGGGCCTTCCCGGGCTACCCAGGGAACCTGCTCGTGGATCCCACCAGCGGGGCCAGCTACAACGCCCGGGGATTGGCCGGGAGGGAGTACCTGCTGCCTGCAATGTGGGACCCGAAGACGAAACAATGTAAAGCCCTCGTTTAGAGTTCACGATTGCAAATAATGAGACCTTAATTATCTCCTAAAACTCGCTATATTCCGCATTTTACTTTGGACTTTTGTTGTTGATAGACTAAGGTGGATCTGTTCATCTTCTTCTTGTGTTCATGTCTATGTATCCATTGAATTGTGATCACTCATGGAATGTATATGTTTGTCACGAAGTTTATCCGAGCGACAGCAACTGATACAGATGAGGACAAGCCGTCCACAACCCTTGACATTTCCTTCTCTATGTAACATGCAATGGATATATGCTTCATAGAAGCTAATATAAGTGGTCACATTTGCATCACATCCCCAAGTGGTCAAGCAATGATCGTCACGTAGTGCATGAAATTAGGCTTTTAAGCAACATAATGTGGCATTAATATATATTTCAAAGTGCACTCATGGTGGTGGTGGTGGTGCCTTATCTAAATCATTACCTTGATTGATTGAGCATCTATAGATGCTCGAGTTCACTGCACATCATCTATATCTATCATACATCATCTCGATGCGCTTCAATGATTTATAGAGAAAAAAAAAACAAATCCATGGAAAAGCCCATACAAAATTTAATTTAATAGTTCATCAAACTCACCATCGAGTATGTCATTTACCACCAAACAATATCATGATTGAAGTTTGTCGCAAATGATGCTTGGAGCTCCGATGTGCTCGAACAAGAGATAGATAAATATATTCTCATGCGGTCTTAGTGGCTCACAGTTGTAGCAACACATCTTAACACACACACACATACTATATATAATGACAATTATATATGTAGGTTTTGATGAGATGCATGCCAGCTACCAAATTAAAAGAGGTAAAGAAGATTGAGTTCTTTGTACTTTGTCTTGTGCCCCATCATACATTTGTTCTATTATTGAGCCAACAACGAGTCATAAAGGTGTTCTATCTATTTGTTTGTTCATATTCCCTTCCCACTTGCTTCTCATGCCTATCAGTGAGCCGCAAAGCCCCTTATCATCATATTGTTTGGAGAGGCGATTTTTATGATAACCATAGGGAAAAGTGCAATCTAGTGCTTAAAACACATTATTCCATTTGAATTGCATGTTAGGTTGGATCAAAATCAATACTCACTTTGCATTTTGAAGGAATTATTTCCGGATCTTAGATTGATAGGAGATGCATGTGGTTTAGAGAGATAGAAAGCTGTCTCGTTGCAATCATTAGGAGGCCCAATTGATGTATGATCACATTATCCACAAAATTATTGTCTCGTTGTAATCATTACGATTTATTTATTGTCACATTTAGCATCCCAATCTACCTTACGAGGAGTTAATATCTTATATCTTTAATGTGTTACATGTGACATGAAACCCATGAATGGGCTAACTCGAATTCCGGGCTTATTTTGGGCCGAATCTTACAGAGACCATATTTAATCGAGGCCCATGTCAAGGCGTGCGCCTTTTCCGTGAGAACCGTTCACCGTTCCCTCGATTCCACTCGCCCAGCCTCACCGGGAACAAGAATGGCCGACTCCGATCCATCCGCCGCCTCTCCTCCCGTCTCTTCCTCCTCCGCCACCGACACGGCGTCGCCGCCCATGTTATGCGCCGCCTGCGCCGGGGCCACCGCTTCCTGGTCTTCCCCCCCGCAGTGGTCCGACTCCTCCCCGCCCCCTGCCTACCGCCCCATCCGCTCCCCGGCCATCAACGCCCCCACCGCCACCGCCTCGATCGTCCTCGCCCCCGTCCCCCAGCCCCTCCCCGTTCCCCCAGCCGAGCCCCCATACCGTTTCGAGATCCCGTCCAAGCGCATCTCCTCCCCCGACGACATCCGCCGCTTCCACTCCTCCGAAGCCGGCCGTCATTTCGTCGGCTTCGTCGCCACCCTCTCCAGCTCCGTCCGCGGCCGCAAGCTCTCCGATCCGATCCCGTCTCCGCTCCCCGCTCCCCTCTCCGGCCTACTCTCGCTCCTCCACACCCTCGCCCTCTGGATCGACGAGATTCCCCCTCTCCCCCACGCGTCCCGCTACGGCAACCCCGCCTATCGGTCCTGGCACGCCCGCCTCACCGACGAGGGCCACAGCCTTGTCGTCGCCCTTTTTCCCCCCTCAGACGAGCTCCACCCCGCCGCCGATGAGCTCCTTCCCTACCTTCTTGACTCCTTTGGCAACGCCTACCGCATTGACTACGGCACCGGCCACGAGACCAACTTCGCCGCCTTCCTCTATTGCCTCGCCCGCCTCGGCCTCGTCAAGGAGGACGACTACCCGGCCCTTGTCCTTAGGGTGTTCGCTACCTACCTCGACCTAATGCGGAGGCTTCAGATCACCTACTCCCTCGAGCCAGCTGGGTCGCACGGCGTGTGGGGGCTTGATGATTACCACTTCCTTCCCTTCATCTTTGGCTCGGCTCAGCTGATCGATCACAAGTACATGAAGCCCAAGTCAATCCACAATCAGGACATTCTTGATAACTTCTCCAACGATTACATGTATTTGGCATGCGTGGCCTTCGTGAAGAAGGTGAAGAAGGGGGTGTTCGCGGAGCACTCGCCCATGCTTGATGATATCAGTGGGGTGCCCAACTGGAGCAAGGTGAACAGTGGGATGCTGAAGATGTACAAGGCTGAGGTCCTCGAGAAGGTGCCTATCATGCAACATTTCCTCTTTGGATCGCTCATCAAATGGTATGTCCATATTCGTCCCTTTGGCATGGTGGTATATAAAATGTCAAGTCTCTCTTTTCATCTGGTTCATAAACTTCATTTAAAATTGGTGTGTGATTTAGATTTCTATCATTGTAGCAATATTTGATTCCTTCATGTTCTACATTCTGATTCACAGCCCTGAATAATCTAACTGAAAGATCAAGGGTTTTAGGAATATAAAAAGGGAATATTAGAAATTTAAAGACCATGTGGATGCCTATACAATTAATTCAAAAATCTCCGTTAAAGCCACAATGTACCATAGAAGAAGGCATGAGGATGAAACTGTAAGAAATTTCACTGTGATTTCTCCAACCCTTGACTGTAATTACTCCAACCTGCAAGGTTTTGTGTGCCAATTAAAATCTTCATAGATTTGTATATTGTTAATGTCAAAAATAATTTATGCTTTATGTGGAAAATTTGAAATATATTACAAACTTTTGGCTGAATTTGTCACATCGATGAGTTTAACCGAACAATGGAATTGTATATTTGATAAAATGGACAATGGAGAGAGAAATTTTGCAACACTTATTTCCCTGGTTTTTTTGGGAAAGAGAAAGTGGTGAAGGTGGGTTTTGATTATATGCCATTGTGATGAGTCTTTACCAGCTAATCTATTTGATAAAATGGACAATGGAGTGAGAAATTTTGCAACACTTATTTCCTTGGTTTTTTTGGTAAAGAGAAAATGGTGAAGGTGGGTATTGATAATAGGCCATTGCGATGAGTTTTCAGCAGCTAAGCTATTTGATAAAATGGACAATGGAGTGAGAAATTTTGCAACACTTATTTCCCTGGTTTTTTTTGGTAAAGAGAAAGTGGTGAAGGTGGGTTTTGATCATATGCCATTGCAATAAGTCTTTACCAGCCAGACTATTTGATAAAATGGACAATGGAGTGAGAAATTTTGCAACACATTTCCCTGATTTTTTTGGTAAAGAGAAAGTGGTGAAGGTGGGTTTTGATTATATGCCATTGCATTGAGTCTTTACCAGCTAAGCTATTTAATAAAATGGACAATGGAGTGAGAAATTTTGCAACGCTTATTTGGTTTTTTTTTTTTTGCTAAACAGAAGTGGTGAAGGCGGGTGGGTCATTGCGATGAGTCTTTACCGGCCAAGCTAGGTAGCACCTTAACAAAAATAATGTTGTAAAAGGATTCGAAACCTCAGCCTTAAAGCCTACTTAGGCCTTTCCTTGTTATTGATATAAAAGACTACTTATGTCTACCTCCGCATTCCATATCGAAACTTAAAGCTTTCACCCATCTAGCGGAAGATGACAACAAATACGTCTTCTCTTTTTGTTGTGGCTCATTCAATGTTGACCGCTTTGTGTTTCTTTTGCTATGTACTGTAAGAAGTTGATATGCTATATCTGGTTTCTTGTTAACGAGCAATATACTATCATAACTCTGATCTGTGATGCTTTTTTATTCATCTGCCAAATTTCCAGGGAGTGAAAGTGATCATCTTCATGAGGCTTCAAAATGTGTAGGTTGACGTCCCTTGGTTTTCCTGGCACGCAATAGCATTTATGTAAGTTGATGGTATGACTTGTTGCTTTGCAGCATCCAGTAATTTTGTTTTCCTTTTATTGATTTCATTTACTGCTGCTCTTTTGTTTGGATCACGAATGAAAAAGGATATATTTATGTAAAATATCCATATCGATTTTGGTCTACCTGTTTAATCTTAGACTGCTTCAGCCTTTGTTCGAATCTAGCAGCTTAAGGTATCGTTTTCTTAATAGCACAGTGAGGGAATGCTAAATACTGCATATTAGTGACTTTTATCTTGACCACATCTGTAGAACAACACTAACTTGTGTCTGCAAGGTGTGTCTGGCTTTGAAATAATCAAACACAGGCTGTTCTTGAGCCCAAGAACAATTCAACAGCACTTTTGTGTCTTGTTTGATGGATTTTGTCTCGCACTGCTATACATTGTGACACCAAATCTCAGTTCGATTTGGAGTGCCGGCATTCTTGCTACTATTTGGTCTCTGAAGCACCGCATTTTGGACGGAGCCACAGAAGTGAGAGTACAACTCAACTCAATTTGACTGAGCTTTACTTGACGAATCTAGCAGATTGGCTTTTCACTTGCCCTATGCTTCAGCACTCTTAAAGAGTTGTGTTTCCAGCTGTGTCACTGTATGTATTCTTGAGTTGTTCTTAGGAGCCATATATAAGGTTCAGCTTCAAGTTTTGGAAGCTAAATGGCCTGCTAGGGTTTTATGCACTTAGGAGGTGCCACAATGGTCAAACTTAGACCTCTCTCTCTAAAACAAGAAAGAAAGACAAAAATCCCTTTAAAGTTTATGATTTTTGTACTTGCCTCTCTCGATGTAAGTTTGGCATGTATCTGACCCTGCAAAACTCAAAAAATTTTAATCAATCTTCATTAATTGGCTATCAAGTAGTGATGTTAGAATCTTCAATTGACATTAATAATCTTACAAAAATATTATATGACTCTTAAATTAATAAATTTTTATGGTATCAATCTCAAATTAGTAATTTTTATATTTTGCTCATTTAAATTTAAATTTAGGAAATAAAAAGTTCGATTACTGTTATTGCAAATTTAAATTGCAAAGTTCAATTTAGGAAATAAAAAGCTCTTAAATTAGTAATTACTGTTATTGCAAATAAAAAGTTCAATTACTGTTATTCAAGTTCAATTCAGTAGAGTAGAAAATCTTGCAAAACTAAACTGAGGGCATGCTTAATGAATCCTAGTAACGAAGAAGGAAAGATAATGCAAAGATACATAGGGTTCAGAGAGAACTTATCCGAGCCGACAAACTCTGATAATAGTCGATACTAAGTGGGTAGAGTCATCCGAACCATCGAACATAGCAATCGTATCGTCATTCTATGTATCAGATTAATCATTAAGAGTCAAATTTTTCACAAAATTTGGTCTTTGCATGAATGCCACTCGCAGTGGCATACGAAGAATCCTGCACGAAAGAATCATCAGAATGGATTTTGATCTAAATCGGCAAAGTTTCCAGGCGAGAGGATCGAATGTAAGCCCCCCAAGAAATGAAAGTTTGACATCGACAGAGGAAGTTTTCTGTTGGTGAGTAGCAGCAGCAGCATCCATGTTCCTCGACATGCTTTTGCACACCGAGGAGGCAAGCGAATCAACAAACTATGCGACGGTGGCATCTTGTTTTCACCTTTCCATTCTGAAGGATTCCTCATCACCAATTACTGGAGGTACATTCCATGTACCAAATGCATGTCCAGAAGTCGCCCCTCCTAGACGGAGTAAAAAGGTTTATATTAACATTGACTTAGCGAAAACTCCACAAGATTTATTATTACGCGCATTGAAGCAGGACAACAGAAAAAAAAAAAAAAAAGTTACCTTCTCTTGTAGCTTCTTCACATCTTCTCCTATAACTTGATGACAATTCAGGATCCAAAGTCCTTATGAGGTGCTCATATTTTTCTTCGGCTTCGGTGATACATTTTGCCTGGCAAAAGAAGTTGGAATAGTGTGTAAAATGCTATAATTGACTTATTTTCGGTTTATGGTGATCATTATCAACATTCTTTCGAGTGCACACATCTCTAGTACTGACCTAGGAGAACTTGCTCATTCTTACAGAAAATGAACCTACTCCTGATAATATGATGATGACAATTTTCACATATGAGATGCCATGGGAACTTAATGATGCACCTTATTCCACTGGAGCTGTAATTGGCTTTAAAAAGAGTTCTATACTCACCAACATACTCGGTGCTGTTGAAGCTCCATGAACCCCCACAAACATACGTAATATGTTGAAGCTGTTTTCTACTACATCATCCTAAATATGCAACAAGCGTGCAACCAAATGTCATCATCATAACATGTTGATGTGCTTCAAACACAATCTGGTGAATGGAAACGCACCTCATAGTCATACCTACAACAAATTGAATTTGTCATTGGTCACCAGTATGGTGTCTCATGATAGAGGAAGAAAAACGACTGCTGTTAGGAATTAAGAAAGTTTAGTTTCTGAGTGACAATTGGAATCATTGTTGGTGCACATAACCAAATAAGATAACAGCATTAAGTTAGCAAGCAAAATCCAAATTTAGATTAAAAAAATTTAATATCCTGCTCAGAGTAATGACGAGTAGTTTGAGCATGAGATTGGAAGCTAGATACTTATATAAAGAGAGCCTCTGACACATTGCAATCATCAGTTCCACAAAGTGCACGAATTTAACACAGATATGCTTACCCCTACAATCATCCCCATGCATGCATCCTTCTGTTCACAAAGATGAACGAGGGTGACCGGGAGAAACATCTATTGAGGTGTAGGACCTGAACTCTAGTTGATCTGAAGGTACAAATATATTTAGTTTGGTTTTAATCGGCTTTAATAAGTACTGTAGTTGTCGAGTGAGCTAATTATAGGCTATCTTTAGCATCTCGATCCCTACATTTTAGAAAGTTATATTGGTATTCCTATAGTTACAAAAGTGAAACATGTAGATTCATTTATCCCAACGTCGTCTGTTTTATCAATGAAAATACGAAAACAAATGACAAAAAGATAATTTTTAACGTTCTAATTGGTGATAGCTGATGGCGTCAGTGTTGGTGGACGACGGTGCCGCTGGGGGCTATGAGTCGCTGTTATGGATGAAGAGAGTGACAGCGAGAAGTGAGGGCCACTATGTATCTACATCGATACCGATGCAAATGCAAAGTGATGTCACTCGACATTTGCATTGGCGGCTCTCATCGCTCGACAATTGCGTTAGCGTCGACGCAATTGCCGAGCGGACCTCACCTCTCGTCGTCGCTCTCCTCATCTACAACAGTCACTCGTGGCCCCCAGTGGCGCTGCTGTTCGCCACCGCCGACGTCGTCAGTCATCACCAACTGGAATGTTAAAACTATCTTTTTGCTCTTTGTTTTCATATTTCCATTGATAAAACTGATAACGTAAGCGTAAATAGACTTGGATGTTTCATTTTCCTAATTATAGGGATGTCAATGTGACTTTTTAAAATGTAGGGACTAGAATGCTAAATATAACTAATTACAGGGGATATTATGTAATTAGCCCTTGTCGAGTTCATGTAGGCTTTTGGAAGGTGAACCTATCACTCAACATCAAACCAAGTGCAGGCACCAATGGAACTTCAGTAATTGAAAAATTATTAAATAGTCATCATAGTGGAAATATAATGCACCAACATCCAATTAGCCATTGTAGCACTAATATTTGGCATAGGCAGCAGTAAATGGGTCATCTAAGGAACTAATGTGCAACTTCATTGTAGCCTATGCAGAATCAAGAGAAGGCATCAAAAGCATGTGACTAGGCTAACAACAATTAGCTTTCCCAATTCATCAACATTTTAAATTGCCATTTTGGACAGGTGATAAGTAAACAAATAATCCAACAGACCAGACTTACAAGGCTGGTTGATGTGCTTAACAAAACTTATACTCACAAATCATCTGCGATCTCAACTAGAAACTCTGAAACTGATAGAAACTCCATATGTAGCTCATTAACCTTAAAAAATGATAAAGGCATTCATTTTAGTGTGGGAGTGAACAAGAAATGTGCAGATTGATTTCTTATATAACAACAAAAGAAGAACCACTACTAGCAATATATTCGATGAATCAGAAAGCAGTGAAATCTTCTAAGCAGAAGAATAAGAGTGGTCAATCTTGCAGATTATACCAATTTATAGCGGTTTACATAAAAAAAAGAAAAAGAAAAAATCATCCCTAAAAGCTCTCTCCAATTTACATGACAATGAACATGTTAAGAATTCATTATATTAAAGAGCTACAAAACCAATAAATTTGTTTATTTTGTCAACCAGCCTAATGTAGGTTACTGAAAACTACAAAAATCCACTTGAAAGGTAAAAGATATTTTACTATTGTTTCTATTTCTGAACAACATAACATTTTATGACAAATTTCCAACAATATTTCCTATAGAAGACATTAATCTAACTAGATAAGCATTTTAGACAAAGTTCAGAGAAATGCTCGAAGGCATAGCTCTTTTGCCATGATTTAGGCTTGGTACACAAACAGTACCTACCACACTGCAGGACAAAGAATAGGGTGAATCCAAGCTCTATTGCCATAGTGGTCGTGTCAAAATTCCAAGTCTTAATGTGTGAGTGCCCGTGGAGTACTTTCCAGCTATAAGTAACTTGAAATGGGAGCCTTTATTAGACTTTTCATTCATGAGTGGCCCAAATAAATTCAAATGTCAGCTTCTATAAGTAGATACAAGATAGCATTGTCCTTTCTTCATCCATTTTGACATCAAACATCTACATAAGCTGTAGAGCTCCTGTTTATTCCTCTTTGATCCAAATGACAATCAGACTTATCCGTCCTCAAAATTATGATAGGTTGTTACATGAAAATAAACCAGGAAAAAACAAACAGATTGTCAAATGTGAATGTTATGATAAAATAAAAACATGAAACTGCAGTTACAAGTTTAATCACTTGAGTCAAAGTGAAGAGCAGCAAAAACAAAGTTAATTATGCACTAGGAATTGTAAAGAAATCTACCTCTTGGTCTCTCAATTGGTACAACAAAAGGTTCAGTACTCGATAATCAAAGGATTTTAGATGAATTGCTTTCATAATATCTTCCATTAGTATCTGAATAACAAAATTCTATTAATAAAGTTAGGCTGACAGGTACAGATACTATAACAAAAAAATATGAGACAAATAAATGACACTCAAATTATAGAGATTTTATTCAAAATTCATAAATGTTGAAAAGCATAAGATACAAATGCAAGATATAAAGAGTAAACCTAATGCACAAGGTTCCAACTAATGCAGATATTTGGGCCAATGCACATAGCATTATCAGTACTTATTTTTCGGATTTCCACCTAAGAAATAATCATGATCGAGTTTCTAGACTATTTGTTCTGAAAAATTTCTGATCCCTAGCATATGATTATCATCGACTGATGAGTTGTGTTCAATTCAATAGACAACAAAAATGATGAATGTCAAAAAGAATAAAAGATGACACAACCTTCTTTTTTCCTGACAATGCATGACATAACTTCCTTTCAAGTGCCCAGTACTCAATACCTGAATTAAGCTCTTTTCTTATCCTATATAAACAAGATTTAGTCAGAAAATTTTGATTTTAAACATAAATTACATTTACGAAGAGTGGCGCAAGACAAGGTAACGAACCGCTCACTTAAGAGCCCTTCACACTGTAGAAGGCGAATAAGAGGATCAGCACTGCAAAATTCATTTGTATTGTTTCTCACATTATGATACGTAACCTACACAGAAGAGCATTGGACAAGTCCCATACTAGCAGTGAAGAGTCTAAAATAGTAAAATGGCCAATAAACAAGCATACTCTCCCAAAATATCAATAGATGTGTTGGTACATACATCATTACACAGATGTGTCAAGTTATTCAACTCGGTTGTTGGTAATGTTGCAACCTTAGATGATAAATGCAAAGCCTTCTCGTTCAAAGTGTCTAACTGCAGAAAGAGAACAGAACTTTTTATGAATTCATCATTTCAACATAGTAAATGCTCGTACAAGGTCATCACTGTACCTGATATATGTAGCTCTCGGTGAAGGACAGAATGGGAAGGTACTTAAATATCTCCCTTGGTTTGCTAGCATCCAATCCATGAAACATAAAATAAGACCTGCACTGTAATTTTACCAATAAGTGTATTAGGTTGATATCGACAACATTTTATGTATGAAGTGTTTGAATAAGAATACGAGGAACATATCCAAAGGCACTTTTTGTTGAAACCAACAGCAAATCATACCATGTACAAAATTTCTACAATAATACAACTTTCCTCTTGATTCAGGTAATTTCTGCCACGAACAAGGACTTTCAGACATTAACATACTCTATGGAGGCAAGAATGCAAGTCATGCTATTAAGACCAGACCAGTGATTTAACTAAATTGTTTTAAACAGAATACCTTTTTTCTCAAAGTTTCAAAATTTGTAAGATAATTTATAAAACTGTATTAGGACAACCTACAAAAAATAATATTAAGTTTTTATAGTAAAAACTCTGATGGTAAGATTGAATCAATTTGTTGAATCAATTTCTATTGGTAAGATTGATTAGATAGAGATTGGTCTCTTTTAACTCTGATGCTTAAATCTGTCAATATTGTTTTTTTTGCATTTCTTGGAGGCAAATAAAAAGCAGCTAAAGAAGGTGACTATCTTCAGATTCTATTATTCATGAGTGAACAGTAACCCAAGTGAACAGCACATACAAATGGTGTAGTGCCTCATTTAGATAAATTGGACATATACTGAGAAATATCATGGGCTTTGTAAATTGTAATCATATTCTTCCTTTTTTTCTGTGTTCTCATCGTACATCTGATCTCTTTCTTCCTTCCATAACTTCTTTCTCCCCACATCCTATGTCTTCATCAGAAGTCACATAAGTTTGCTTATCAGAGCAGACAACCATCATGTTCCAGCATGATGGCCAGTTCGGTAAAGATCAAGGAATTTAAGGTAACAAACAACTTACAAAATCCTCCAAGGTGGAATTGGCTCGTTTCATTGCATCCAGCCCAATCATAGGTGTTTCTTTGATTTTTGATAAATCAATATCCAGGTCTTTTTCCACAGAAGACTGCAACGAAGGCCCAGTATGAATCTGTTGGCAATCTGAACAAAAAATTAGATTTTATTATATGAACACATCATGCAACTAAAACGCATTGTGAAACAACAACAAGAGTATTAAAAAAAATTCCAATTAAATAAAGAATGCTTCTCAAGGCTCGGTGGTAGATCCATATGGGGATCTTCAGAAAGTCAAAAATAATGATTGTTTTAATTTTTTTTTTTGCGAAATTCATTAAGCGCTGCTATAAACAACAAGATTAAACATCAAGTTTTTTAACATCCTAACTAATAGTTCTGAGACAACATAATCAACCAAACCCAAGTAAATCATAAAGAATTTTGACATAATTAGGGGCACATTTCCATTTTTCTGGTCAATCACTCTGGAATGTCAATGTGGAAGTGGTTAAAAACAAAGAAAGCATACTTCCATCTTCTTGGTTAAAAGCACATTATTTTCATAATGTAGAATTAAAAGGCATGCACAGACTCGGTAATTATCATACTGTCAGTAGGTAATTACATTGCAAAACAGTAATTTCCTACTTAATTCGGTAGGCAGGAATGACTTCATTGCAGACACTATCAAGATATCGAAGCAGTACCAAAAAAAATACAAGCAGTCCAGTTTAAGTTAAAAATCATAGCGAGAAAACTAACGGAATTTCAGATTGTATCCAATGTTTTCTTTCTTTTCTATGCCTTCCTTATTGGCAAAGATAAAAGCTTCTTCAAGAACCTCAGATGAAGTCTGCTAAATGAAAAGAATAGTTGAGAACAGTAGAAAACATTATCTCAAAGAACTAAACCTGAAACTTCAAAGCAAATTCAACCTTTGGTAAAAAGTCAGAAATTATTCTGCATCTGTCCTCCATGGTGAGAACCCCGCATGGTTGCACCTGCATGAACTCCTCATCATATTGTAAATACATACTATCAGAAAAACGTATAAGATGATAGTTTATGAATAATAGTATACGAAACACTATGACAAGAACAGTTAAGGTTGAATAAACTGCAAATCTGATGCAGCTACATGATGCCACATTGTTCAAATGCAAGAATTGACATTATGTTTTCCAGAAAATCTCATTTGTGATAGCTGTTTATCAACATAAAAACATCATTCACAATATAACTTATAAAGGATATCCACATTTGCGTAAAGCTTAAAAATACTGTTTACGAGTACAAGTCTAGTGTACCTGCTATTGTTCCATTATGTTCCAAGAAATATATGCTATTCAAAAAGCACTTGACAGTTGCCTATAGTTATCATACTGAAAAGAGTTGCAAAAGTGTAACACTCAATTGGATTATTAAAGTTTGTGATTGACACATTTTTTTCACCAAGTACAAAACAAGAAGTTCTGAAGGTCCATCACCGAACTTAGACATGATACTAGAACCAAAAAATTTGACAAGGAAAAGAAATAGCAAGTTGAACAAAGTAACAGAAAAAAAGAATACCCATTCACTAAATGACCAATTAAAAGTTATGGCCAGGAATATGCCAATGAATCCCAGTCCTCAAGTAGTGCGACCCGGGGTCCAACAAAGAATAACTCAGACAATCTGTACAGAGTAGAAACATGACTGACACGTAATTTCTGAAAGGATGTTACTTCTCAAAGCTAATTCTAGATGCAATGTCCAATAAAGGCAGGCACAAAACAATCAATTCATATGCAGCATGCAGTACCCATCCAAATCACTTTTGGATCACTTGTAATCACCAGACATGATACAGTAAGCTAAGTTCTCGGCTTAGCTCATATCAGTGATTGAGACCAAACACCAAACTACTTAAATTCTGATCTAACCCCAGAGACAAGCTAGAATTTCTGCACACAGTCATGCATTCGACGGCAATTACTACCGAAAAACCAACATTAAACCCTTCCAAGAAAGGAACCAGTATAAAGAAATTATGCTTTTCAGTCACCGGATCAATAAGCAAACCCGAGCCAAAAAAAAAGGAACCTATTTTTCCCTTACTATTCCCAGTTTTTAGGTTTTGCAAGACAGAAAAAAAGATTCAATCAAATGATCTTCTGTTATTTGAAGAGGCTTTCCAATCACTAGTTCACTCAGCAACCAAGAAAGTGCAAGCGAAACAACCACTTCGGAGAAAATATTTCGTAACATAAATAAAGTGGGGAAAAGAGAATCAAATATCATTCTTCTCTTCAAAGTTCTTCTTTTGTCGATTACATCAGAAAACACTCTCAGGGACGATTCGTGGAGAGAAAATCACGACACAGGTTCGCGATCCGAGACGACGACCCAAATCAAGGGCACGAAGAAGGGGAACGGGTAGAAAGAAAGACACAGCGGGGTGGGGAATGCAAAGACACCAACCAGAAAGAGAACAAAGTCGGCGAGGAAGCGATCGGCGTCTCGATGGCTGGAGGAGAGGCCTCGAGCCTCCATCAACGACAGCAGGCTTTGAACCCTTTCCAGCTTCTGCAGGGCTTCCATCACTCCTCCCTCTTCGAGCGAACGAGATGTGTCGACGGCAGTCTTTCTCGGAACAAAATGTTAACGAGGCAAAATTTAATATATATCCCTCCAAAATTAATATTTTATGTATTTTTTAATTTAACTTTATCGTTCGTATAATGATTTTAAATTCCATTTTCAAAAATATTTAGAAAATTTTGATATCTCAAATAAAGATATTATATAATATTAAAATTGGAGAGGCATAAATATTAGAAGGAAAGATATGTAAAACTCCCTAACAAAATAATAATTTTCACCAAAATCCCGATAAACCACACAACTCTACACGAGAATAAATCCGTTTGACCTTCGAATTTTCTTTGTATATTCCTCTAACAAATAAACCAATATCAAATTTGCTATTATTTTATATTTTTTAGGATTAAACCACTGTTTAGTTGATTGATAGAGATATATATGACTAGTTAGGATGAACAAAATTCATATTTGGTGAAGATGTGAGTTTGTCATACCAGTAAAGATTTTGATGGTTTAGCATATTATCTTGGGCTAGGATCCTTCGAGAAAAACACATATTTGATGCATCCAAAATATAATATTTCTCTGTGTTACCAAAATTCATATATATCATCATGAAATTATTGTTTGACCTTATATAAGATTCATCAATCAATTGTTTCCTTCACCCTCTTTGTCTCCAGGGAGTCCCAAGACAAAGGAATGCATCAATAAAGAGCCAAAATGCTCCATCCTCAAAGGCAGGACAAAAAAATACACCAAAAGAAGTGCTGGATTTTACTTGTGTTTGGCACTTTACAATCCAACTCGGCATCGCCTATATGAGATGCATAATGACCTCAATCTTTTGATAGACCTTTATAACTCTATCCCTTGGAGTGAAATCCAGGAGTTTGATCAGATGTGATGCATATCAAGATTCTTCTGATTGGAATTTAGATATGCATACGCTCACATCTTTACAGGAAATCATTTTAGTTTTCTCCAATGCGATGTTAAGAGAAAATGTCTTCCTGAAGCCTTTACGAAAGAAAATCCGGGTGTGCCGCACTTAGGCTGTCATTGCCTTCCCCAGCATGTCTTTCCGACTGGAACTCTGGCTGGCTGTTTTGTTCTTTCTTTTGAGGAACTGAGCTAGTAGTTCCCGCTCTACCTTGTCCTACGAAGTCGCTCTTGCTATCTAATAATCTCCCAGCCTTCCCGATTGCAAGGATCAATTCGAGCTGCTTTTGTTGTTGTTCCTATAGCACAGCACAACATGAAAACAAGTTAGGGGCAAGAACACAAGATAACTATCATGTTTGTCAACATGAATTTATCAATGCAACACTAGTAGCATTCAATCTGCATTGTTCTAACATGAGGTGAAAATCTGGTCCTAAATTAGTCACCAACTTGTCCAGCCAAATGTTATGTTTGGGTTACATGCAATGGCGACAGCAATAACAAGATGGGATAGTGAGATAAAGCAAATTGCTAAATGTTATACATAAAACTGTGAATGAAACCATGACCTTGAAACCATAATAAATGTGGTCTGGCCTGTTTTTTATGTTCTTAATAAGTACTACATGTTATACAATGCCAGGTTGACTCTGTCAAATCAAGAAAAAAGAAAAAAAATTCAATGATGGTCTAATATCACAGAGGAGCAAATGTTCAAAAGCCACCCCCCAAAAGCGTGCATATGCAATTGCACAACAGCAGCACTTGGATCAGCAGACTAAGACCATATATAGCAGCATATACGGTGACATATTAATGGGTATATGGGATTCTTGCGAGTCATTGTTTTTCTTCCGTTTTTGGATGGAAGAATTTAATAGGTCTCAATCTATAGCATAGTTAACTGCTACCTCATATCAATGTCACTAACCATGAGGCAGTAATTTCAAATTTATGTTATACTGATATTTAGTAGTGCTACCTCATATCAATGCCGAAGGCACAAAAGCTGACTCTAATTGTTGACTATAGGAAAAGGCAATTATCTAAATAGCACAACATCAAAACTTCAAAAATTCTACAGTTGGGAGGAACAGTAACCCATTTGGTTGGATGACTTAATTATGAGAACATAAAATTTCTCGCTCTCATAGCTGACTGTTATTTCTATTTTTTTATTCGGTGCTGCAAAATCAACAGAACTAACATTTAAAAAGTTCTCCTAGAGGAGACTCACCTGCATGGCCAACAAGACCTTCTGAATTTCACTAAGCTCCTTCTCAAGAATATCTTCTTGCATCGCTAGTGCCCGAGTAGTTTCGGAGTTCTTTTGTGATAGAGCTGCGGTCTGCAGCATAACATTACACAAAATTAGTGAAGTAATACGTATCACAACAGATCAAATGTTTTCATCTATTAGAGTTGTTTAAAATTCTTGGACCACAAGATTAACAAGATGAGTGTCTGAAAGCCAATCAATTTTGTTTCGTTTCTTTTGATGTTACCAGAAAAGCTACTGGTGCAAGATATATTTTGAAGTCATATTCTAAGTGAGTCAACCCACTGTAAATATTATTCATCACCTCCTTTCATAACCCTTGTCCATGAAGAACCATAGCTATTCTTGTCACAATTTTACTAAATTCAGATATCTCTTACGGTTGCATTTTCACTATTTTAAACTACGTGTGAAATTTAGATTGAAGCTGATGAACATAAAAAAGAGCAAACAAATGATAATGCTTTTACTTATTCCAATGGCTTCTCAACCAACACTAACCCTATGTCATCTTTCCTCATGTAAAATAAATATTATAGAAGCTAGTAAAACAACTAAGAAATGTAATCTAGTGCACATGGTCTTTAATCCTTTCACATCTATGATTCCTAGCATGCCAAGCCAATCAAACCATCCTTGATAAAGGTAGAACAGATTGGCTAAAAGTTACAACATAACAAAATATGTATAAGAAACATGTCCTTGCATTTTCCCTTATTACAGCATATATAGATCATGAATAAAAGGGACTAATGGTCAGTGAAACTAAGAAACACCTTAAACCTTGATTAGATCGAATTTGTTCCTGATGTTGAGATGGTCTTAAGCACCAAAGATACATGAAAGAGCCAAATATCAGAAGAGCCAATTATCTTTCCAAGATAAAATCAGGATAAGGTTCAAACTCAGATAACAAGTTGAAAAGAAACAAGTAAGAAAAATAAGAACTGCAGCTGAAATCAGAGAACAAGCATACCTCAGCAATTGGCTCCTTCAAGGTCTTCCTAGTGACCCTAAACTTAATTCCTAGCTTTTCAAGCTGCCTGGACAGCACCCTAATTATTTTGACTGAGCTCCGTAGATCCTCCTCCACCTTTTCAATCCTCCTAATCAAATCAAAACTCATTCCCGTCTCATTCCCCATATAAATCCTCCGCCATTGCCTCCAACGAATCAAACTACCAATCGCCACTGCCGCAACCAACAAAATGTACTGAAAAACAACAACTTTGCTACCCAGGAACACTTGGAACGGCTTGGATGCACCCAGAAGGACGGAACTCACAAGACACCAGATCGAAAATACAGCGGAAGGTGCAACGCAGAGTACTTCAGCAGTCCAAAGAATGTGATCCAAGCTTTGCTGCCCCGGGACCTCCCCGTCTGGACGCCGATGAACACCTTCACCTGGAAAAAATCAAATCTTTAAGCTTTGTCCGATTTTAACTTTCCGCAAGAAATAGTTGGGACGGAGATTTCATATTACCGGACAAGGATGCCCCAGTCCGCCACCGAGATGCATCTGATGAGGCATTCGCGGCCTTGTGCGGCAGCCCCGAATGCCTGGGCGGCGAGAAAAGTTCCCAAGAAGTGGGAGAAACAGCGAAACGAGCGAACTTTACGCGATTTGCGCAAACGAGAAGCTGGTAAGCTCGACGAGGACGAAGAGTTCGCAATGGACTTGGACCACACGCAGCGGTGGCAGCAATCGGCATCCTTTCCGGCAGAGATTTCGATCGGCCTTCAGAGCCCGTGAGACATGCAAGGGGCACGCATCGGATCGTCGTCGTCGGTGATGCGAACTCCACCTAGGGTTTCGGAAAGGATGGAGGAGTGGACGCCGTCACAAGATGCGTCGTAAGATCCATCAGAAAGGGAGGCTTAGATACGCCAGAATACTACCAAGACTGATTTCAGGGTTTCGACGCTTGTGGACCACAGCGATGACATCAAGGATTGTGGCTGAGACAGCCTCAACCGATTCGATGATCCTTTGAGAGGCGGAGGATCGTCAATGTTCCAAAGACTCGACAAGCACATGAGACAATATAAAATTAATATTCTCAGTTAAATTAGATATATAGTAACTCTCTATTTAGAATTTTTAGTAAGTCTTTTGGATCTCCTTCTGTCACTCCTCCATCTGGTCTTACAATTAGCATAAAAGCTCCTCGTAAGACAAACCTGTATACCATGTTTTCTTGAATCCAAGATCACATCAAGGTCAATGCTGGCTGCAAATCTAAGAGCACTCGATGCAGTTCGAGGACTGATATGAAATCTATAGAACCTGAAGAAATGCACAACTCAGTGGATTGCAGAACATAAGATGCAGCTATCCACTTCCAAAAATCTGCATTGGCAATTAGAGAGTCGAAAGACATCGTAATAGAGAAACTCAGGTTTCAGTCATCCAGTTTGTTTGAAGTCCCAACAGAGGTATCGAGAAATCCGAGTTCTGCAGAATTCTATTCTCTTGTGCTGTTGATTTCAGATGAAAACAAATATAGAGTTATCAGGTCAAATGTGGCATATCATTTATGCATGATGTTATCACAGAAAAATTAGAAGCGCCAAAAAAAAAAGCAACACCAAAAATGTGTTTACCACCAAAAATAGGAGAGGTGGGATGCATATATAAGTCATTGGTATTAAAAGCATCCAGACAAAGTTAATCCTGCAAGATGATCTCTTAAAGAACATGACTGGCTCATAAGACAAATGAAAAATGATCTGAGACAGGATACCCAATTATCATAACAAAGTCAGATGATCTGATGTATAGAGTTTGTACACATTTAAACACCTGAAATATCGAGACATATCGAGCCAGATTATTTCCATTCTCCAAGGAGGAAGACAAACATAGGCAAAAACTTGTCCCCCCCCCCCCACTGTCAAGGCAAACCAACCTATCAGAACCTATCATATAGCTTAAGCAAAACTGCATTGCCTTGCAGACTACCGTCAAACTATCAACAAGAGGAACAGTTTTACATAGAAATCTCCTTGCTAACATGCAAGATGCTAGTCAGCTAGACAAAAAAGACCTAGTCCGGTAATTACAAATGTAAACATAATACACTCATTATCAGCCAATTCTTATCCATCGATTGGTCCAGAATTTCATTGATCGAATTATAAGATTGCAACTTTTGAATCTGACAACTGATAATAACAGTTTGAAGAACAGGACATTATATATTGTATAACTTGTTCTTGCCTGTCCCATGGTAGATTTCTTCCGTTTGCCGAGTATATTCCTGCTTCCTCAGGACTGAAGTCACTAATTTAAAAGATTCAACTTATGGCTAAAAACTCAGTTTTCTTTAAAGTATTCCAATGAACTTTCAGAAAAGTTACTATGTCTAAAACTTTGGTTACCAGTTAGGAGTGCGCAGATATAAAACAAAAGGATAGTCAATGATTCTAGTCCAAAAAATTCTTTTTTCACATGATGAATTGTTGGCACCAGTCCTCCATTCTCTTCTCTCTAGACTTGCTATGAAACGAACGGGTAGAGAGTCGTACCATAAGAAAAACAATGAGGTCAACTTACTCTATCAGGAGAAATTTTAATCAATCAAGCCGGGAAAGGTTATCGGGCTCTCTCTTTGGCTCTAGATCTCTTTGTTTTTAGTGGCAGAAGTGTAACTCATTCTAATAACAACTTAAATAGATCAGGGGCCTTCCAAATTTCTTTTCTATAACCAAATAAGGAAATATATATTTCTTCAAATGGTTAATCCTTTACCTCATCTTTGCATGATTAGGAAAATGAGACCGACCAGCCTGTAACACGTCTTCTGTACATAACATACTGAGAAACAACACCTTCAAGTAAGGTAATCACTTAAGTGAGATTTCAGAAATGACACTTCCAAACCATCATTGCATTAAGTTCCCTGTTAAAAAAAAAAAAAGGAAATAATCTTTTCTTCGGGAAGAGTACATGTCCTGATAGCAGACAACAAAGCATGTGAAAAGAGGGCTCTATTTTAGCCAAGCAATGTAAAATGCCACACATCTATATTGGTCACCTTGTGCTCAACAGCTCTCGTTCTGCATTGTGTAACCAAAAGAATGAAAAAGACAGTGGAAACAAAAAGAACAATTGAAATAGATCGGACGATTTCTTTAGAAAATACTCATATTTTAAGTATTTCCCAAAAGGTACCCCTCTTTTGCCTTTTCCCAAACAGTACCCCCCAACTTGAAAAATACCTAATTTCCCCCCAAAAGTTTTCCTGCCAATTTTTTTCACCAGTTTTTTTATGGGTTTTCAACTATTACAGCGTTTTCATTTGGCTCCTTTACAGCATTTTATTGAAACACTGAGGTACTGGAAACATTATTGAAAAACAATGTAAGTATCATCATATTGTGTCTTTTTTATTGTCATTGCTCATATACTATTATAATACCATATTTTTAGGCTTGTAGTTAGTTTGATTGAGGTTATGAGTCTATTTAGATCATTTACAGTGTTTTCGAGTATGTCTTATAATGTTTTTATTGTTGTAGCCTAAGCACTGTAATAGGTAGGAAAATCTTTGAGGGGTAGTTTGGGGTCTTTTTTATTAGCGGTGCTGTTTAGAAAAAAGCAAAATGGGGGTACTGATTGGGAAATACCCAAAATGTGGGTATTTTTTAGGCAAATCGCCCAAATAGATATTGTAATATTGTAGTTCAATAAGCTAGGAGCCTGTCATTGGGACAGAATAGAACCAAAATAACATAAAGTCACCACTTCTAGAGCATTTTATTCATTGTAATGCATGGGCATGAAGAACACAAAAGAGAGGTTCACATCTTTGAAAAAGAAAGGTTACTGCAACAATATCATGGCGAAAAAAAAAAAAAAAAACAGCACGCTTAATGTTAACAAAAACTTTGATTCTGTTTCTAATAGCAAAACTTGGTCTACTTGTAATGATCAAGTAAAAGCCTGATACATCCAATAACTAATAGACAATTGCTGTACAGATCTTTCATTATGGACCAGTTTAAATTGACAAGGTGGTTTTGGGTTTAGTGATGGCAAACAATTATGTTAGAAAGATAAAGCCCACAAATGATTGAATATATAATTACATCGCATCTTATCCCTTGTTCTCCACTGTTCTGCTTAAGTTATTTCTCCATTACAATTCTCTAACCTTCTGGCGAATAAAATCCTGAAGACAATACTACCTTTTGCATACCTTGACCAAGAAATCCTCAAAAATCACCATTATGATAACCCCTCCATCCGATTACGTGAAGCATGATATTGCAAACAAGTAATCAACAATGTAGGTATCAATGGCTGACCTAAAGTTCCACAGTAATTTATTAAGTGTATGATATTGATGTGCACATGCTAAATGATACTAGCATTAGTAAGGAAGACAGCATCTTTATAAGTGCCCTCAGTAAAGATCAAATCCCTCTGGTGAAACCAGAAAAGCATATATTACCCCATTTCTACAGCTCCATCCTACGGATGTGTATAAAATGAGAAATAAAAGGTAGAAGAAAAAAGCCTTAAGGGCGTCAATAAACAAAATAAAGAGGAAAAAGCCCAATAGCTCGTCAAAATCTGGTCATTTTTAATGGTGATAGAAACAACGAGGACAAGGGCGTGAGGTTGCATGACCTTTTGTTGTAGCCTATAGATTATGAGACTTCTTGGGCTTCTTGGCCGATGGGAAAGCACCGGCTATCTTCTCCAGGAGGCACCGCTGCGATTCCATCAGCATCTCCGCTCTCTTCGTCTCCATCTCCATCCAATCCCTCTTCATCTCCCGCATCAACTCCCTTCTCCTCTTCTCCATCCGCACCAAGCGGTCGCCGAATCCCCTCACCACGGCCGCCATCTGCGACAAGGCCTCCGCTTCACCTGCGCCATCCGCTGCCTCCTCCTCTGATTCATCTTCGTCGTTTTCTTCCTCGTCCCCAGCCACCATCTCAAAACCTCTCCTTTTGGGAGGTACGAGGCTCCTCGCAACCCTAGAGGAATTCCAGCTGGAATCCCGAAGAATCCCGTTGATGCTTCGGGTGTTGCTCCGCTCGTCCTCATCCTCGTCCACATGGTCGTCGTCGTCCTCGTCGTCGTCCTCGTCGGTGGACTGGGCGGCGGGAGGAGGCGGCGGGGGCCGGAAGGTGATGGGGAGGGGCCCGCGCTCCATGCGGTCCATACGGTTAAAGAAGGGCCAGGCGGAGGGGACGGGGCGGAGGCGCTCGGCGCGGTAGCGCTTGCGGAGCTTCTCGACCTTGTGGCGACACTGGGTGCCGGTCTTGGATGGCTCGTCGAGACCGCAGCGTCCGGCAACTGCGGCGGCGACGTCCTCCCACTGCCGGGCCTTGAGCTGGCCGCGCTTCAGGGCGTACCACTGCTCCTCGTAGGCGTCGATCAGGTGAGCGGTCTCGATGTGGGACCAGGGCTGGCCGGGGGCGGACTTCCGCGGCGCCAGCGCCGGATGGCCGGGGCGGCGCTCCGCCGATCCGGCGGTGGTGGCCATTGTTTCAGCGGCGTGGAGAGGGATGGGCTGGAGAAGATTAGGGTTACAATTTAAGGGCGGAGGGAGTCGGTGTTGTGAGATGGGGTGGGGAAATAGGAAGGCGTTGGGGAGCGAGTCGGGCGGTGCTCGAGGGGCGGTGGCGATGGTGGGGGATAAGGCTTGGGTGGGCCTGGGAAGTTGTGGAGCACCGGCCCGATTTTTTACTTTGGACCGGACCGATCGAGTGGGGTATAAAGAGACGCTCTGTAACTGAAGACACTTCGAATATTTGCTTGTAAAAATCCTGCAGCTAATTATATATTATCCTATATGCTCATATTAATATCATAATTTTTATAATTAAAAATTATATTTATAATTTTATAGTATTAAAAATAAAATAAATAATTTTATTTGTTCGTTAGTTACATCAACGAAAAATATGACACGTGACATCTGAATCGACACGAAAGTAATGAAAAAAAAATAATTTTAATATCTCTTTTATTTTCAATATATGGGATATTAAAATTATTTTTTTACTGGTAAAAATGTTGGAACAGAATGAACGTTAAAATTATCTTTTTGTTCATTATTTTTGTATTAATCCAGCATGTTGTGTAATGAGATTGACAATGTTAAGACAAATAAATTTATTTATTTAATTTTTAGAATTACAAGAATTTTAATATAAATTTTTGAAGTACATGATCATGATATTAATAGGATCTAAGTACAAGGAATAATCTATAATTAGCTCACTTTTTATAGTATAATTTGTTTGTGAAAATTAAAGATATCTTTTTAAGATTGAACAAACTTAATGATTAATTATGAATAAAATAGGGAGGACAATGGATCAGACAAAATAAAATTATTTTTTCAGGATCCTTTCGTTGAGTTTACTGAGTTAGATGTAGAGATTATCTCATTCGTACAATATCAATATAAAAAGTGATAGACACAGAAGACAAATGACGAGAGGAGAGAGCAAGATCACATTAAAGCAGACAGCCAGAGAGACATTAGACAGTCTAAACTGCCTTTAGAGACAAAACTGAGAACAGCTCCAACTGAAAAGAACTTCAGACAATCAATCAACATTCAGCTTCTCCTTTCAGAATTTGTCAAACAGATCTTTATAATTTATTTTTCAATCCTCATGCCAAGATCAAACAATTATCTTTAGCGTACATAGGTAGCACAAATAGTAGGGAAGAACCACAAGATAACACCGTTATGAAGCTCGTATCCGATTACCCAGAGCACAAACACATCTGGAAAGAAAAGAATAATTCTGGACCTTCCAGCATTTTTTTGTGATACTAGTCTCCTTCAAAGACCCAGGGTGGGCAAGGAGTTGAGCTGACCGAAGGATGTCGATGCGATCCTTCTCTTTCTTAGCCGCTCGGCGATGATGAAGGCCAGCTCAAGAGACTGGGAGGCATTGAGCCTGGGGTCACAGTGGGTGTGGTAGCGCGAAGACAGGTCGTCGAATGTGACGGTCCGTGATCCACCGATGCACTCTGTCACGTTCTGGCCGGTCATCTCTAGGTGCACACCTCCTGGATGGCTTCCTTCTTGCTCATGTACGTCAAAGAATGCTCGAACTTCAGCCTAAGGAATGGGTAAAACTTTGATTAGTGCTACTGAAAGCAATGAGCACCCATAATAATGTAGCTACAGCTGTTGAAAATGATCTAAGACACCCTTATTTTATACATCACAGGCCCCACTGACATTGCACATTGAATGAAGATTGGACTCACCAACCACTCTTATGACTTTTCATCAAACTATAAAAGAAGAAAGCAGTTGTTCAGTAGGCAATAGAAAAATGCACTTGACCCTTTAACCCAACATAATCCCAACTATTATTGCAGAGCAGAGGAAGTATTGGAGATTGGCATGGCAAAGCAGTTGATCTTCCTCATTTATGTTCAACTTTCAATAAAATGAGTATATCAAGTTTTTGGTGCATCCACTTTATGTGTAGTCCAAGGAACATGAACATTCCTGACTAAAAGGATTGGCATTATCACAAGTGGGGAATAGAATAGAAGGAGATAAAGAAAATATACCAGAATTGAGTCGAAAGGTCGAGTCTTGAGACCACAAGGGGCTTTGATGGTATTCCCGTGCATTGGATCACTGACCCAGGTTACAATCTGTCCAGCTCCCCGGACTGCCCGAATCAGATGAGGGAGTTTCACTCTCATCTTGTCTGCCCCCATCCTTGCTATAATGGTGATCCTCCCTGGCTTGTTTTGAGGGTTTAAGATCTCAATCAGCTTCACAAGCTCCTTGGGGTCCATCTTGTCACTCACCTATATCAATTAAACAATCGAGCATGAGCTAGATATGTAAAATACGATCCTGGCATTCTAAAGTTTGAGCTTTTGTAACTCTTTTTCGAGCTTTACTAGTAGCAAAACAATCCAGTTGCCGCACAAGAACATGGATTTTAACTTTCTAACAGATGAATGTTTGACTGGTGTCATCGATCTGAAATGCACTGGAGAGAATGGACTCCTCATCTATAACGAGAAGATCAAATAAATATTATTCGTACCTTGATGCCAAGAGGGTTGGCAATGCCACGAAGAAACTCGACATGGGCACCATCAAGTTGGCGTGTCCGCTCTCCGACCCAGAGGAAATGGGCAGAGCAATCATAGTAGAGGCCAGAGGTAGAGTCCTCACGAGTGAGAGATTGCTCATAGGGGAGGAGCAGGCACTCATGGGAGGTCCAGAACTCAGTGGTGGTCATGATAGGATGGTCCATGGTAAGCCCAGCAGCAGCCATGAACCCCAGGGCCTCGTCCACCCGGTGGGCCAGCTCCTGGTACCTGTTAGTGACATAACAACAACCACCATGACAACTTCAGCTCCAACCACACTAAATCCACCAAAGAAGAGTTGGTGATATTATACAATTGATCAGTAGACTTCTCGAAGATTTGTTTTCCGCCCAAAGAAAGTGGAAATAATCAAAGGATTGACCGACTTCTATGTGATAGATGAGAGAAAGATGAACGAAATTGTCATGAAAAAGAAGAAAGCATTTTTTATATATAAACGTGAATACATGTCCATTCATTCCATCGATACACACAAGAAAAAAAAAATGCAATAGACAATTCTACATCAAAGTATGCAACAATCAAATTTAACATTTTTGTCTAAATTTCTAATACTCTAAAAAAGGTCCAAGAAGAGAAAAGGTAATAGATGGAATCAACAAAAAAGTACATAAAAGATCAAGCTTTATAACAAGGAAAACATAGGAAAAGTTCTTCTGGAATAATTTGTCAAGAGTCCAAATGGGAAGACACTGAAAAAAGGAACAAAGTACAAGCAAGTGTATACACATCAAAAATATCAAATCTACAGGAGGCAGCATAGCCAGAGAAAAAAAAACAGATCATAAATCGAACGATTTAGTCAAAATTCGTGAGAAATTTGTTCATACACCATGGAAAAATGAGATTTGTTTCTCAACAGAATGAGCAAAAATACAGCAGCATAGCCATAAATTGATGAGAAAAAGTGTTCGATAGTCGCGTACCTGTCTCCCTGCTCACTGTGCTCGGTGAAGTCCAGGTTCCACTGCGTGACGCGCTGCATAGCGGCGTAGCCACCTGTGGCGAATGCGCGGAGAAGGTTGAGCGACGCCGCCGCCTGGCAGTAGGCACGGATCATCCTCTGCGGGTCGGGAATCCGCGACTTCTCGTCGAACGCGTCGCCGTTGATGTTGTCCCCTCTGTAGCTAGGCAGCTTCACCCCATCCTTCTCCTCAAACGGATCCGACCTCGGCTTCGCGAACTGCCCCGCCATTCTCCCCACCTATCGAATGAAATCAAACAAAAACCCCCAGATCGAGATCTTTGTTTCAGTCACCAGATCTGGCGAGATCGGAGGCGATCTTAAAGGTAGGATCTTGATGTTACCTTGACGACGGGCATCTGTCCACCAAACATGAGGACGGCGCCCATCTGGAGGAGGATTCGGAAGGTGTCCCGAATGTTGTTGGCGTTGAACTCCTTGAAGCTCTCGGCGCAATCGCCCCCTTGGAGGAGGAATGCCTTGCCGAGCGCGGCGTCGGCGAGGCGCTCCTCCAGGTGGCGGGCCTCGCCGGCGAACACGATCGGGGGGAAGTTCTCGATCGTCCGCAGCACCGAATCCAGCTCCGCCTTGTCCGGGTACTCCGGCTGCTGGAGCGCCTTCTTGGCCTTCCAACTTTCCACCGACCACTTCCCCGACTTCGCCTCCGCTATCGGCGCCGGTTCCTTGATCTTGATCGGGTTCTTAGCAGGCTCCGCGGCGTGAACAGCGGAGATGGGGCGAGCGAAGGCCCTTCTCCGGCCGGCGCGGACAAGAGACGGTAGGTAAGCCTGGGCGGCATCGGAGGAACAGGGAAGGGGCTGGTGTCGGGGGAGGAGGGAGGTGTTGCTCGCAAGGGCCATGGCTCTAGCTCTTCTCTACCCCCGGCTAGAATGAGAGGCTTAGAGAGAGAAGAGTTTAGGTTAGAACAACACTTCCTAAGGAGCGAGCAAGCGGGCGGTAGATTTATAGCACGCGAAAGGGCGGGGGGTTGGTGCGAGATGGAGCCGATCAGAAGTTGCAGTACGGCATTTTGGGAACTTCGCAGAAAAAACATAATGTCTCAATTAACATAAGCTAATTTATAAACGTTAACACATTTACATCGATTTCTACCCATTCCGTAATTGGATATTCTTCACAGGGACCCATGTGTAGTTCCAATCACCAGATTGGTAGAATTTGGTAAGCGAGTCAGTCTTATCTGTTAATTGACATTCTGCAAAATAATTAAGTAACCTGTTTTGTGAGTGGAGATTGAAGCGGGGCCCACGTGATGGTAGGATCATTTAGTGGAAATTTGAAGTCGCTGAAAAAGCTAATCAACTTAAATGACGCATTTGCGCCGGTTAGGAAGCCCAACCATTGGTCATAAAAAAAAAGGCCAAAAAACCTATCTTGGTACCACCCAGCATACACGTACCGGCTTTGCCGCGACCCTCTCCGTGACCACTTCGAAAGCGCCGTGGGCCCCAGCGAGCTCGCGTAGTGTCGGACCGCAAAGCGTTCCGTGGGTGGGTGGAGGCGGCGATGAGGGTAGGTAAGGACACGCGCACAGCACGTGCTGATTGACCGCAGGGTGCCTACGGCTTTGTCTTGGCGTAAGAAGAAGCCACGTTGTCTCCCGAACGTAGGCGTGGCGTGCTTTCCATGGCACTGAACGGTGGTTGGTGGCTGACCTGACTCGGTGCACCTTGCCGAATACAATCCACTAAGTTGGACCAATAAAAAATAACAATCACATGATAAATCAAACATCCCAAATTATGATTGGAGAGATTTAGCGGATGGTCATTTACACGATTCAGCGAATCAGTCATAGTGGTGGGGGAGTCTCAAGTCTTAGTCAAGCTTAACTTGGTCTTAATTGAACAACAGAGACTCACTTTGGAGAATAATTAGAAAAATAGACCCTGATATGATTTTTATTTTAATTTCATATAAACACCAAAAAAATCTATGATATATATATATTGATTTCTTTGTTCCTAAAAAACAAAATGAAAAATAACCCCATGTGTGATGACCAGCCAGCATTAAAGAATGGTGGACCAATTCATGTGGAATCAAGTTTACCAAAGTCCCACCTACCACATATCAACATTATTTCACCTACTGAGTGGTGGACCAACAGCCACATCTGATCACTCTAATGCCTGTTAGGTGTTTTTATTCACCTCATCAGGTGTTTTTCTATCATTTGTGAACCTATACACAAAATATGTCTAGAGGGGGTGCGAATTAAATCAGGAAATGATATTCTCGAACGTTTTGATGATGGATACATGAAATTGACGTACAACTCGTATGCAACAAAATCCCTTCATGTGAATTGGGAGCCAATTCCGAGCAGCGTGAATAGCGTGGTGGCAGCTACATAATTGGAGTGCATGTGACGTGTACGAGCTTAAAAGATTCAATCAGTGCATATGGCGTACCAATAATGCGTCGACAGTTGATTTATTCATGTGGCCCCTCATGCATGCCACGTGTATCAGAATATTCTTTTCATTTATTCATCTGACCTTTTAAATTGCTGTCTATCTTATTAATCGTATATTAATCGTATGCCTACACCAGTCCTACAATATCAGTCACCCTTTGACACACTATTTCACAAATCCCCTAACCTTCGTAAACTCCGAGTGTTCGGCTGTTTATGTTATCATTGGTTACATCCCTATGCCTCTCATAAGTTAACATCTCGATCTACTCCTTGCGTCTTTATTGGTTATTCACTTGAACATAATACTCTCCGCTGCTATAATCTTCACACTCACAAAATCTTCATCTCACGTCACGTTGTTTTTGTTGAGTCTCACTTTCCTTTCCAACACCTTCCATATCGTGCTATAAGGACCACTTCACTATCTCACTGGAGTATACCTTCGGACCAATCGTACGAGCCTCCTATGACTTCATCTACTTCTTCTCCTCCTGATCCGCACTATATCACTCTAGTTCAACACTTGCTCGTTTCCTCTGTTTCTACTCCACTCCACTCTTCCCGAATTGATGAGGCAATGTGTTCCGAAACACAACCATCCTCTTTACCTCCTTCTCACCCATGTGCCCCTGACGTGTCTCCACTTGACCCGGCTTGTGCCACTGATCCTCACCCCCCATCACCTCTCAATCATGTCGTCTCCAACCATCCTATGACCACTCGCTCTAAGAGTGGTATTTTTAAACCACGTCAAGTACTTAACCTACACGCTATCATGGATTCCTCATCCCCCAACGTTGAACCCACCACCTTCACTCAAGCCCAAAAATGTTCGCATTGGCGTACTGCCATGAGTGAGGAATATAATGCCCTTCTCCATAACTCAACGTGGGATCTCATACCCTTCCATCCTTCACAGAACATCATCGGGTGTAAATGGGTATTTAGAATTAAGCGGAACCCAGATGACTCTGTTGCCAGATATAAGGCACGTCTCGTCGCCAAAGGGTTTCATCAACGACCTGGAGTTGATTTCACTGAGACGTTTAGTCCTGTTGTTAAACCCACTACAATCAGGCTTATCTTGAGTCTGGCTACCACTAAAGACTGGCAATTACGACAATTGGATGTTAATAATGCATTTCTACAGGGATCTCTAACCGAAGATGTTTTTATGCAACAACCTCCAGGCTTTACTCATCCTCAGTTTCCACAGCATGTTTGCAAACTTCGGAAAGCCATTTATGGACTTCGTTAGGCTCCAAGAGCTTGGTACACTGAACTTAGCTCATTTTTGACTTCTGTCGGCTTTCTTAACTCCAAATCTGACACTTCGTTGTTTTTGCGACATCATCATGGAAACACAATATATATTCTGATATATGTGGATGACATTATTGTCACAGGAAATGATCCTATCAGAATCTAAGCGTTCATCGAACAACTGGTAGCTCGATTCTCGCTTAAAGATCTTGGACCCTTGCACTACTTTCTGGGCGTTGAGGCTACCTTCACATCTTCCGGTCTCTTTTTATCACAACGAAAGTATATTCAAGATTTGTTATTAAAGACAAACATGCAGGATACAAATGCAGTTACAACTCCCATCTCTACTAATGGTTCTCTCAAATTATCGGATGAAAGTCCTGCTACGGAACCCACTCAATACCGTCAAGTTGTTGGCTCCTTACAATACTTAGCTCTCACACGTCCGGACATTTCCTTTGCTGTCAACAAATTATCACAGTTTATGCAGCAACCATCTACTCTACACTAGTCTGCGGTCAAGAGACTTCTGCGATATCTTAAAGGGACCCTCAATCATGGACTCTTTCTTCGTAAACACTCTCCACTTCATCTTCATGCCTTTGCTGATGCTGATTAGGCAGGCAACCTTGATGATCGAACATCCACATTGGGGTATATTATCTTCCTTGGTGCTCATCGAATCAGTTGGAGTTCTAAGAAGCAAAAGGCAGTCGCCCGGTCTACAACTGAAGCTGAATACCGTGCTATTGCCGCTACCACTGCAGAACTCAATTGGATCACGAATCTACTCCAGGAACTCAACATCACTTCCACTCCTACAATATATTGTGATAATGTTGGAGCTACCTATCTCTGCGCTAATCCGGTATTTCACTCCCGCATGAAATATATTGCTATCGATTTCCACTTTGTACGCGATCAAGTTGTCCGCCGTCGACTTCGTGTTTCTCATGTTCATACGGCTGATCAATTGGCCGACTCACTAACAAAGCCTCTAGCTCGTAAACTTTTTGCATTACATCAGTCCAAGATTGGCCTCCTTGATAGGAGCACCATCTTGCGGGGGCATGATAATAGATGAGATTTTCCTAACTGTTTGAGGAAATCTCTCTACTCTATTGAGGAAAATCCTCTAAACTGTTGAGGATAATTCTCCCTTATAAATAGGAGAGGAATGTGTTAATAAGATCAACAACTTCTATAATCTATTTATCTATTTATTTTCTAACATGCTTCTGTTTTTTTTTTCCTTTTTCCCGTTATTATTATGTTTGTTGTTCGACCATTTACGGAGAATGGGTTTTCAAGGTCAAGCCATGGATTTGACCTTCTCCAGAATCTTCAGGGTGACTAAGAACATTAACCTGTAGAGCACAACCATGCCAAGCAAGATGGCAAGATCGATCCACTTGGAGTAGCCCATCTCGACTTGCCAAATGTCTCTCAAGATCTCTTCTCCGGTGACGGTGGGCGGCCCTCTGGCTTGCTCATTGGGAAAGGTCAACCCCAAGAACTCGTTCTTGTAGAACCCCTGGTTGGCGTACTTGTGGAAGGCAACGTAGTACATGGGGTAGCGCCATACCGGGCCGGGCAGGTCGCGGGGCAGCCGGAAGAAGCCCCCGTTGAGCATCATTACCCCTTGGATCCCTGCTCCGGTAATAATGCCCATGAGGAAGTCCGGGACGACGCTCGCCACCATCATCATCAGCCCCTCCACCAGCATCATGCACATGAACAGCACGAGAGCGAAGTAGATGAAGTGGTCCGCCCCCCTCTGCAGGCCGACCAAGTAGTAGGCCATGGCCCCTGGGATCACGGAGATGAGAGCCAAGTACGGGGTGGCGGAGAGTGTGTTCGCAACGGTGAAGGCAGTCACGCCGTAGTGCCCGTTCAGTCTTTCTCTTCCAAAGATCTTGTTTGAATCCCAAAAGAACCAAGTGTGAGCACTGTGATCTCAAGGCTGAGTGGTTTGTGGAGGAAGGATTTGAACCAACCTTCATGTCTTCTACGGAAGAGGGGAAGCCTCCAATCGCCATGAAGGTCAGGAAAGCAGCTGTGAACATGAGCATGGACCCTCTCGCCTGCAACATGTACGAGGGAATGACCATGAGATTATAGGTTCTTAAACACGCTTGTCGAGGAGTGGACATTACTTGAATCGAGCCAAAACCGTGGCCAACATCAAAGTAAATTGTGCCCACGCAGAGGCAAAGCGCGATGTAGATGGCAAATCGCAGCCAGTAGTAGCCCAAGTCCCTGTACATGTTCACGAAGGATCGTCTCGTGAGCACAAGCGTTTGAACCAGGAAGCTCGCTTGGTTCCTCTTCTTCACCGAGGCTCCTCCCTGCAAGCAAAAGCCATGGATGGAGTTCACATGCTCTGCAAATCGGACATGAACCAGGTTTAATCAACATCTCCATTACCAAATCATGTATCCCTTCTATTTCTCGTGTGACACGCTGCAGGGTATCCGAAGAGCTGTAAGACTTCACGAGGATCTCGATTGCTTCGGCAGTGCTGGTTCTTGTCTTGGACTCAGGATCTTGTTCGAGATCCTGTAGGGATATTCTTGTTTTGTCATGGGGGAAAAATGGCAGATGAAAGGAAGAGGAAAAAAATGGAACTGACCGTGTCGAAATCTTTGTTGATCGTCCTAAGATAGTGATCGGAAGGATTTGTCAGCGGAGGACAGGGGAAGGCGTGCACAGCAAAGAACTGGAACAACATACTTGGATGTTACATCACTGATTTGTTCGCTTTAAGCTCACGAACTCGACATTGAACCGGCTTGCTGATGCTACCTCATTAGCAGTGGAAGCTGGGCCGAAGAAGACGGTCTCGCCGTAGGCCAGGAGGCAGAGGCCATGGAAGAGGTCGAACACCTCGCTGCTCGGCTGGTGAACGGCTGCCAGCACCGTCATAATCTCGCGTCGAGCGAGCCTCGCGATGCGGCTCATGACATGGTACGACGCAGCGCTATCGAGCCCGCTCGTGGGCTTGTCGAGGTACAGCAACTGAGGCCGCGTCAGGAGCTCGATGCAGATGCTGACTCTCCTCTTCTGGCCGCCGCTGATGCCCTTGAAGGCCCATCCTCCGATTCTCGTGTCCGCGGCGTCTTCCAGCCCCATCTCCCGCATCGTCGCCTCTGCTCTCTCCCTCTTCTCGGACCTCGTCATGGAGTCCGGCAGCTGGAGCTGCGCGGAGTAGCACACGGCCTCTCTTACCGTTAGCGTGGTCATGAGCACATCTTCTTGGGTGACATAAGCCTGTGGGAGGAACAGCACTTCACCGGAATGGTCTAAGAACTGAGATGGAAGAACAAAGAACATAAGGCTTCGATTAAAGCTCTGTACCGAGGCCCCGAAGGCGAGTTTCTGCTTCTGGGCATTGATCAAGATTTCTCCTTTTTGACTCACTCCAGATCCCAATCGTCCTGCAAGTTGATTTCGCATACGAATTAGATGCAAATACGCCGAATCTAAGAATCAATCAGCAACAAGAATCTACAAGTTACCTGCTAATGCATCGAGAAGGGTGGACTTGCCGCAACCGGAAGGTCCCATTATGGCCAAGACCTCGCCAGGACGGGCGTACCCAGTGATCCCACGAAGGATCGAAGCACGCCTCCCTTTGCGATCCGACGCCGATACCCACAGATCTTCCCAGGTGAGGAAAACGCCTTGTTTGCTCTCGCCGGCGTCACGGAAAACCTCGTGGCCCACAAGGCTTCCGTTTCCTACCTCCTCTGTTACGTGCTGGACGTCGTGACGAGGACTCCGGTTCACCAGAGGTGGTGGAGTGGGAATGTCACCGAACGGAAAGAGCACATCGTCGGCGGTGGCTCGCGGCCGGCCTGGGCCTGGGCTTGGACTTGGAGTCCATCTGGGCACGCTCGAAGGGGAAGCCATGAAAGCTCAACTACTAGCCGTGAGGCAGGGCGGTGGTGAGAGACGCTGAAACCGATAAATAGCCACGAACGCTGCATGGTCTCTACGTCGGAATGCTTCTACCCGAACCCGAAATTTCAACGTCAGTTAAAGTAGTAATGGCGGCTGGAGTCGGCAAGTACGGATCCATCGTTTTCCCACGGCGCTTAGGATCGAGCGAGTGGTGGTATGGAGGAGGAAGAGGGGGGAGGTAGTCAACCCACGTTAATGGCGGTCGGAGTGAGAACATAAGCTGCATGAGGTCCCCTTCGATCAAGAATGTTGTCGAGGTAGAAGAAGCACTTGAACCTGATTTTTAATTCGGAAGACAGCACAGCGTTGCTCGCCAAATGAGTTGCAAGTCAAAATTGGAATTGATATCTTCGGATTCCTCTCGCACGTTACCACTTTCTTAATATCACATCTCTTTTTTTCCTGTGAACACAGATCATCATCTCAATTATATAGGTATAGCAGATCAATAATCGTAGCTAAGGTTGCTAAACATTTGAAGCATTTAGTTTTTGTTTATATTTGTGATGGATTTGGTCAAATTTGATCGTCGTGATCTCAAAGTATTGAATTTGAACTCACATGCTTCTTCGTTTCTTCCGAATAAGATGCGTCGATATTGGTTGTCGGGCTGCAGCGAGGCTTAATCGAGGTGGGTTGTTGTGAGATGTTGACATGAGATCCCTTCTAAGATTAATCATGGGTAAGACTATTGAACAATGAATGAGAGGGCATCCTTTGCGTAAATAGAATGAATGCTTCTTTTTATTGTGTTAGATCGTATTTATCATATTCGGATGGTAAAACAATATTCTTATTAAGATTCAATAATGACATGGCTAAGTGAGTTGGTCGATCCTAATGAATTTAAATTATTATAGATATGTTTGAGGTTTCAGGATTGTCGATTTCGATTTTCGAAAATATCGATTTGTGTTTTAATTTTAGAGTTACGATCGAGTCTATCAAGAATGACAGTGTCAACCTAAGAATAAGCATCGGTAAGATGACCAACAAGAAAGGTGATGAACAAGTAACGTGTAAAGAGTGAGAGATTATAATGCGAGGAAGGTCTATAACAATAAAAATGATGGTAAAGATAGTTTAACATCTAGAAGCAAGAAGAAGGGAGGGCAACGATGAAAGTCAAGATGGTGGCAAAAAGAAACTATAGGACGAAGAGACTAAATGAGAAAAATCAAAATTATAGAATAACGAGAATTGAGTGATAACGTAAGATCAAGCGATCAAATTTGACGATCTTTGATGAAAACCAAGGAAGGAGGAAGAGAGGATAAAGAAAAGAAGAAAAAAAAAAGGTGATTTATGATCGAATAAGAGGAGAAAGAGAGACTAGTATAATCTTGAAGGCAAAGATAATGAGAAAGAGAAAAATAATAGAGAGAGAAAAAAAGTCTCTAAATTTGAACTAAGGCTACAAAATTCAAATCTACTATTCTAACCACTATACCAAAAACTTTGATCCCACCCTCTTTTTTTTTTTTCAATTGATTCAAAACCAACGATTCGATTCCCTTTTTCTTTTCTTTTTCTTCGATTGATTCAAAATCAATGGTTCTCGTTCTAAGGGGAGGAATCATAACCAAACATTCTCTTGATTTTGGTTAGTTTATAATTATGAAACTATTTATCGATTTAGCATTTGACTAGTTTATTGAGAAAGTATTAAATATAGAGTCCTAACTCTATAGAAGCAATAAACAATATAATCTTCTTTTCCCCTTTTTATGTGAATTAAATAAAATATAATTTAACACTAAATATTTTTTAAGAATAATTTATCATTGTAGGATGATCAAATTAGTGATAAAATACTAAGCAAATTATGAGATAAGATTTTTTTAAGAAAAACACTACTAGCAAACCATATCAAGCCTCTATTATAAAATAATATTATTACAAAGTTCTTGTGAACCAACTTGAAGATGTGAAATATCATATGAAGACTGGATACCTAAATGAGTTTCAAAAAATATCATATGAAATATGATGTGAAATATGATATGAAATATCATAAAATAACTAGATGTGAAATATCATATGAAATATCATAAAAGGAATCCAATTCAAAGAGTATTAATTATATTTAGATCAACATATCAAAAACTCATGGTAATCAGAGCTAATTTCACTAAACAATCATCGAATCTTTTCTCTTCTCAAATGAAAGCCTTTTTCTTTTTTTTGTTCTATGTTGTAGAAGACATCAATTTGACCATTGAACTCTATCTGGTTTCTCTCTCTCATAATTATAGAAGCTCTATAATTATGATCATCTATTTTTATTTTTCTCATCTAACTCATATAAAATTAAAATTTTAATTTTAATTTCTCAAGTCATGGTTGGACCACCAAACTTTGATTCCAGGTTTTAGTGATTGGTGTAAAATATCTATATTAATTATATATATATATATACATATATATATAAACCATCAAACACCATATGAAAGAAATCATTGTTAGGGGATTGATCGAAATCAATACTAAGGACATGGCAAAGTCAGAGTACGTACCCTTTGTTGACTACCAAACAAAGAAACAAAAAAGAAAAGGAGAGGTCATCAACTTGAAATTGAAATTAAAGTAGCACCAACTCTTTTGGTTCTTCCAACAATAGACGACTATTTAGAACACGAGATTATGCGTGCTTGTTGAGTTCATGTCGCCATTCATATTTCTTTGGAGTGGTTGGAGTGCCATCTTAAATAGGGATGTGACGTATAATGTGAATGTTGCCATCTAAGACTAACCACAAATGTTCATTAATCATCGATGTCAATTACAAGAGTTTCCATGCAATACTAGACTTAGCTCCCAAGAATTCCTTCGTCCATAAAATGGAGACAAGTTCGAGCTTGCTCCGATGATAATAACACAAATGGTTAGATTTATATCTAATGATCTAATTCAACGAGATCGTTGGACAGATTAGCTATTTTGTTGACTTGGATGCATGTTTTACGCTCTATATAGGTGTAGAGTGGGGTTTATGATTTGATATTTATCATATTAGAAAGAATGTGTTAATTAGCGATTATACATTATTATTGACGATTCGATATCTATGTTTTGAGTTCTCACAATGACACTAATGATGCACCATTAATGATTAACTCTAAAATACTTAATATGTCTTTTATTTTAGATTCTTGATGTTAACTATTGTCGAATAGTTTGTCACTTAGATCTTATGGGCCAATAGGAGGACAAAATTTCAAATTAACTTTTATGATGTATTCCTTTTATTGGGGAGGAAGAGAAGAATTTAAAATTATAAAAATTTAAAAAGTAATAAAATAATACATTAGAAAGTTAACGTAATATTAACATGATTCGATAATTCCCCACTAAATGTTTCTTTATGTAAGATTAATTACAAGATCCCTAATTAAGTTATTCTCACTTAAATACAAATAATCAAGCATACACTATCACGTAAAACTCTAATAATTTACATATTTTTTTTTTGCTTTTTCTCTCTTTCGATACCCTATAAATAAGTCAAGAAACACTCAAAATGTTCTTTACATCTTATTCTTCTTACTAAGATATTGATGTCAAAAATCTAAAAATATTTATCAATCATAGCACACTTTTCACTCCATAATTATATATATATATATATATATATATATATATATATATATATATATATATATATATATATATATATATATATATATGAGAAAGGCAGCGCCGTGTCATGAATTTTCACCCAATAGAAAACTTCATCATAATTTCTTATCTTTTAAATAATTTATTTTATGATCGTAAGCATCGAAGAAATTCTGTCGATCACAACTTCGATCTGAGTTTTACAGATCGAACGATCGATTCCTCAACTATATAGTTAGACACATCTCAACTCAATCTGACCCTGTCCTATTATTATGATTAATTCTATTACATTAATTGATACGATACGTAATCAAATTTGATATTAATATTTTCATATCATCAGTATTTTTTATTATATTATTATTTTATCCAAAAAAATATAACATGATTTAGGATGTTATATTTTTAACCAAAAAAATTCAAAATTTAGAATCAAATACAATATCTATGATTTCATCTCAAATCTATTAAAATATATCCAAAAAAGTTCAAGCCAACTCAAATACCCAAAAACTTATTTGATAGCAAAAAAATAGAATATATTTCATTCTTTTCCATTGCAATTTCAAAGATCGAATAGGATATATTAATGTGATAAATAGTAGTTTTGATTCTTGATTTCGGAACTACAAAACTTCCTTGAAAAAATTAATACAATTTGTAGAAAAATGAACATCGAAAACCATAAGATTACAACGTTTCATATCTCAATTAACTTTTTCTTTAATTAAATAAATTACATATATCCGTCGGTCTGCCTCAGCTTTTATTAACGTAAAAATGCTCCGCTGTTTCTTCTCACCCGAATAATCTACCTGGCATTTCATCGAAGGTGGCGACGGCTCGCGTGCGTGTCATTCATGGGGGCCCCACATGCCAGTCTCACCTACAATTGTCACCGGCGTTGATTAATTCTATAAAGTCTCTCTCTTAATAATTGAACATAATATTAGAAGAAATTAATTTAAATGAAGTGCTTCCTCTACCAATTCCTGTTGCCCGATTTTAATACCAATGATCCACATCGTCAATCTCTTACGAACGGCAAACGTACGAAGTTATCTCTGCACGTTTGGAACGGGTATTGTCTTGGGTCCGTTTCCTGGTGGCCAAAGAAATGCTGCTAGTTTAAACACCCTCGTCGGCTTCCTCTCTTTTTATACGTTGCCCTCTTTGGTTCCCTCAAGTCCATTTCAGATTTCCAACTCCTTTCCGGCGGGCGACGGTGACTTCGCTATGGCGTCGGCAAGAGAGGCGAACGTGTACATGGCGAAGCTGGCGGAGCAAGCGGAGCGGTACGAGGAGATGGTGGAGTTCATGGAGAAGGTCGCCGGCGCGGCGGCTGCGGGCGAGGAGCTCACGGTGGAGGAGCGCAACCTCCTCTCCGTCGCCTACAAGAACGTCATCGGCGCCCGCCGTGCCTCGTGGCGGATCGTTTCGTCCATCGAGCAGAAGGAGGAGGGCCGCGGCAATCACGACCACGTCGCCGCCATCTGCGCCTACCGTGGCCGGATCGAGGCCGAGCTGTCCTCCATCTGTGCTGGGATACTCCGCCTTCTCGAAGACCGGCTCATCCCTGCCGCTGCTTCTGCGGACTCCAAGGTCTTCTACCTCAAGATGAAGGGCGACTACCATCGCTACCTCGCCGAGTTCAAGACCGGATCCGAGCGCAAGGACGCTGCCGAGAACACCCTCGCTGCCTACAAGGCCGCTCAGGTTCCATTCGTTCTCCCTATGTCTCGGTCCCATCGATTTCATATTCTGTTGGAGCAAATTGGGGTAGATCTGCAGCGTAGATAACTTCATCAGCTAGCATTAGGGTTAGGAGCTTTGACTTGTGTCAAGCCGATGAATTGATCTCGCAGGACATTTCGTTGGCGGAGTTGCCACCAACACATCCGATCAGGCTGGGGTTAGCATTGAATTTCTCAGTGTTCTACTATGAGATCTTGAATTCACCAGACAGAGCTTGCTCTCTTGCAAAGCAGGTGAGCCAACGAGGTCCTTTTTGCTTCTTATTTTTGTTGCATCGATAATTTTGGCGCCTTAAGTGCATAAATTTGCATCACATACATAGATGAATTTGTTGCATTATCTTGTAGCTCTACATTTGGGTTTTGATCTGCGGGGTTTGATTGGTTTCATGGTGGTCAAGTAGGTAAAACATCTTGGAAATTCTTTGGGATTTGTGACAAGATAATAGTTTTACTGCTTTCTAATATTTGTGTTCTTATTTCTGAAAGTCATAATATTAAGAACATGATCTAATTGAGAATTTGAAATATATATATATATATATATATATATATATATATATATATATATATATATATATATATATATATATATATATATATATATATATATATATATATATATATATATATATATATATATATATATATATATATATATGATTGGTCACATTTACGAGATGAAAATTTAAGGATGCCTGATAGGCTGAGTGAGTAGATGATATTTAAATTCATTTGCTTATCCATAGTTTTCCTGGTTGGGTTTGAAACCTTATTGAATTGAGGAAGTAGTATTCTTCATAGGTAGTTTAAGTTATTCCAAACTTCAAGCCGATATATCTGCTTGATCTTTTTGATTATCTCTTCCTTTCGTAGTTTTTGTTCCGCCTTAATCAACAGATGCTATTACCATCACATGTCATTCCTGGTCATCCAGGCAGCTATAGAATAATGTTCCATAATGTTTTCCTGGCAGTTTGCATTAATAGATCTTCTGCCTTCTCTTTCACAGTCATTGCCTGTATTAGCTTTTATTTTTCAGAACATGTCCCTTTTCTTAGCTCTTCATTTTCAATGGCACCCTGCCCCATCCCCATTGGAATTTTACCATGTTGTACTCTAGCTTTCTTGTTGTTGAAGCTTTCTCTATCAAACTGGTCATTCATACCACACTTCCAACTCTCGTGGTACCTACAGAACAAGGAATTCATAAACTATGGATTATTTTAAGGTGTGTTGCTCTTTCTGTTTTTCTGTGACTTTACTTATTTTCATGAGATGCATTTTCAGTTGGGACAATTTGACTTGTCGCTGGTGGTGTTTAGCATTTTTTTTATGAGGTAAAACAATATATTTTTCTCCTATTTTCAGGATTCTCTTTCGAGAATGGCCGTGTTAAGGTCTTTCCTAGTGTGAGTGTGTCAGTTTTTTGTGCATCTTATACTTTTGTATCAGCAGATGTCTATGTTTTGAGTTTGAATGAAACTTCTGACAAATTGGTCTCTTCATGTTATCTTTGACCCTGTGTCTCATTCTGAGCTGATTGTTCTTCCGTCTTTGTTGACAATTTTTTAAGGTAATCTTATTTTGAAATACAGAAGACTCCAATGATCACGATTTGTGTTTCGAACAATCGAGTGTTTCCTGTTGCCCCTTCTCACATTATTAAACATATGTAAAGGCCTAGATGATCAATTGCTATGACTCTCATGGTCTCATGGTCCTTTGGGCATTGAATCTGTGTCATCATCTTTTAGGCTTTCGATGAAGCAATTGCAGAGCTAGATACTCTTGGAGAGGAATCATACAAGGACAGCACTTTGATTATGCAGCTTCTACGTGACAACCTTACTTTGTGGACCTCAGATATGCAGGTTTTTTGTTTGCTTTAATGAACATTTCCCAAGTTCATCTAAATGACATTTCATTTTCAGATTTGACCACATCACAAATAACATATTGCTACTTGTTTAATCGAAGGATGATGGCATGGACGAGATCAAAGAAGCAAGCAAGCTTGACGATGAGTAGTAGCTGAAAAGGATCGGCCATAGTTGCTGCTTGTGTAATTTTAAGGTGTTTCAGCTTGCAAATCGACTAGGTTTGTGTCACCTTGTGCTATTTTCTTTTTCTTTGTTTTCTTTTGCTCGGAGTTTCTCTACATCCTTCTTACGCCTATTTCCGTTTTCCTGTTTCTCGGTTCTCGTTTATCAGTATGTCTTGTTTGCTGCAGCTGTGTTTGCATTTGGGTAGTGCTTATAGACGGATAATGTTTGGGATTTAAGTTCCTTTATTTTATGGGACGACACCATGAGTACATTCTATATGCAATGTCAAAACCCACTCTGGGTTTTCAGATCCATGAAACAGTCATGGGATCTGTTCATGCCTTGTGTTGGCCATTTTGTTTTGCCACTTCTTGTGGGGTATGTTCATGCGGAATGTCTGCCATGTAGTGATGTAAAGAATGTTCCTTGTTCGTAAATCATGTTGCTTGCTTGCTTGCTTGCTGAAGAAAGTGATGGGTCAGTTTATCAGGTAAAATAAAATAAATGATGTTAAGAATGTTCCTCTAAAAAGGAGAGTCTCTCCCACAAACCTTGACATTTTGGGATAACTCACATGAATCTGCACTCAAATATTGAAGAAACGAAATCATTGATGCCAATGTCTGGAAGAAGATGCTGTGCTAGAAATCCCACACTCTGGCGGAAGAAAGGCTGCATGGAGTGGAACCAGCAATAATACATGCATATGCGTCACTTTTTTTTTTAATTCATTTATTTACCAACAGAATCATTTTCGAAGCATAATTGTATCATTGTTCCAGCAAAGTAAAGAAAAGCTTGAATGCTTGTCATCATCATTGTCTTACCATCTTTTGGGCGAAGTAATCCATGTGTGTGTGTGTGTATATATATATACATATATATATACTCTAATGGTCCGTCAACGGAATTAAATTACAAGGGAATATATATAAATTTTTTAATATGTGTTGAAAATTGATGAGGGATATATTGGTAATTTTGCTAAGAAAACGAGAACAGAAACGAAGGAACGTTTGACCTCCAAGTGGATCATCAGTCGTTCAATCTGATCAAGCGGCAACGTCGATGGAGTAGAATAATCCGACGCATTGACGACTCGTTCCCCGTCGCTCGCACAAACGGCGTTTCTTCGGTCGCTCTCTCACTTTGTAATCTCCATATCTCTTCGTCGTGGATCCACTGACGACGTGTCGAATAAGACGACGCGGAGCCCGACGAAGACGTCGCTTTATGAGGTGCTCGACTTCAAAGCATGCCGCTTTAGACTGGTAGTCGTGGAAGAGCTCGCGCGATACCGGAGGAACGCCCGCAAGTTTTGATTCCAGGTATGGGACATACGCCCTCCCTTTAATTCTTCGTTCCAATAAATGCTTTCCTCTGTTCTCAAATCTGGTATTTTGGATCTTTTCAAAAGGAGACACAGGTTTAGGGGGTCACGGCGTCTCGATTCCTTACAATATGCCGTTTTTGAATCTTTCGTTCCCGTGAAAGCCCCGGCTTTCTCTTTTGGTCTCCGTCCATGACGAGTTCATCATCTCGCACTCGCTTCTCGTTCGATTTCTACATCGTTCCTCTTTGAATTTTTCTGGTTCTGTTTCTTTCTTCTAGATGAGCGATTAATTTGCCTCTTGGATGTTGCCCGACAAACCCCGGTACCCTAAAGTCCTCACTTTGCCCCCCCTGTTTTTGACCGATTGCTCTGGTTTTGAGACCATTTTAGTTGGCTTCGAGTTTCTTTGGATCATTTCTCATCAAGTCCCTATTTCTTGATTCCTTTCTGAGATTTGAACTCTTTTAGTTTGCTTCCGAGTCCTGGATTTCTGAAAGTTCCACCTTTCTCCCTGAAGACTGGTTTCTACTTTTTTATTTGAGAAGATTGGAGAGGAGGGAAAAGAAATGAGACAAAGTTAAAATCTTGAGAAGAAACAGAGAAAAAGATCTGTTATCTTTTCCAATCCTGTTTTGCCTTCTTTGTGATAGAGGAAGTTCAAGAGGAGGAGTTTTATGTGATTCTTGTGTTGCCCTCATTCTGTTCTTTATCTGATCAAGTCAAGAACTGGAATTCTTATCTTCTTATCTATTTCCTCCTCCTCCTCCTCCTCCTCCTCCTCTCCCCTCTCTCCTCTCTCCCCTCGCCTCTCTCTAAATTTAACCTTTTTGGTCTTTTTTGATGTGTACTAGTTTGCGACACCATCTGCCTCAAGGTCTGCCTCCACCAAGATGGCACATAAGAACTCTCCTTTAAGTCCTAGCGGAAAAGCTATGCGATCCAAGTCAACCAAGGGCTCGCCTGCCTCGTTGGATTCTTCGGATTCAAGATCGCTGAAGATTATGCCCTTTGCCAAGACAGCACCGTCGCCTGAGGTAAATTTCCTGTTTCATTATAAGTTGTTGTCTCTGATTGTAATCTTTCTTCTTGTTTTAATGTTTGGTTTCTTCTAGAAACAAAACGCACGAGTTTCTGATGTGCAACAACAGTTAAGCAAGCTTCGGGAAGAGCTGAACAAGGAGAAAGAGGAGAAGTCCCGAGCAATCCAAGAGCTCACTGATATGAAAAGAAATGTTGCTTCTCAAAGAAATGGAGGTGAAAACAAGTTGAAGATCGAAGCTTTAGAGAAAGAAGTACAGAAAGCAAAGGAATCGGAAAGAAAACTGCTCGAATCGCTTGTGTCTCAGACGAAACTGCTTGAGCAGACAAAGATATCTCTCGAAGAAGCCAAACTCGAGAACAGATCCCTCCGACAGAGCAACCGAAGCTTGGAGAGTTCTGTAAACTTAGGTAGTCGAAGCAGTAGGAAGTCAGAGAAGCATTTGTTGGGGAATGATCCTTTGTCTATGATTCATGCAGAAGAGGAGATGAGGGTGCTAAAAAATGAGCTCAAGTTAGCCACAGAAGCAGAAGAGAAAAGCAAGATAGCCATGGATGGTTTAGCAATCGCCCTGAAAGAAGTAACAACTGAGAACAATCACCTCAAGAGAACACTCAGCGTAGCCCAATCCGAGTTAGAAAAAGTACGAGCAGAAGCAGAGCAATTGAAGTCTTTGCTAAGGAGCATGGAGGAAAAGTTTCAAGCAGCATCAGCAGAATCCGAGAGACTGCAGTTTGAGCTTGAGGAATCTGTTGCTGCTTGGAACGAGAAAGAGAGTAGCTTCATAAACTGTGTTAAAATGTCTGAAGATGAGATCACCAATGCAAAGGCAGAGAACGATAAGTTGTTCGAATCACAAAGAGTGGTCAGGGAAGAGAATGCCAATTTGAGGGACATACTAAAGCAAGCTGTGAATGAAGCAAGCATTGTCAAAGAGTCCCTGGAGATTGCCAGGAAAGAGAATTCTCAGCTAAAGGATCTGTTAGCTGAGAAGGAAAGTAACTTGCAGAGCTTAAAGCAAGAATATGAGTGCCTCAAGGTGAGTGAAGCTGCAGCCACCGATAGTGTTCAGGGGTTGAAGAGCTTGTTTGCTGCAACATCTACAATGGACTCGAGTACATTAGTCTCTTCATTTGAGAATGAATCGATCATGGTAAGTGACAGTAAAGCCAGTAAATTTTCGTCGGAACGTTGGAGTAATGGTAATCCACGGATTCAAAAGGGGCGTAGGCATTCGATCGGAGAACCAGGAAAGTTCAAGGGATCTGTGTATGGAGAAGGAGGCTCACCAGAGCAGAATGGTGTGATATGTGCATCACTTAGTAATGTGTCTGACCTCAAGGATGCTTCCTCCATTGTGGCCTACGATGAGGAAACACTGATCTCTGCTGGTTTCGATCACACAGATGCAAAGCTGAAAAAGAAAAAGACAATTCTTAGGAGATTTGGAGATATGCTGAGACGAAAACACTCTTACAAACAGAACTCATTATCTCTTTGATTTTAATTACATGAACTTATAGGGATTATACTGTTGGTACCATTGTGTTTCCTTCTTGGTTTTGTCTGACAAAAGTAACAACAGCACTGCAGCATGATTTGGCACTTTGCGACTGACAGATACGTTGATTTGAATGAACAATTGTGCAGTCAAGATACAGTTGGAAACTGCGTCACTCACGAAACTTCTGTTGCAGATAAAAACATGGTCAAGAACATTATTGTGGTGTTGGTTTGTAGTCAGCTATACTCCATAGATTTTGATATATAAGTTTACGACATATATCAAACATTATTGTTGTCGTAGGTACCATTCTTAAGTTTTCGAGGACAAGCATTTACAAAACTCGCCATCCTCAATAATTTTGGTGAGTTTGACTGTGATGTTTTGTTTGAGTTATTCTTTTACTGAAAAGATCTTATGTGCTCCCAAATCTTTCGGCTTTATCACAAAGAAATACTTCATGGTTGATTCATTGTTTGAGACTCTCATCTTGTCTGAAACCTATAGCATCTGTATTTGTAGTAGTAACAGAACAAATGAATGACGGTACCCAGTGATTAATGTAAGGTGAGATTCCACGTACAACAATGGTGGTAGCAGATGAGGTTTCTTCTGCTGTAGAGTATTACACCATGGATCATTCAGGAACTGGTTGTCTAAGCACGATTTAGTTCATTACACTCGGTGATCACAGATGAATCCACTTCTAAACATGAAACAAAAAACAACTCTTCATGGATGGCTTGTTACAATGTGAAGAACAACTTTCAGCTGTATCCACTGTGTTACAGCAACAATAAGATGTTACAGTGCCAAAAATTAACACGACAACACGATTCACCAGGCTTACAATCCCTAAAGCAATCTAGAATAACCTGCAACCTAATGCATTTCCAGATTTTTTTTTTCTTGGGTGATCCACTCAACATGATGTCCACAAGAAAAAAGATGGCGACCCCGCGTATCAACAAAAAACAATCGATAAATTGTTGGGTGCTATTTACTATGTTTCTATCTACAGATGTTATACAGTATTCTTCTTAATCACCTGCTCTGAACAGAGTCCTCGATGGCATCTAGAAAGTGAAAATGGTTCGAGACACCTAATCTTTCTGCAAGATGATGGATATGGATCTGTGTTACAGCAGATTCCGGAGAGAGAGACTCGGGAAGTTTAGGGACACATTCAGGTAGGTGCACGGCACTGTCCGATGGAGAACAAAAGAGAGAAAGCACGGTTCGGCAGAATATAAACCTGGTCAGAAAATGACAAGAGAGCATAATAAAAACCCCAAGGCATACTCGAGTTCAGATGAGCAAAGCAATACAGGACCTTTAAACAAATATCATCAATCATATGCAAATTAGCAATGGTCTTCTGTTCAGTGTATATAGCGAATCTCCCTTTTCCATATTATCAAATCCATAATCATGTTATCCATCATGCTATTCTTTTACATTTTATGATGCAACCAATTCACCCTGATGGTTGTTTCCTCAGAAATTTAATGTGCCATGCAATTACTAGCCCCCTCCAGTTGAGGGTGTCCCTAACTTTAAAGCCATTGGCATAACAATGAAAGGAAGGCTACAATCTGTATCAATAGTCCCCCGTATATTAGACATCTACGTGAACAGAACTATAGATGGAAGTTGTGTGACATAAACTCACAAAAAAATGCCATAAATATTTGATAATGCAAACTCTGATAATTTTCATTTCATACCCCATATCCTTTGTTGACCATAGCTCAAGAATACTTGTTTAACAATTTAACAAGGAAAGAATATCTTATATCACATTGAGCTGGTCCACTGTACTGTGAAGTATGAACAGACGCTTAAACTTTTGCTAACTCAGGTATTAATTTCTTTGGTGCAAAAAGATTGTTAATTATTTAAATTTTGACAGTAAGAGGTTCTCTGTCTCATGAAGAATGGCTAAAGATAGAAAAATACTTTACCTTAGAATCAGCCGTCGTAGAAATGGATCAGTTAACACCTGAGCCCATACCCGATCAAGGGACTTAGATGTACAGAGTGTAACTTCCCATTCAGCTAAAGCAGAAGAAAGCAGACTCTCAGCATTGTTGTATATATCCTGAAAATGCATATAAGCACGAATGCATATAAGCACGCCAGATGTGATACCTTCAGATAGATATATTATGAAGCATCAAGGCAACTTACAGCTTCTACATCAGGTGAAAGGCCTACTAACTGGCAAAAGGCCTGTAACGGGGCAGTTAGGAAATATGTAAATTGGCTTCCACTAGATGTTAGATCAGTCTCAGATACTGACAATGGTTTCTCATGTGAAAGAAGCAAGGCAGATGCTTCTCCTCTTTCTGCACCATGTATAGTCTGCACATTTGACAAGAAGCAAACAAGAGATGAGCCCAGGAAGAACGTGAAGGAAATGCTACCTATAATTTCTTTTAGCAAATTAGTGGACTAGGCTGATATGCTAAAGGATGAGTGACCCAGTGGATGAGATTCCTGCCTATGCTAGATCCAAGAAGGATCAATGTATAAAGCCTTGTACTTGCAAATAAGGGGGGTTGTATTTTGTGTCATTACGATGGGACCAAGGGTCTTCCTCACTTACATCCCAAAGAATCACTAAAGAAAAAGCAAATAGTACCAGAAGCAAAAAAAAATAAAGACAAAGATACATTTTTAATATGCACACATGACACTCCAGGCTAGGCTCGAGATATTTCACTTCTTCAATATATAAAATTATTGAACAATCTTATCATATATAAAATTAGAACAAGATAATTTTATCTGTGACATAATTTATGTTTGATACTTGAACAAAAAAATTACAAATATGGTTTAGTACTTTTCATGGCTTAATATGACACTTTTTATTTTAACTAAAACTGGTATCATTTTGTAAGTACATAGGCTTTCTTCCTATAAATTCGGTATTCAGACCTGTCATGTGAAATGGTCTTATCTACAATGGCAGCTGACAGCTGCAAACAAGTTCCCCAACTGTTGTTTAGTTTGTGTTGCCATTACTTGGCCTTTAAATTGGTTCCTAGATGTGAATGCCAATAGATATGTCAAAAGCATATATTTGTCCTCTATTCCTAATCCTAATATGTGTGTGATAATGTAAGCACCAATATCAAAACATACCATCTATTTTGATATGCTCAAATGAATTTTCCAATAAAGTTACATTATCCTAGTCCAATCGTTTTTTGACATGAACAGAACTTAATTAAACTTTTTTAATGACAGAAAGTTATCATCAAACATTGCATGTGAATCTTATCTGTATTAGTGTTTTTGTATGTATCACTGATTAGAAAGTCCAGAACAAGTTTTAACAAACTTGCCTTGAATGCTCGGCTACTATCACTGTCAATAATAAGAAAAAGTGGCTTTCGTGTAAATGGAACCAAATCGTCAGGATAGAGGTTGTTAGAACCTGATATAAGGAAACAAAGTTAAAAGTATACACCCACACATGCATCCAAAATAAATGAACTTCTAAGCCTGTGTAGTTCCAATAATAGTAAATATTTATCTGAGACAAAAGTTAGCTCCGATACCTTGAGCACCGAGGCATAAATAACTCCCGGGTTTTGTACTTGAGTATAGCTTATCATCAGTGGCAGGTTGAGATGGTGAGCTGTCGCTTTTCCAAGAAACCTGTGGAGCATGATTTGCTTTTGAGGAGTTTGTTGACTTTCCATTAACATTTTTGTGAGAAGCAACACTACAATCCGTCTTTCCTGCACATTTTTCACTTGGAGTTATAAAATGGGATGGTCTCGGCAAACAGACAACGAACATAATAGCAGAAGCACAAGGGAGACCTGAAGCTGATATATAGATCAGCAAAATGTTGTCTGAAGACAACTCTTCACATATTGTAGCAGTTACCTGCAAAGAAAGTGTTACTCCATCAAAAATCCTTAACATCCAACTAATTTGTAGAAAACAGAACTTTAGAACAGAGCATTGGTTGTGATATGGGTACATGACTTGATATACTCAGCAGATACAAATAGAAATGTAATTATAATTGAAAGTCATGAAATAGATGCAAGTAATAATTTAATAAACCAAAAACCCTTCAGTCAGGCTACCAACATAACCACCTCCCCACTTCTCCCTTGACTTCACCTAGAGCATCTATGCATACAACCATGTATGCACTTTGATTTATCTGAAATCCATTGTTCATCCAGCGAAAACTGGTATGACATACAAGGAAAAATGGCATCACAAAGAACACCAGAATACAAGAGAAATTAAATGGCAAAGTGACAAGTCTTGAAATGTGAAAATTGTACTATTGTTACATAGTTCCAAATTTCCAATCTGGAAATTAGTATATGTGAAGACTGGAAAACATGTTATTTGTCACAAAAACATTAATACATCAAAAGGTTCAGCATACCACAGTGTACTGCTCAGTATGGGCAGTATGTATTAATCCAACAGGGGACTGGTACAAGCAGTATATCGGTACATCTCCATACACCATGTGTCAGTATGCTCAATATGGCTCGGTACATACTATACTAACAGCTAGTCGGTACACCAATATGGAATGGTAAGGCAAACCATGCATCATATCTGAACAAAAGAAGCTAATAATTATAGCACCCTTAACAATTAACACTGACATAAAGCAATTGGCATTCTGAAGTAAATGTTATCTGAAAGACAAATGAATGTAATAGATGTGGAACAGAAAATGAAAACTACAACACCCTTAATACTCACCGCAAGAAATTGTGAAACAGAAGGGTGATAAATAACTGCTTTACGTGGGTTTGGAGGCAGATCTGGATCCATCAGATCAGCAGCAAGGTTTATGTCAATCAATCCAGAGGCTCCACTCTGGTCACTGAAAGCACCATTTTCGTATGGTTCTTTTCTAAAAAGCTGGTAGGAGGATCCACTGGGTTCCCATTCCAAACACTGTACCATTCTGTAAGTGTCGAGGCTAAGTTCTGCAAACTTGATCTGAAAGCATGGGCAAGGCAGTTTACACTCGTAAGTAACAAAGTTCTAAAGATCCACAAGTACTTTGCATTAAAATGGAAGATTTAGTTGTTGACCCCAATAAATAATTATAAGAATCTGTTCACTAAATTGGCGAGTGAACACTTATTCATTCTACTGAAGCATAAAAATCAACAAACCTCGTTCCGGCGATAGCTTGCCAGCAAAGCATCTCGGAGTCTCAACACTCTATTAGCATGAAATCGTGCAATATAGGGGAAGGACGATGGATGAGCATCAAACAAGATATTGTATCTCAAGGGCCTGGAAATTTTAGAAGATACATCAGCTTTTAAAAACCTGGAAATTTCTTGCGCTACTTGCTTCCATTCCTTAAAGTTAGTCGCCTGAGAAATTTTTGAAAAAAAGTCACTCGAATACTTTGTAGGCAAATGAATGCTATCACTAAATAAACAAAAGGAGCAACTCAAAATTAGATTAAATGACTTACCAAAAAAAAAAAAGATTAAATGGCTGATCTTGTACAATTTGAATCAAGAACATTATTTAATACATCAACATGTAAAGCAATACTAGTAATGAATAAATGCCATGTGTACTAATGTTCCATTTTCATCATTTCAAAGAAAAGAAAGCCTCAAACATCCATCGTTGGAAGAATGTGCGTTTAAGTAGGTTTGGCACCAAGAACACTAAGCTTCTTTCATAAAATGAGTATGTCCAGTTTTTTCGTGCGAAGATTGTCATCATACCATTTCTTTAACAAATAAAGTTCAGCATGCACTGTACGAACCATAACCATGGATAAAATTTGCATAGACATTCAGCTAAGTCACATCCAAGCTTTTGGTTTTAAATTCCGCACTGAGATGTAACAAACGGTATTCTCGTGTGGACTATTCTCCTCCAGAGGAATATTTGTCCCAAAAGCATTAAGACGTTATACAAAATGAGAGATGAAAATTCAAATTGATCTTCAAAGTTCCCGAGAAAGATGCCAACGACAACTCAATGGAAAAGTTTGCATATCCCTGCATTAATGTCTAATTAAGAGTAAATTATCCATTTCTTGCTCTGTTTGCAAGAAAATAACACCTCTTCTTTAGATTCGTCCGGGCATGAAAGCACGAACCTCAAGAACATCTTTTAGTAATTTAAATCAAGGATTGTAATTTCATACATACCAGAATTTCGTCTCAGCTCGGTACGATACGTATAAGCATACCGAGTGGTATGCTTTAGCATATCGGCTCGATATATATAATATATATAATATATATATATATATATATATATATATATATATATATATATATATATATATATATATATATATATATATATATATATATATATATATATATATATATATATATATATATATATATATATATATATATATATATATATATATATATATATATATATATATATATATATATATATATATATATATATATATATATATATATATATATATATATATATATATATATATATATATATATATATATATATATATATATATATATATATATATATATATATATATATATATATATATATATATATATATATATATATATATATATATATATATATATATATATATATATATATATATATATATATATATATATATATATATATATATATATATATATATATATATATATATATATATATATATATATATATATATATATATATATATATATATATATATATATATATATATATATATATATATATATATATATATATATATATATATATATATATATATATATATATATATATATATATATATATATATATATATATATATATATATATATATATATATATATATATATATATATATATATATATATATATATATATATATATATATATATATATATATATATATATATATATATATATATATATATATATATATATATATATATATATATATATATATATATATATATATATATATATATATATATATATATATATATATATATATATATATATATATATATATATATATATATATATATATATATATATATATATATATATATATATATATATATATATATATATATATATATATATATATATATATATATATATATATATATATATATATATATATATATATATATATATATATATATATATATATATATATATATATATATATATATATATATATATATATATATATATATATATATATATATATATATATATATATATATATATATATATATATATATATATATATATATATATATATATATATATATATATATATATATATATATATATATATATATATATATATATATATATATATATATATATATATATATATATATATATATATATATATATATATATATATATATATATATATATATATATATATATATATATATATATATATATATATATATATATATATATATATATATATATATATATATATATATATATATATATATATATATATATATATATATATATATATATATATATATATATATATATATATATATATATATATATATATATATATATATATATATATATATATATATATATATATATATATATATATATATATATATATATATATATATATATATATATATATATATATATATATATATATATATATATATATATATATATATATATATATATATATATATATATATATATATATATATATATATATATATATATATATATATATATATATATATATATATATATTGAGATAACAAACGGTATTCTCGTGTGGAACTATTTCTCCCTCACTAAAGAAGACAAGAGGAGATATTTGTCCCAAAAGCATTAAGACGGTATACAAAATGAGAGATGAAAATTCAAATTGATCTTCAAAGTTCCCGAGAAAGATGCCAACGACAACTCAATGGAAAGTTTGCATATCCCTGCATTAATGTCTAATTAAGGAGTAAATTATCCATTTCTTGCTCATGTTTTCAAGAAAATAACACCTCTTCTTTAGAATTCGTCCGGGCATGAAAGCACGAACCTCAAGAACATCTTTTAGTAATTAAATCAAGGATTGTAATTTCATACCATACCAGAATTTCGATCTCAGCTCGGTACGATACGGTATAAGCATACCGAGTGGTAGCTTTAGCATATCGCTCGATATATATATATATATATATATATATATATATATATATATAAGAGTTAAAAAAATAAAAGAAAGAGGCGACATCGTTGAGTGCCTAGTTTCTTCTCCCCACGTGGGGAACGATTTCTTCTTCCCACTGAGGCTTCTTCTCCCCGCGCGGATAAGGAGAAGTTATTGATGATGCCGAGACCTCGTCGCCTCAGACGAGGAGGAGGCAACATCTCATCTGCGGTGTCCGACGAGGGAGTGCAGCGATGGATCAGGATCGTTGAGAGAGAGCGGCGTCGGATCTCCAGGTTCTCCCTTTTCTTCTCCCTCTTCTTCTTTCTCCCTCGGCTAATACAACCCACTACGGTAACCGGGTGAAAACAGCCTTAATCGATGGTACCGCTCGGTAGCAAACGGTCCCCATATCGGTCTGTTGGTGAACCGGTACGTATCGCTCAGTACGGGCGGTATTATTCAAAATTAAAATCCTTGATTTAAATTAGCTTCCACAAAAAAAAGAAAAAAAGAAAAGAAAATGAAACCATTCAGCAACGACAGAGCCAAAATTCTCCCTACAAAAAGAAACTCAAATACAATAGGTCAGCCGCACAAATGACAAACATAATCAACCAAGGTTGGATCATCTTGATTACCTATATTTTCTTTTATTTATTACACATTGATGAATATACATACTATACAGCACTGTCTGAAAGAGGCAATTTTCCATTTCGAAAAAAAAAATCAAATACTGTCTGAAAAGGCACCACAAAGTCAAATTTCAGAAACGGGGGAGCTGAAGGCACTGGATTATCAGCTGATATGATTTAATCAACTGAACAATTCGATACAAACACTTGGTTGTTTCTCTAGCAACACTGAAGATTGCTCACTACAAATTTTTTTCATAATTCCTTAGTCATTTGCACTGGTCCATTGAAGAAAAAAATTTAAGTTTCTCGTGCGCCCATAAATTGTAAATTTGGAAGCAAAATTCAACAGTTACACACATGGAGAGCAGAAAGAACAGTAGAAAGAATTAATCTTTAGAGTACCGGGAAGGCGGCCTTTGACTCCTCCACCAGAGCCCTAAACCGGTCAGCGAGCTGCCTCACCTCATCAGTCCGATTCAGCAACAATGCCACGATGAAGAACCGCGCTTGGAACCTCAGCTCCTTGTACCTCAGCTTGAGATCAGGCGCCGCAGACGCCCTCGACGCCTCGAAGTACCCCCTACTCACGATCGCCTCGTAGAAGACGTAGGCCTCGAGGAGGAAGCGGACCTCGCTGGTCCGCTGGTACTGGCCGTAGTAGAGCTGCCCGATCCGGGAGGCGATGTCACCAATCTCCCAGCGGCGGAGGCCTCCATCGACAAGCTCGCGCCGTCGCTGCTGCTGAAACTGCCAGAGCCGGGTGTAGGCCTTGAAGGCCTTGCGGCAGTGGAGGAGGTGGAGGGCCCCGCGGGCGGTAGGCGGGAGGTCGCGGACGCGGGCGAACTTCCGGTCCGCGACCTCCACCAGCGAGTGGAACCGGGCGAGGACCTCGGAGGCCGCCTCTCCCCTCTCTTCGTCCGCCATGACGGCGACTTGGGGAGGAAGAAGAAGAAATCCTTCTCGTGCAGTCCTTTGTCGAGGCGTTATAAGAGAGGGGCGTCATAAAAAGACTGCAGATGAAGAAAGAGAAAACACTGTTCCGGTGCCCCGCGATTCGTTGTAAGCTAAGTAGGACAGCGGTCCGGACCCACATGCGGGCCCACTATTTTCGCCAGTAACCAATTAGGTGCTCACACGAGCCACTTGCAGGCGAGTAGATAAAGTATTGTTTTTGTTTAATACGGAGCTTTATGTGTCAATTAGACGAACGCGTCCGTTGAACAACAAATACTTTTTCACCTGTTCGTCTTACCTGTCTCACTTACTCGTCTCATAAAAGGGAAGAAAAAACCATGGGACCCACTTCCAGGGCCCTGCTTTGTCTAATTGTCAATCGGGTAAGTGCGGGGGGCAATTCGACGCCACCTCAGTTAATCGATGCTTGCGATAAACTAACGGAGTCCAAATGCATTACAGAAATGCAATCATAGAATTCGGTTTACGAATTACGTACACGATTACTGTGCAGATGCAATCATCGGACTTTCATCTCATTTAATTAAGTGCATAATCATGTCTCTGCTTTGTTAATGAGAAATAAAGTGTTAATTGGTGTTACATAATCAACAAATTTAAGGCTTTTGGGATTACTTGAGCGATTCATATGGTTGCCAGCTACAATCCACGTACGCACATGAAATGAGAGATTGTTATTAATACTAATCAATGATTGTTTAGAAAAGCCAAACAATTCCTTTCATTGTGATGGAACGTAATTGACCCAAATAATCAAGAACTCAGCGTACAAATGGCATCGAAACAATGCATGGGAAAGCTTGCAATTAAAATTTCACTACATCATGAAGATGATCGAGACGAACAGCTTCTTCTCAACCTGTCGGTGCCCTGAAATATTAGCCGACAGGTACATGTCTCCATCTTCTCTTGCAAAACGTATCTCATCTCTTACATGTTTTAGAAAAAAATGGATAATCTTCGGGTGCATAAAATATACAAGTTCATCATTTATATATTTGATCAAGGTTAAATGTGTATAATAAGATATTGAATGTGACTCGGCCTGTAGGCGTAAGAAAGAACCGCTGGGGAAATGGAAGATTGCAGCATATGGACGGTGAGATGCTTCCAACGGAGAGGACATCTTTATCGGAGTCGGTGATGATTCGGAATCTTCTTCGCTTCACTCACCTTTTTTTTACCTTTGACTTGGGTCTCTATATCTTACCTCCCCACTCTCATCTCGTACGTATATTTTGCCGGTCGATTTCTTCTTCTCCTCCATCCGACGCACATGAAACCGGAGCGAGGAAGACGATGGCCCGGGGATTGTCGGGTTGGATCCGCCTATGACCCGAATCCGAGTTCGATAAAGGAGCGTAGGATCTCTGTCGCGAGTCAACTCGGATGTGAAGCAGATGATGCAGTAATTAGCCAAGCTCAACTCTGCACTCCCCTCAATTTTAGGCAAGTTCGTGTGTCAATCACATCAGGTTGCAGATGTCAAATCATGGATTCAGGTTATGGATTCACCATTTGGTCCTCTATATAATATATACGCTTTGCATAAAAATAAAAAAGGAAAAGCTCCATCTGATGAGGATCTGACGGCAATGATGAAGGGAATAAAACAACTGACAGCTTTAACGCCTGCCCCGCTGCTTTACTCCATGTCTGGGTTGGCAAGGACAGGCCAACAGGGGGCCTTAGGTGGTTCCAGCGGACCAACACGAGTATTGCTCTGGATTTCTCCTTGAAACGAAATGTGCTTCATCCAAATATGATAGGAAGCATGTAGCAGAGACCGCAGGATCAAAAATCTTATGAATTTTCTTCGTATTATGATGTGTTCGCAAGTCAATTGCAGGCGAAGAGAGAAACAGAGATCAAAAGAAATCTCGGAATCTGGACAACGAAGAGCGATTAGCTGATTGATCAAAGGCATGTCGTTTGCTATGATTCTTCATGGATCCAAACATGGGTTTACTTTGGAAAGGGATGGATGTATCGATTAAGTTAGTGGATGACAGTGGAGTGGAGCGAACACACCACAAAAGTGCCGGAGACACAGGGTGTCTCTGCAAAACGCAGCAAAAGCAGAGCTCGCCACCCGATAAAAGAGGGGGGCTTTGGGACCTGGAGAAGCTTCGATCTCCCATGGCTCCTTTGGCAAGTCAAAAGATGATGAAAGAGATCACATCAAAGCGAATCATGGCCGTGGAAGCGGCTCAGCTCCGGTGGACTTGTCGCTGGTGAGCGTGGGTGATGTGTAGGCTCACACTTCATCCGATGAAAGACGGCAATAACATGAGACAGAGAATTTGAAGGATAATTCAACCCTGCTAATATAACTTTTACAAGCTCTAATGGCAATTCTACGTGTGAAAAATCTCGACCTAACACTTACCAAACTTGCACGACAGTGAAGAAATTAAAATCAATGAGTTGGGACCATCGATTCTTCTAAGAAACTCACTTGATGTGGACTGAATTGAATTCGACCACAAGCGGGTTTCGTGGAAGCTCTCTGTTGCCACCTCTGCGTGATTGTATTCATCGAATTGAATTGACCCACCTCTGCGTGGTTGACCGGTGGGTCAATTCCAGCTGGGGTCCGCAGCGTCCCATACATAGCTGGTTTAACGTCAGCTAACGTACGGTGGTAGCTCATCACATAAATTTGGGAGCTTATTTTGGTTATTATTAATTGTCACCATCGTCCTTTCATTTGGTTCATAATGTTCTATTCCAGTGTTGATTGGCCTGTATGTATCTCTTGCTTTCTTCTGTTTGTAACCAAAGAAACACTCTGGCTTGTTGATATGTATATGTACAATGAATTAAGGAACAGTTCTCAGGAAACATGAACTCAAACTACCACCACAAGACAAAGGAATCGAATGCTTCTGCTAGGCGAACAAGACCAACTTGGGAGAAGGCTTCTCCTTGAAGGTGTGGCAGTGCAGCAAGGCGCCACCAGCCATTCTTTTCTTCTGTCTCCCGTTCGACCCGCTCAGCAGCTTCGACCAAAACCTCGATTTCTTCTTCTTCGTCTTCTCCTTCTCTTTCCCCTTATGATCCGCCATTATCTTCTTCTCTTTCTCGTCCTCTTCGTGGCTTCGGACGACGAAGACCAGGGACAGGCTCTTGGTCAACTTACCTCCTCGAGCTGCGACACGTGGTTCGGGAAGAAGCCATCCCTTGGGTCTCTTCACGTCGCAGTGGTGCGGGGGAGTGGAAGCATAAGAAGAGAGGTCAGAGTCGGAAGTGCTGTAGGGCGATGAAGAGGCCGAGGAAGAAGAAAGATAGACAGCGGAGGAGGAGGAGGAGGGGTGGGTGAGGTGAGAGAGCCTCTCGCGGAGGCAGAAGGGGCAGACTCCGACCGACTGCCGGTGCTTCGGATGCCGCTTGCATCGGATTTCGTCTTTTGCCGGCCTCCCCATTCCTCTTCTCTCCGATCCAACAAAGGCTATATTTGTGGCACTTCTACTGCATTGCATTGCATTGCATTGCATGGGGGTGAAGAGGGGTTTGGGGGTGGGGGGAATATATATAGGGAGAGGAAGGGAGGTTGGAGACTTTCTTGGATACTTCTTTGACTTGGACAAGTTGACGTGGGTTGGGGTTGGTCTGGCGTTAGCTTCGGCCGTGGTTTGGTGTGGGTTACTAGATTGGACTTTGCTGAGGCCCGCCCGCCCGCCCGCCCGCAGGAATTCCACGTCGGTGAGCGGCACAAAAGCTGGCGTCTTAATCGCCGAAGTTCGTCGGTGGGGACTCCAGAGAAAAGCTGCACCAGACGTTGAATCACCGTTACAGTTAATAATTAATCATTTCTAACACGACTAAGCTAATAAAACGATAATATAGATTAAATGGGTTATAAGGCACATACACCGGTATGATTAATCTTGGTCCATGTTAGAGTTTGAGTTTATCACAAGATGTTAGAAATTGATTTAATTTGATAAAAAAATCTTATAAAAAATTATATCATCAACATGTGAAAATTTGAAAGTATTTTTGTGTTATAGTGGATTTTAGTGAAAAACCATATTACTTAGGAAATTAATATATGCAAATAAAGGTTAATTATATATTATCCTTTATAGTTAAATTTTTTTAGTATTTTTTATCTATATTTTAAAAAATTATATTGACATCTTTATCATTACAAAATATTTAGATTCATTTATCATGAGATTATCGATTTTACTAATAGAAACATAAAAAGAAAATTTAACATTCCCATTGACGGTGGGATACGTCGATGATATTAAAGATCATGTGTAACTATTATGAATGAGAGCGACAAGAATAAATAAGATGTCTAATCTTTTTCATTATTATGTATTTATGTCGACATCAATATAATTATTAAGTGACACAGTACTTGTATTGGTGTTAACATATATGCAAAACAGCTTTCACCTATCATTATCATTTTTCTCATCCATAACAATCACTTATGATTACTAACAATGTCGTTATCCATTATCACCAATTGGAATATATATATATATATATATATATATATATATTATTTTTGTTAATAAAATCGATAACGTTAATTGATTAAAATATTTTACTTCCATAATTATACGCATACTAATATAATTTTTAAACCATTAGATGTTACAATTATCATCGGAATAATGGATCACTCTCAGTATCAAGAATTTCAATAAGTGTAAAGTTAACATTAACATTACATGTAAGTATACATGTGTCAAGTTTTCTTATCATATATGAAATTTTTAGTTGAGCCCGGACATGAAATGTTCATATAATCTAAATTATTTGATAATCCTAAAGACAGGTGTGGATAACTTTACTTTCTCTTTTAATATAAAAAAAACTCTAAAATATGGTTTGATGGTAAGTCCTATCCAAGAAATTGTACTCTTAAACGCACTTAAGTAGTTGAGTGTCCTATAATTAGAATAAAAATGGTATAAACAAGCAAAAAAAAAAAAGTCATAATTAACAAGCGATCTTGAATCCATAGTACATTACTTACTTGTTATTTATGAATTTTGTTACTTTTCCAGTGGTTTTCGTTGAATCAATCATCCACGCTCGGAATCGGTGGCCGGTGGCCCCTTTTACCTTAGTTTATCATGTGATTGTGCTGTAATTAGAAAAGTCATTCGGTTTCTCGCACGTTTTCTTCATTGCTGCACGTGCGCTATGTACACGAGAGTCAAGTTTAGTAGTCTGTGCCACATCTTTTCCCACCCTCCCGCACCTTTCACCGGTGATTAGAGGTCCGAATGGGCCCCACTGAAGGCCCACGTCGGACGCCGTCGAACCATCCAATCACTGGGCAGGTAGGTGACGCGAGTAGTCTTACGGAGATCTAGTTCTTACATACGACGTGGATCGTACCAGCTTAAACCGGGTCCTCGATCCGGTCAACAATTGAAATGTTCGGTCAAAATCGGATCCAAATCCAGCCTAATCGGATCGTATTCCGGCACTAATCGGGTGGAAAATCCATTTTAGGAGCGGCGTTCCTTTTCCCGCCGCCCTCGATCGCCCTCTCTCTCGCTTCATTCGGCGAACAAGAAGTAATGACCGGGCCGAACGATGTCGAAGACGAGCAGCAGCAAATTGGAACCTTCGCCCGCTTCCTCATCTCCCACCACGCTCCTCTTCTCCGCTCCATCGTCCTCTCCCCCGACCCCAATCTCCATTACCCCCTCCTCGTCGAGTAAGCCCTCGTTTCGGCCCTCTCTCACTGTATAAGCATTGATAAGCATTTTTCAACCCCTCACTTGTCTCCCTTCTCCCAGCTTCGCGGAGCTACTGGATTTCGACCCTTCTCTCGCCCACATCCTCTTCTCCCGCCCGTCCCATCTCCTCCCGCTTTTCGACGAAGCTGCTCGCCGCTGCCAGGTTTTCTTACATTTCTTGTTTTCCGCTTCGATGCAGTGTGTTGTATCTCTTTCTTTCTTACTTTCGCTTTGAATTGTGCGCCGCAGGATGTCATTCTCGAGAATCCTGACGATCTGGGCCATAAAGCAAGCAAGAAGTATCACGTTCATGTCAGGATCAACGTCGGTGGCTCTCCCTTGGAATCCCCCGGTTTGATCTTTGCCATAGTCTTGTTTATTTGGTTTTTCTTAGTTGGGAAGAGAAAAAGAAAAGAGAAAAAAAGCCAAAAGAAAAAGGATGGATGTGCTGATGGTGTTGTAATGGTGTTTTGGGGGTGGGTTCCGTTCAGAGACATTTCCAAGCATTGGGCGGATTAGGGTGAAACATCGTGGGATCCTTCTCACGCTTAAGGGGACTGTCATCCGATCAGGGGCCATAAAGATGATTGAATGGGAGCAGCTTTATGAGTGTAGGCGGTGCAAGCATAGGCAAGGAAATTTCAACTCACATATATAACGTGTTTGATGGTTCATAACATACATGTATATTCATAATTTTTTGAATTCTTCTTGTTTCTTGATTGAACAAATTTATCTGATATTTTTGGTAGCAACATAATGTAATGTACCTTGACTCATTAGCCTTTTCATCATGTCTCTAAGATATCCATGTTCAGTAATTTATTAGGTTATGCAAACAACCTAAATGGTCTCCATTAGTGAAACATGGAGCAGAATCTAACAGTAACACATACTTTTTAGTCTATTCCGAATAGATATTGGTCGACTTGTGCCTCCTAACATAATATGTTGCCATCTAGTTTGAAAGTGTTTGACGGTAGCATGGCACAATGATAACTACGGCTGAACTCAAGGCTCAAACCGATTTATTAGATTTATATATATGTTTACCAAACTATTGAACGGTACAACTTTGTATGTATTGCCATGTTTTTTACTTTTTAGGTCTTGTGGCTGGTTGGTATGTTTCGTAATTCCCCAAGTTATCAAATATTTCAACATAAGTTTGATAAGCAGTTTCCTTTTCCAACTGACAATTTTTTCCTAAGCGGATGTTTCAAATATCTAAGTATGGCCTTTTTGAGTAGGTGTTTAGGTATGAAGGAGTAGAGTTGCTCATGTCAACTTCTATAATGAACTCTTCTAGATTGTGCTGGTCTTCTTTAAATATCATGAATTCTCATTGGCAAAGATGGATTTGATACCTGTAAGCAATTAGTATTGAGTTGTATCTACTACCCTAGAATGTCATCTAAAATGGGCAATTACATTATTCCAGCAAAGTTAGATCTGTGACGTACAGCTGATAAGGAGCTGTTAGTTTCCTCTCTGTCAAACTTCTCACAGCAGTAGACTGGATACTTTCTATGGTTTTTTCTGTTGCTGGAGTATTATAAAGTCATCTTACTATCTTTATCGATCTTTGATTTATATGAGCAACTACTAGTCATTGTTCTCATTGATATCTGTAATTAGGTTCAAAGTTCATCCTGAGCTGGAAGCCGGAAAGTCCATAAAACCTCCTACCTCTTGCCCTTCTAGGGTATGCTTCTTTAAGTTGTATTTAATTGTTTCTATCTAGTATTCTGTTTTTATTTCTTTTGTTTTTGTGTTGGTTACATTTGTTTTTGTCATGCTTGTGTCAGCTCAATTCATATACAAGGCCTGATTTACATATTAACAACAATCTACAGTATTCTACAATTGTTATCCTTTAGGATTTCACCGGTAAATGTTCTATCTATCTGTCCATGGTGAAGGTACCTGAAAAATATTGAACTTAATTTTTCACAGGGGTCTAAAACTTGTGAGGGAACATACTTTGCGCCTATAGAAGACAGTAAAGTATGTCATGATTACCAGGAGATCAAAATCCAAGAAAGCACACAACTGCTGGGTGTTGGGTCCATACCTCGTTCAATTCCAGTTATTCTAATGAATGACCTGGTTGATATGGTCAAGGCCGGAGGTACCACGATCTGTGAAGCCCTGATTTTACTTTCAACTGTTACATTCATGCATCTAACTTGACCATTTGTGGTATTTGTCAGATTGTTCTATGCTAGCTGACTACGCTGAAATATTCTTTAATTTATTATAATATCTGGTATGTGACCAACTGATGCAGGACAAACCATGATGGCCTATTATGTATGGTTAAAACTTTACTCAAGTGCACTAAAGTTAAAATGAGATATATTACTTGACAAGGACCAGAAGCTGAAAAATTCAATTTTAAGTCAGCCTAGCAAGTAGCAACCACGTACAGCATCAGTAGCAGGTGATCGACCAAGAGATAGCTGATAATTGAAGTGTACTGGATTTAGAATACTATCGGTCTCACTTAACAAATAGTTGACCAGTATGTATAAACATAACAGTTTGATTGGCATATGGTTGAGAACTTTGTATGATTGGCATATGGTTGATGCTCAACACACTCATTTCATTTTCAGATTATATATACAAATTGTATTATTTATTTTTTGATTATGTAGAATGATCCAAAGAATATTCAGCAAAAAATATGCATTTATGGTTAGCTTTAATCTCATTCTATGCTCATTTGATCATGTTGAGGATGTATCCTCCACTTGCTCTTAAGATACTTCTTGATGTTTTCCTTGTGTGCTTCAGATGATGTCATTATTACTGGGGTTCTATCAGCAAAGTGGTCTTCAGATTTAAAGGACGTGCGCTGCGACCTTGATCCCATCTTAATTGCTAACTATGTGAGGTAAATAGTTATATTTTTGTTGTTGAAAACCTGGAACAAGATATACTCAAGTTTCAATATCACCTATGTAGTTATCATAGATTAACAAATATAATTCTTATTCAATTTTTTGAACTTGAGCTACAATCTCTAGAAGAGAAAAATGTGTTTCTTGATTTAGTTGTTCTAGATTTTGTTCTTTTTGGTGCATATATTCGCTCTCTTATATTCTACCTGACCAAACACATTAGTTGATGAGGCTAAAGAATCAACCTTTTTCATAATTTGTAGTTCTGGAAACTTGGGACAAATAGTACAACTTTGATTAGCTCGTTTTCTTGACTACTTATGCATATTTAAACATATAACTTCCCATGACTATGCACACTTCCATGTTCCTCAGGCTTAAAGTACAATTATTTTATTAAACGTTTCTAGAGAGACATTCATGCACAACTATTGGAAAACACATTCTTGTCCCTTTGAATGTTCTACAGAGAGATGTTTAGGTTCATTTATGAAGGCACATTCAACAATTGTTACATCTGATCAACCCAAAACCAATTATTTGAATCAATATATGTACTCTATCAAGGCATTTGTAGTATTGACTATTGAGGCCCTAACTCTCACGTTAATTTGCTCATCCTTTTTTTCAAATATTTTAAAACTTCTCTATTGTCGGTTCCCTTCTTTTATCTCTCTTTTCCTTGGATACACAGTTAGATCAATGATTTCTCTTTGTTTTGATCTGTTCTTAATTTTAAAGTTAAGCACAAGAAAGAGTCTGAAAGCTTTTTGTTTGCAATGTCTATGTTTGCAGTTTTATGAAACTGCATTGTTTTCATTCAATAAGATAAAATCTTGATGGAATGACAGTGAAAGACATCTGCATTTCTCACAAGTTGGGTTATGAACAGCTTCAGTAGTGTATGCTCTCTCTTAGGTTTCTTGTCTGTACGTATGCTCTCTCTCCCCCTTCTGCTACCCCTCTTTAAATTCATAGTCAAATTTTCCTGTTGTAGGAGAACCAACCAGCTGAAGTCTGAAATTGGCATTCCAGATGACGTTATTAAGAAATTTGAGCAATTTTGGTTACACTACAAGACAGCCCCACTAAGAGGTGCTTTCTGCCATGAAAGTTATTACATGCTATAGTGTTTTAATAAATGCATATCAATATATATCCTAATGTTTAATAAGTGACTAAAGCATGTAACAGAGCTACTATCAGTATGTCTACCTGATTGATTATTCAAGCACCTTCTATGAACCCCATTTTGTGATTTTTCTTGAGAACATAGTTCATGATATTAGCCAATTCTGATACAAATATGATATACTTAATTATCTGCTAACAATGATATAATTTTGGCCAATATCTCAACCTTATAGCTAGAATTTTGTTGAAATGAGCCAGAATCAGTCCAACTATACTAGAGTTGGTTAATTATGACAAACTTTAGCCAATTTAGTAGCATTAAAAGAAGAAAAAGAACGGGGAGGAGGAACAGGAGGAGGAGAACAAGAAGAGAGGAGTCGGGATAAAGGAAAGACCAATACTACTATTGCAATGTAACAGAGGAGACATTGCTACTGTTGCAGATGCTATTTGCTATAAGTATCACATTTGCTACCAACCCCATAATCATGATATTTGTTGCCATGTAAGACAGAGGAAAGAACACAGGAAGAAAAACAGGGAAGGTAGAGGATAGTCAACTTTGAAGGAAATGAGAATTCTAGTACAATGAAGGACATGCCGTGGTATTTAGGATTTACTTCAAATCAAGTTGGCACTCTATTTATATAAGTTTTTACTTTATTTGTCCTTACTTATGGCATGTAAAATGGTTAGAGAAGCATGGAGGCCAAAATAGGGCATATTACTTCAAAAATATTTGAATTAAATCTTAATATGGATTAATTTAATATATAGATATAATTATTTTATTGGGCCAATCCTACTTACTCTCTTTTATACAACTTATGTCTCTTATGTTTGGCTTTAGTATTTGCAAAGTTCCATATATGTCAAATACCAAAGGTAAAGAAATGTCTTGATTTCTCAACTTTTATTTTATATTTATATTTTTTTATTTTAAAATAAATTTTCATGTATAAATTATTTTCTTGACCGATCTTGATCCTATCATCTCTAACCATTCCTAACTACAATTCTGATCTTTCAAATGATACTTGAGAAGATAGTCTTTCATTGGAGCGACATGTAAATTATTATGATTGAACTAGCTCAAACTTCATTTATTGAGGGTGAAGAAACTATTCTTTTTTCTTTAACCTCCATTCTTAGTTATTTCTTAATAAAAAGTCTATTCTTGCTTTCTTAGTATACGATATGATTCTTCATCGTTTTCAGTCTTATATATTCACAATCATTACAGGAAGAAATGCTTTTCTACAAGGAATTTGCCCTCAGGTTTTTGGTCTCTTCACTGTGAAGCTTGCAGGTAGGGAACCCTTTTTATTTCCAAATCCAACAGTACATGTTGGAATGAAAAAAAAAAAAAAAGGAAAAAGAAAAAGATTGTTGCCCACCTTTAATTTAGTATAAAGGCATATGTCACTTTTCCCTCTTTGAACAAGTAGGAATCTGTTTCATCTTTAACATTTCCATTTTCTTTGGTTCTCAATTAACTGTTTTCACACTTCCGAAAGCACAGTTGCTTTGACACTTATTGGAGGAGTCCAACATGTTGATGCTTCTGGAACAAAGATTCGTGGAGAATCTCACTTGCTTCTTGTTGGTGACCCAGGTATCACCTGCTGCATGGTTGGTAACTTTCATCAGATATGACCTTTGTTGTATCACATTTCTAATGAGGTCATTATTCTATTGTCTATATCAAATTGATATCTTGGTATCCAAAATAAAGGTCATGAAAGGGCCATAATATTATGCCTATATGATTTTGTAAGCAAAGGTGATAGAGCATGTTTTGCTTAACTTTCTCCTCTTTTCTTTAATATTGTTGCATGTTTTTACCCATCTTGTTGAATATAATGTAGCTATCTAACTTTATCATTTGTTTACTTTAGGCAAAAAATATTGCATGCCTCATTTTATTTTCTCCATGCTTTTTCCACATGGATGAGGGCATTTCTTTATTACTCCAATCTCTACATCCACCTTGTTCTTTTAGATACTTCTCTTTCTGTGTCTATATCATGGCTACCATTTTAAGGAAAGTGTTCATGGCATATCTTGACAACCTTTGCCTGAACCTGATTCTGATTCATTTATCTGCTTAATTAGGTTCATGTACTCTTGCTCTTTTGATTTAATTTTATATTCCATAACTTTTTATTATAATTCTGAATATGCTTTTTATAGACTTGTTTTTGTCAAATAAAGCTAGGTTAGGTTCAAATAGTGCATGATGGAACATTCTTCAAATACTATGCCTGAAGTTCATATATGAGGGCTATATATATATAAGATGTGTTTATTTGTGACATTTTCTTCTGATCATTTTCTTGCTTATCATTACTGTTTCTTATGTTCCTTTCTCCTGTATAAACCGTATACATGTGCTTAACAATTACACACACTTAAAAATTTTCCTCTATTCCTGCTAAATGACTGACTTGCTGAGACATGCTTTCTGCAATTTAACCTATGTGTAGTTTTTTTTTTTTTTTTTCTCTTCTTGAATGTTCTTTCTAGTTTCTATTACAAGGCTAAAAGTTATGTTGGATTTAACTGAAATGCAGAGAAATCAGCTCTTAGGTACTATTTTCATTTTTTGCCTTAGCAATTTTTGTCTTTCTTCACTTTGTGTCTTTCTTGAACAACTTGAAATTGTGGTTTTGAATTTAAATTGAATAGTTACTTGTGCTACATTGTGTAGCATTTCTAGTTTTATGAGTCAACACTATGACAATTGAGTAAATATTTTTCCTTATGCATATACATCTATGATACATGGTAAATCAATTTATTTAGTTTTCCTTATGAATATAAAAGTATTACAATAAAAGGCAGCTAGTAAAAAGTTGAGCTATTGGTTGATAGTTGACTTTTTTCATGTATCTGTCAAAGACAGCTAAATAGTTTCTTATTTATCAAATTGTAGGTACTGGTAAGTCTCAGTTTTTAAAGTTTGCTGCAAAGCTAAGCAACCGATCTGTGATCACTACTGGGTTGGGAAGCACCAGTGCTGGCTTAACTGTTACTGCTGTCAAAGATGGAGGTCTCTTATGCTTTGCTTGTGTCTTCTTCCCTTTTAAACACTGCTTAATATTTAAATATTGAATTTTTTGCACTCTTACATATTTTTCTTAATAAATATTTTTTTATGCCTTTATGATCAATCTAAACTTGCAGACTAGTGCCAAATTATTTTTGTTATAGTCCCATCAAGTACTCAAGCTTAAAAGTTTCAGTGATTTAAACATGAAAATTGGTCTGAAATGTTTCCCAATCATTAATTATTGGCAAAATTGAGCCTTACTTTCTAGTATGCTTCGCACTGGAGTTTTATGTTGAATCTGACCTTTCTCTGGAGGATTGTGTCGTGGCAGCATATCTGACCTGCTTAAAAGATAATGACAATTCATTTTTACTTCTTTCTTTATAATTTTCTTTATAAATTTGTGTTGTGTTTTACTTCTTTTTACTCCTTTATCTCTTTCTTGTATGTCCATATTATCGTCTCATTCATCAGTTTCTTATTTTGTGAGCTTTGCATGGGAGACCGAAATACTGAACAACAAAATTTTTATGCCCAAGTTAAATAAGTTTTAAGGCTTATGTCTTAAGGGATTTTGGACATTGGAGATCCTCTTTGATGTCGTTAAGGTATTGTGAATTAGTTCTTTCTTCTTTTCTTCAGTCTAGTCCCAATAGGTCTCAAGTAATAACCTATATTCTTTAGTTTCTTTGTGCTCATTCAAACAAGTAAAGCACATCTTCCACAAAGAAATTTAAAATATCAATTCTGCTTATAATAGTTTTGAGATTGCAGCCACCATTTCCATGAAGGTGATTTTCTCGTTGATCTTCTTCCTATGAATTTTTCCGGTAATGTGCTGTTTGGGATCTAGTGGTGCCTTTTGTTTTGTGATTCTTATTATACTATTAATGTCTAGTGTAATGCTTGAGAAAGTAAGGATGGTGGCTTTGAGATGAATAATTAGATCCTAACTGTGTTGGAAAATGGATGAATAATAACTCCTATATTCAGAACCAAATGGTGCATGAGCCTTGATATCATGGTACGATTGCTCATTTGTGATTTAGGTATGACCAGGGTTTAAATCACATATATAAACTTTTTGGTTTCAGGGATAAGGCTAAATACATGCCTTATGCCTGCAAGAGCCTAGTACATTAGGCTGCCGTTTTGAACACAAATTTGAGTAATGGGATTATTGTAAGTTTATGAGTTTCAAATTGGTACCTAATAATGAAAGATGCATGCTTCTCATCTTAATTTTGAAACTAAGCTATTTTTTCATGTGATTATTTACTTGTACCTCCTGTGCCATCTCTCATATATACTTGTCAACAGGGGAATGGATGCTAGAGGCTGGGGCACTTGTTTTGGCTGATGGGGGACTTTGTTGCATAGATGAATTTGACAGGTTTGTTGTTTCTTTTATTTCAATGCTTCTCTTTTTGGTATATTATTGCTTCCAAGATCTTCTATTTAATGAAGGGTTTCTCATATTGGCTATATTTTAATGCAGTTTCACTACTTAAGGATCAATTACTTTCATACTCTACCATGTCATGTACTTTATGGTGATAATGCACTGCTAAGCAGATATCAAGTTAGGTTTATTTTGATTAGGGATGATCAAGTAAAGTTCGAGCCAAACTCCAATTCAGTCTAATCGGAGTTCCAATCGAACCTTAATTTGATCCCAATCAAATCAAGCAGAGACCAAGCCCAATAAAAAAATGGTTACTTGTTGTAAAGGAGACGACATACTTATTACATTTAGTATCAAAGATTTTATTTCAAATTGATGCCAATTTCTATAGCTGCACAACTGCTTAAGCCCTAACCATAAGAGCTTTTGGCTCATCCCTAGTGACCTAGTTCTTAAGAACTCTATTTGTGTGTTAGTATATCTTTGAAAACATTGAACAGCATTGCCTTCCTTGCTGGTGATTTTTTTTAAGTAGAAAATATTTGATATTGGGTGGGTTGTAAAATATGGTCCCATTTAAGACTATATTTCAGCACTTTGTGGAGTTGTATGTACTTCCTTCGGTGTATCAGTTTGGCATGAATGTACACGGTAGACCAGTAATCTGTGATACTAGTTTCTCTTGGTTCTTAAGTTCTTATGTTATGATATTTTTTCTTTTTATCTTTTGAGCAATTATTGTGAATGTTTTGACAGAGAAAACTAAAATGTACTTGTTCTAGACTCTAGTATATGCTGCAAAAAATACATAGTGGAGTTTTAATATGCTTAGTTACACTTCTTACATCCCGTCCGCCGTTAAAATTTTATCAGTTATCTTATTGTTTTGTGAGATTCAGGATAAACCTTGGACTGACAATTCTTCTGTGCATATATATATAGCATGCGAGAGCATGATAGAGCAACCATACATGAAGCAATGGAGCAACAAACTATCAGTGTTGCAAAGGTGTCTTTTGTTTTTTTTGTTTTTGTTAGTTATTATTTAGTACTAGGAGTTATCTTTTTCAATATTCGTTTGATGCAATTTCTTGGATATGATTTTTTTTTTTTTGCTTTGAAAAGTATTTAAGTGATATCTTAGCGATATTTCCAGGAAGCCATTCAAGCTATTTATGTAAATAATTGTCTATATTAACCAAATTACTACTAAGACATGCACAATTTTCAGTTTGGTTTCAATTCAAAATATGTATTTTTAATCATTGATACTACTATTGATTAGGTTGTTGATCTTACTGATACTTCATGATGTTCATTCTTTACATGGGTAGACAGTTTGGAGAACAAAATTATTGCTTTAATTTGTCCTCGGTTATTATTATGTTTTTTTCATATATTTTGTCAATAATCAACAATATTTATTTATATAAAGTGACAATTTACCCCATTTAGTGCATTAATTATTCTTTGATGAAAGTGTTGTGAACTCAAGTTAATTATTATTTTAAATTTCAGGCTGGCCTGGTGACTACTCTCAGTACCAGAACAATCGTGTTTGGTGCAACTAATCCAAAGGGACAATATGATCCTAATCGAGGTACTTCATTCTTTTGAAAATTGAACCGCTTTTTCTGTTGAATTACAGAAATTTGGTAAAGTTAAGCCCAAAAGTAAATATATGACTTTTTATTGTCCACAAATCGGTGAGCTTTTTGACATCTGATGGACATCAAGATGCTTATTGTAATCTTAAAATCTAAAATGAATAGTTGGTTTCTTTTGATGTGTCAAGTATAAAAAATGAATGCTGTCGAAAATACCCCTGGAAAATAAAATCAGGCAATTAGTATTTCAATTAGCAGTTTAACTTCTAATTTTATCTGAGGATAAGTAAGCATAAGCAGTAACAAAGCCTCATGTTTGCTCTTGGTATTTGCTATATATTGCTACATATCTCATGATTTGGAAATTCTTCATAGACAATTGCATTTAAGTTCCTATCTCATTGTTCCTTGGCATTAAAATCATCAACATCCTACTATGGCAAACTCTTGACATTTCATCTTTGCTTGTCCGTTCAGACTTGTTCATTATGTTCATGTACCTTCAACATAAAATAAAAATGTCATGCATATGACTCAAAATTGTTGTATTTTTATGTTATATGGACACATGCAAGATAAATGTTACTTGACTAATTGATGCTTCAGTAGAAGATTTTTTATACATTTTTTCCAACTTGTGACGCAAATTCTCTATGCAATTTTCAGCTTTATCTGTGAACACAACTCTTTCTGGGCCACTTTTGAGCAGATTTGATATAGTTCTTGTTCTCTTGGATACCAAAAATCCTGAATGGGATGCCATTGTTTCATCTCATATTCTAGCAATGGTAAATATCCATGCTTGCCTATTATACTGGTGAAGTAACTCTCTTATTTCTTAACCAATTGCTACTAATGAATTCATCTTATATGAAAATTCCCATATGATTGATATAAAGTTTTAAGATGAAATTTTAGTTGAATTTTTCATTTGACTTTCCAGAATGGAGAACAGGGAAGCAAAAATGATGAGTTCATAGATAATATCTGGTCAGTAGTGATGCTTAGAAGGTAAGCCTTAAGAGTTCCCTTGTGCTTCTGTTGTCTTCAGATGTTTCTTTTTATTTCACAAAAAAATATTTTTTCACCACTCTGTTTAGTTGATGTTAATTTTTAGAATATTTTTTCTTTTGACTTGGAGACATGATGAAAAAGAGAAGTGCTTGTCGTAATGAGGACACTAATGCTTCAGATTGCACTAATTTATTTTCTATAGCAGCACTATGAAATTTAGCCATATATCATCTCTGTTCAAAGTTTGACTTTGACTCATGATGGATCAAATTTAAAGCATTCTTGTAAGTGGTAGTGAAAATGAGCTGACGGCACACAACTTGTCATGCTAAAAGCAAGAAGAATAAGATGTTTAGGCTAACTTGAAGCATGTGCAGATTGAAATTCGAAGAGGCTGCAAGTTTTAGAAAAATAAGGGTAGAAAACATGTGTGTTATGCCAACACACACATATACAGCGAATATGTATTTTATCAAATGCAAAACAACTATGCTTTCCAAGGAAAGAAAAATTAAGAAAAGGTACCAAATAATCTATTTGATCTATACAAAGTTCATGAGATTAGTGGAGTCCATAAATCACATCATGAGTGCTGAAGAAGGGATTTGGTACAATATCGACATATCACAAAAGATAAAACAAAGGATACAACCTTGTATTGGTCTTATTAGAACTTTGTATCTGCGGAAAGTAGTTCTGTACAATTTTATTATACTTTTCAGTATGTAAAGTGCTTTTTCAGCCTCTGGATATCTTCTTGGAAGCAATTAAATAAATGATTGAGTTAACAAGAAAATCTTCTTTCTGCACATCGGGAACATATCTGACAGCACCTCAAAATTTATGGAGTGCTCTGTCAAATACTTGCCAATCAATGTATTTATTACTACTGTTGCTAGTTGGATAATGAAACATTTTAATTTGAGTAAGTTTTTGGAAGAGGGGCATGTTCAATAACATCCAAATAATGTTTGAATTTGATTTAGTTTGTTGGCTGGAGTGGAGGGATGTCCTTTTACCCTCTGAAGTTCAATATGCAGGTATATTCACTATGTAAAGAAACATTTTAAACCTGTGCTGACAAAGGAGTCTGAAAGAGTTATTTCAAGTTATTATCAACTCCAGCGAAGATCAGCAATACATAATGCAGGTTAGTATGGAAATGTTATCATAAGATAAAGCTTGCCGTGTCTCAGGAAGATATTTTTATGCAGCAAGAACCACTGTGCGAATGCTTGAAAGTTTGATAAGATTGGCGCAAGGTATGCTGTAGAAGCATAGAGTCAGCCATCGAGGCTCCTCATTACTTGATTATATAATTCAACTGCCTTTCTCTTGCAGCACACGCAAGACTCATGTTCAGGAATGAGGTCACACAGCTTGATTCTATTGCTGCAATTTTATGCATCGAATCATCAATGACAACATCTGCCATTGTGGACAGTGTTGGGAATGCTTTACACTCCAATTTTACCGATAATCCTGATGAGGAATGTATCCTGTGAGATCACTGAATTTCATCGCATAGTCATCAATTTACATCACAAGCATGTAGGTATCCTAGTTTTGCAATTCGGTCCATTGCTAATGAGAAGAGTCTCAGTTCTTAGATTTCTGAACATATTTTCTTTTTCATAAATCAGGGTTACGTCATTTTGTTTATAACATGGTAGTTTACCTAGTTGTTTAACATGGCAAGTAACAAGGTTTATTGAATTTTACCTATGGGTGGCTAATAGCGCCACTTTTATGCGCATAGAGTCGAGCATATGCACATCCAATTTTTTGTCGCAATCGTTTGAAATTCTTGACATGCCATACATAGATGCCAAGCAAGAAAAGTTGATCCTCGAGAAGCTTCAAGTGATTGAAGAGTTCCAGTAAGAGCAAAGAGCTTGCAACAACCACACTACATGAGGAAAGACTGGGAAAACTCTCGTTGGTGGACCTCTTACTGTCTTGAAAGCGAGAGCTTATGGCCGTATGTCTTTCGGTGCATATTTATATTTATATGTATGTATATAACCCACAACCTTCAGAAGCTTCATCTGGTGGGGGAAATGTGATAAATGGTTCGATACGAAATTTGGTTGGTTCTTACGATCTCTTAAATCTCATCATCTGAGATGCTTGCTAATTGAAGTGGTGTCAACCGTCGTTTGTTTAAGGCTAATGAAGGAACACCGGTGCTTGATGGGCCGGGACGGCCTTTGTTTTGTTGCCACATCATTATGGCGACTATGATTGGATTCGCCATCAAACTGTAAAAATGGAGCCGTAAAACACTGTTGTTTGGAATTGTTCAGTCCAGCTGTCACGATTTCGGACGCTTTCCACCGCATCCAAGCTGAGTTGAAAGAATCGAGGTACTTACCTCGGGACGTATAAAAGATTAGATCTATCTATCTCCTTGGCGGCGATAGGCCCAACGACAGCGCATTCCCTACGACACATTCATAGATAGGCGCACCATCCTTTCTTTCATCAAATCTTGCGCAAAATACGAGGTATCTATCACTGGGATCCACCACACCCCCATAAAAGCTAACCCGTCTCGTACTCCGTCCACAGTTGGCTCGCAAGTCCAAGCCGATGTGTATATATAAAGATCCCACATAGGTCTCACATCATCTGTGTGCCATGGCAGCGTCGGTACGACGGTCACGAAGTTTTCACGGCGATGCCTTACATTAACACTACGATCTCACACGAAAAAGACCACCGCCAAGAGACGACGTGGGGACGCCAATTCTGATGCCCGGCCTGGGAGTTTGGGGGGTGGGGGGGAGGGGGGAAGGCGTTTGGCGGAACCGAGAAGCCGTGCTACGATGGTAGCCCTCTCCTGTCGCGTCCTCGCGGTGCGTGTCTCGTTGCTTTCCGCCAGCTTTCTTCGTCTGTTCGGGGGTTCGTGGAAGGGGGATCCACCGTTCTCTGTCCCTGCAACCCCTTTCCCACTTTTTTTCCAGGATCTTGTGTCTCGGATCAGCCAGGACCATTCACTCGAGCCAATGAGCGTGCTCAAAACCACGGGACCAATAAGGACGCCTCATTGGTTCAGAGAACGGACCGGCTCATCGAGGGGCTGCTAAAGTCCACCTGCCGCGGACCACAGAGCTTTTGTCTCCCATTACAAACTGCTCATATGGCTTTCAGCGATCCCCCACCCCTCCCAGCCTTCGCTGTCCTCGCTTGCTTTCTTGGCTTTTGTTGCGTGGGGGACGGCCCACTCTGGACCACATAGGATGGGACGGAAAGATTAGATTAGAGCGGGGCGGGGGGGGGGGGGCGTAACGCGGTGGTTCTCTAGTCCAAGCATCATGCCATCGCCCTCTCTCCGTCTGTCTGTTGCTGACTTTTTCTTGGGCGTCGGATCAACCCCGCATACTACTAGTGGATTGGGTTGTAGCAGAAAGAAAGAAGACGAAGAAGAAAAGAGAAAAGGTATGCTCTTCACTGGCCGGTGATAAGAAGAGAGAGAGAGAGAGAGAGAGAGAGAGAGAGAGAGAGAGAGAGAGAGAGAGAGAGAGAGAGAGAGAGAAAAGATAGAAAAAGATAGCTAGAAGTCATGCCGAGCAATAAGACGGCAGCTGCATGGATGGGAGATAAAAATTGGAGTTGCGGGAGGTGAAGGATGTTAATTCGACCCTCCATTTCTTCCACCACTGATTCCTTTTCCCAAGCGTGGATCATCTGATCACAAACACAAGAATCCCTCATCCGTGGCTCATTATCTAAGCTCGAGCTCGCTAGTGTTGACATGCGTGAGACCGTACGTGCATGCACACGTCGGAGCCTTTCACTCTCACGCCTTTGTCGTTCCGACTTCTCTCCTAGGAGATGAGATTGTACTGACAGGAGCCTCACACATATGTCGAAATAAACATTGCAAGTTCTATCCATTGACTGACTCCTGTGGTCAAGGTGGAAAAACCCTAATGAACTTTGAGATTTCATTCACACTTATTGTTGGCTGCAGCAATATGTGACACAGATGCCTGCCTGATAAAGATTCCATCTAGAAGACTGCAGAAGTAATTAATTACATTCTCACTAAATGTTGTTTCATGTTGATCCCTTAAACTCTTCTGTATTCTTATTGGATCCTCAAACCATTTAGCTCTAAGCAACAATTCCTTCCCTCATCACTAGTGTTATTAGAAGGATTATGTTTTACCCTTCCATATGTTAGAATAAGAATTTTTTTGCTACTTTAATCATCTGATTTTTCTATGGTAATTGAGAGAGAGAGAGATTGAACTTATTGGGAATCAAATCCAGCAGCTGAGAGTGATCTGATGGCATAAGATTGTGGTCCAAGTTCTCTTCTGTGGTTGGCCACTCAAAATGGACTTCTGACACAATATTAATTTGTCAGAAATCAGCAGTTAAAATGAGCACTACATAAAAAATTCCCATTTATTATATTAAATAACGTATAAGACGTGGACTCGAACCTGACAGCCATTACTTGTGCAACAATGCATCAATCGTCTCAAAAGAGATAATTTTCTTTAATCAACTACTAAATTATTCTCAGATGTTTGTGCCAATTAATCCATGTAAGAGACACATGAATTCCAAGAATAACATACTCTTCATCTCGACATAAAGAAATTTGTTAGGTAGAAGAAGATGAGTCTGCGATCTCAACATAAAGAAACATGACATGTTTATGTTCAACCAATCCCTCTCTCTCTCTCTCTCTCTCTCTCTCTGTGCAAACTAATATCTCTCGCTTGATGGCTCAAAACCAGTCATCGAATAGGAATTACTCTGAACTCATCACCACACTACACTGTTCAAACTTGGATCAAATTGACTAAAAGTTGATAGAAGAATGAAGTTTTTCTTCTAGTGCTAACCAAATCAGTTTGATTGCAACATGTCCTATTTGGGGGAACCTTCGAAGTTGTTCATGGAGGGAATCTTCTTCTATTCCAAGTATCATCAAGATGGTGTAAACATGGAATTGATTAGGACTGCGGGCATTGTGTGTTTGTTAAGCAAGAAAACATTCTTAACCTGTAATTGGAGGAAGAAGAAAACATTGGTGTTGTGTTGGATAATACAATAATTATAATTAAGCTCAAATAAAAGGGGGCTCATATGAACATATGTAGCAAAAGCTTGTTGGAACAACAAATATGCAACTCATGATTTTTTTTCTTCCAATTACGATTACTGCTCACTTAATTTCTACTGATGATAGAAAGAGAACAAAAGTCTTTCTCCTTCTCTTACAACAGCGAAAGCATTTCCTTTTCGATTCTTATTGCAATAATGCACAGTGGAACATTGAGACAGATTACATAACAAAATTTCCATAAAGCTCCTTCCGTTTCAACACATTCATCATCTTCATCATGGCTTTTAGCTCTAGTAGAACCAGTTGGGTGATGGAGTTTGGTCGTCAGAGAAGAAGCCACTGCATGGCTCGACCACACCAAGAAGCTCTTCCATCTTCATGGCATGGTTCTGATGATTAAGTCCTCCGATGGGTTTCAGTGTCCTAAAATCCAAGTTTAGCAACGGCGGCGGAGAAGCCGGGAAGGAAGAGAAGGTGCCGTATCCGATCGCTGCCACCGACAGGATGTTGGGGGCCGACGCCGACGACGACAGCCCTCGAGGGCTGTCGTCGTCGTTCAGGATGGCGTCGTTGAGGACGGCGCTCGAGTCGCTGTCCGAAGACCCGTCCTTGCAGATCAGAGGCGGTGGCTCCTGCGGGGCCGTGGCTTTTTGCTCGGCATCGGACGCCACCGGATCCTCCTTGCCGAGGCAGAAGCTTAGACTCCCGTCCTCGGCCAACTTGACCCTCAGCTCCTTGATCTGTACCACCGCAGAATCGGATCCATGTACGAGCAATTCGACTTAAACTTGGATCAAGCTGCGGTAGCTCACCTCTGCCAGCAGGGACTCCTTGTCACGGCGGAGGGCGTCGCAGTCGAGGCGGAGCTGGTCGTAGCTGGCCTTGAGGGCCGCATAGTCGTGCTCCAGCTGCTTGGTCTTCCACCGGGCCCGGCGGTTCTGGAACCAGACGGCCACCTGCCGGGGCTGGAGGCCGAGCTCCTGCGCCAGCCTCACCTTCCGCTCCGGCTCCAACTTGTTGTCCACCTCGAAGTTCTTCTCCAGCGCCCTCACCTGGTCCGCGCTCAGCCGGCGCTTCTTGGCCCCCCGGGGGCCGCCGCTGCACATCTCCTCGTCCATGAACTCATCGTCCTCCACCCCATCCATGAAGGGTTGGAACATGCTTCTCTCTTCTCCTACACCAATTCCAAATCAGAGACCAAGTAATTACTCTGTAACTACAGCAAAGAATTCTGATCACAACACGGCATGTCGAGTACCAGTGGGGATCAGATGATCCGAGTAACCGAGCGGCCTCTTCATGCTCTCACAGCTGCTGGATGGTTTCAGAAGAAGTTGCGATGTCCAAGAAACATACGACACCCGTCACACTCTAAAGGAAGTAGGGAAGTAAGGTTACACACAGCAGCAGTGGGAGCAGCTGTGTGGAGGATAGAGAAAGAGCAGAGGAGGGGGAGGGGGAGGAGAGTCTCTTCCATATCCCCTCTTCTTTCTCCTTCTGACCCATCTCCTCTGCTTCAGAACCCATCAATGGCGAGACATCACCCTTTGGTCTGAATCTATAGGAGTTTTCATAGACCAGTGAGAGAGAGAAAGGAATGGGAGGGGGGAAGAGAGAGAGAGAGAGAGAGAGAGAGAGAGGTGATGGAGCTGAAAGGGATAGCGGGGAAGGTGGCAGAACAGAAAGCAATAGATTCCCGGCCTCCATAAATAGAAGAGGTCAAGTGGAGGGTTGAAACCCTGGGGTTGAGTTTAGGGTGACCGGGGTGGGTGGGTGGGTGGGTTAAGAGGCTGACTTGTGTTAGGAGTCGAGTGTGAAATGAGAAGCCAAATGAAACTCGTCCCAAATGCATATTCCCTTCCTATTCTATTCTGACCCCTCCAATTTTGCTGGTTTTTTATTGACTCAAAACTTTGCCCCAAATTATCCCTACCTACACGTTGATCGAACGTCGTACATGCAAACTCTCTATGAAAATATTTCAAGTATACTCCTCCTTCGACTCTCGAATATTTTAATTCTAAAAAATATATATATATATATTTCTTTTTCTGAATCTATTAATTATCAGAAAGATCCTTCTCGAACACATCTCAGTGTATCACCAAACCCTTTTTGTCTTTCCATACTTATCTCGATAATTATATATATATATATATCAAAATTAATATTCTCGGTAACAAGACACTCATCATTATTAACCCTTCACCAGACTCATTCTTAAATTAATATCTAAGTAATTTTTTTTCTTGGATTCATGCAGATCCAAGAAATGATCGAGTCCCTATATAAGAAGCTATCTCGATTTCACATTTACCGTGAATATTATTACTGGTGCCATATTTATCTTTCGGGTTTCTTTTCTTGGGTGTCTTAATTAAGCACACTACAATACCAGCAAACAAATCCCGAGTTTCCACAGCGACGTGCGATACCGACCATTTCAGCAGTACGCAGAAAAGGTGCGCGTTCCATCGAATTCAATCTTTTAATACCCGCCGGTCCCATCGGTACCCATCGCGGGTCCACCCGGTGATAGGTGTCTTTTGGTCATTGCCTGGGGTCTCGTGTCAGACTTCACCGCCACACGCGAGCCTGCCTCCCCCGTGGCCCTTGGCCCCACCCCACCTCCCATGGCCTGCACATAAAAAGGAAGGGGAAGAAGGAGGAGGAGGCATGCCGCATGGCTACTACCTGTGCAGAGTCCAAGTCAATCATTTTCCGGCAGCTTCTTGGACTGTTCCCCACCGAGAACCTGATGCAATGCACGAGGTCCCAACACCTCCCCCCACCCCCCCTCCTCCTCCTCATGGACGACATAGGTTTGGAAGAAGCGAGATGAGTGGGAGTGCTGCTGCATTGGAATGGAGAAACAAACACCTATCACCACTGAGACAAACACACGCACCTCGAGACACGAAGATTTTTGGATGTTTATTGGGGAAGACAACTGGTGATGGCCATCTTTGCCCTGGCTTTTGGCCACAGTTGTGGTGACACCTCCTCGATCCTATCCGCTTCCCATGACTTGGAATCTAAAAAGCGAAAAGAAAAAGGAACAAAAACATTGTGAGAGCATTTCTTTTCGTTTTCTTTGAATAAAGGTGGAAGGTCTACATATCCCCTCTCGCTGTCTAAGATACGTATGTGCAAGTCCAACACACAGAAAATAGAGGCATCTTTAGAGGGTTTCATACGTAGAAAAATATTCTAAGAGCTACTGAAAACTATGCTTTCCCAAAGTTAAAAAGAACATATAGGAAACAGAAGTGCAATGGCCGCTGCCAATGTGAGATACTACATACACATCATGGGCATGGAAATGTATTGCTCTCCACTCCTCACAACAAAGACGAGGCAATATTAATACTAATAACGTAAGAAAAGTAGTCATCGGAGACAATATATGTATATATTGAGATGATGGAGACCATAACAAAAAGTTAATCTTGAACGACACATTAATTACTCTCGAGGATTGCGGACGTTGTCAGCGTATCAGAGTGATAACAAGAGGAAGAGGAAGAAAGAAAATTGCAATTAATTAAGTGACTCATATTGTTTGATCAGAAGGGATTAGCACTAACCATATACATACTTTCCATTGCCTCCATTAGTTTAATTATAATGGTAAGACTCTAGAAGATGACTGGCCACCTGTGGATGTGAACTTGTGGCTCAGAAGCTGACATGTTGATGATGGTGGCATGCATACATTTTCTTCTTGTTTTCACATGGGAATTGGTCCATGCACATTTGATTAGAATAAACATGACCTTACGTGGCTTATTTTTGTCTGTGTATAACCTCGTATAAGATGTACAGCCACGATATCATGTTGTCATGATCTCATGTTTATGCACCACATCCTTCTTTCTTAGCTCAAGGTTCAAGATTGGATTCATATGAGACTATGAACATTTATCCATCCTGTGGGTAATCTATATCTATGAGGGTTGTCTATAATTTGACATGCATGCACATCCTTGATCTGTGCACGAACATTTCTATAGTTCCTCCAACAACTCTACTATTGCTTAGAAAATATTGATAATTATTTCAAGATAAAAGATGAAAAATAATATATAACTTGGTGAATAGAATTTGACATGAATGCTCGGAACAGCAACCAGAAAAGAAAGTTGGATGAGAAGGAAATATGTGGTTCCTTTTTCACAGGAAAGGATTGGTTGTGATGTTTGCCTAAAGAGAATAATTCCAGCTTTTGGGACATGCTTTTCCATTGTATGTTCAAAGTGAGAAGGGATTCCAAGGTGATGAAAAAGGAGCTGCAAGTAGGTCGGACGGACATCACCACCATGCAACTCCATCTGCCCATGAGAACACTAATTTAGGCCTTCCTTCCATGTGTTCTCCATTTTTACCAAGCCTAAAACCAGTTTACTGGTTGAATTTTATTACTATGATATGTTGAATTAGGGATCAGCCAAGTCTAATTTAAGACCCGCACAAATATGACACATGCCATGAAGAGGTCATCAACATAAAGATGCAGACTTTCTGGTTGTAGATGGATGAATCCTTCTGAATGGCTAATTCTAATCTGCTCATAGGATAGGATTTCTTTTCTTTTCTTTCTTTCTTTCTTTAATGTAGACAATCTTAAGGTATGAAAGTGAGAGCCACATGTTTGAATTACAACTCTTGTCCTCTGGAATAATTTTAATGCCTATTCTACCAAGGAAGAAAAATGATTATGGGTAGGTTAAGTTTTGCCAAAAGGCATCCACAAAATTAGCAGTTTCAATGTTGAGTTATCACAGAGATGATGATATATATCCTATTATACAAATGAGCATATAATGTCATTAAATATATGACATGACATTAAACTATATAATGCACACTAATAATATTTTCTAACAAAACATAGCATGAACATACAACTAGTAGGCTACTATTGATATCTCCACCACATGGAACACTTCAATTCTCTGATCTCTTCTAATCATGCTTTGATTGCAACATGTATCCATATTTTCTTTAACCCTCAGTTTTAGTTCAACTCAACCAAATGCAATGTATTACATCATTTTTGAAACATTGAATCTTAATTTAAGTTATTTATTTTCCTATCCAGAATATATCTATTCTGAAACCAAACAAGACAAACCACTGGCTATAATTGCAACTCCCACCGACCATTTTGTGCTGCTACGTTCATACACACAATATACAAACCACCGCTTCTATTGCAGCTGTAGTTGTCATCAAAACAGAAGACCTGCAACTAATAGATTCTATAGTTTAAGATGCTAAGCATCTTCGTCTGCTTCTAATGGGGAAGACTCTACGATGACATGATCTCAAGGACCCACTACTCTTTGATAGTAGCTCTTCGTTGCTTGGGCAAAGTGAAGTTTGAGTCAACTTACTATTTGATCTCTGACCCCACACATTGTTCCATCAAAACGTTGTCTCTTTAAGTATTTTAATATGTCCATCAGTGCTACCATCAGCTCCTTCTCCAGTTTCTTCCATTAGACACAGGTATAGGGTTGTTGGACCCCAAACCAAGAAGTGCTACTAGCAAATCAATTCCTATCCTGTAGGAGACCCACATCAAGTTGACAATTTTCACATGCCCTTATAGTGAGTTATCTTTAAGGTCCAAAACATAATGATGAATGTTGACATAAATACTTAATACTTATTGCCTTAGTGAATCCATTACTGACGATCATATGGCTACATCATAAACGGACCAAGATAAAACTTGTTTATATAATCGAGTATCATGCTTTACTTCATGGGCAACAGTTGATAGTGATGTCCAATATTGATTGCTAAAACTTATCTGTGCAGGTCTTGCTTTGGCTGCTCTTATCAGAGGTATAAAAAGCTGCTATAGCACATACTATCTTTTAACGCCAACTCAAGAATGATGAACTATGAATAAATACTTATTGCAGTACTACATGCACAGTCCACAGTCATATGGAAAAGGTACTGCTATAGCACATACTATCTTTTAACGCCAACTCAAGAATGATGAACTATGAATAAATACTTATTGCAGTACTACATGCACAGTCCACAGTCATATGGCTGGAAAAAACTATCTGTTGTATGTATATCATAATGCATCGAGATAAACTTGTTTATATCATCTAATGTGATACAAGACTTCCAATTTAGAAAGTAACATGCTTCATTTCATGGACCGCAACCAATAGTGACATCCAATATTGATGCTTGAAAAAATTATTCCCGTAGGATAAGACCTCTTTGTGGTGGGGGGGAGGTCCTGTTTTAGCAGCTTTGGTCAGATGTACACAAGTCTAGTTCTTTGCTTGGCATCAGAAATAACAAGACTTAGTGTCTCTAGGTTTGAATATTTTTCTATGGTTATGTTTTGTTCAAAGCAATATTATTATTAAAGCTGCCCAATCTTTTTTAGTTTTTCTATTTTTATTCTTATGTATTCTGCTTCTTCTCGTCCCACTAATCCTAATATATTTATTTTATCTAATGCATTTGTCAATTTCCTTTAAACATTTCATGTAATCTTGAATATTTCTTTTTCTATCTTTGCCGGGATGGGATATATTAATTGGTCACTAATATGGATTTTTTTCTCATAGCCCTGCAAATCTATTTCCATGTCCTTTCTCCAACAGTATCAATTCCTGTCTAAATTTCCTCACCATCTAACATTCCACACCCACGAAGTATAGTTAGATATGATTCTTCTGCCAATCCAATCCATAGTCGAGTAAACAAATTGTCTTGCACTGACCCTATGTGTATAAATGTTCTCTATGTCTTTTATTTAGGGGAATACAATGTTTGAATAATGTCTTCCTTAATTTTTACTGAAGCATAGATACAAGCTATCTAACATATTCACTTTTATTTATTTATGTTTGACAAAAGACGACTCTCAATCCTGCTTTTGGGTAATCCTGAATTTATATGCAATCAATCTAAAACCCTCATTAACATTTTGCCTCCCTTGTTGAAATTTAAGATTAATCTCAGCTAAACTCGCATCAATTAATAATATGGCCAAAAAAAAAAAGAAGATTTCATAGAAGAGATTAACCGAGAGGAAAATGCACATTTCTCTCGTACTCACGACTCTTCAAGATGGCGACCAAAGGGAACAAAGTTGACGTGCACAAACGATTCGCAAGCAATCAATTGCAGTCAAGTTCTTCCCAATATCTAAAGCAAGTGTAGGAAAGCGATGTGTCTTTTTTGCTTACCTTTTGGTAGAGCCTATGGGAGCACCCAACCTAGTCGGCTCCTGCACAAAAGGAAAAGCCAGGCAAATTAGATAAAGAAGGAAAGATAAAGCAGGGAGGTGGTGTGCTGTTTTGAGTCATGACCTTAAAGCCCAATGAAAGATGTGGATATTTGGGGCTATCTTTCATTTCAAAACTCGCAGATGTCATGATTCACATAAAGTAGCATGTTAAAGGTTTCCTGAGTGCTGAGAACTTTAGGAAAAGCTTAGGCAATATAATAAGGTGTGCTAGGAAGTAGAATCCCATCGTGTCTTTCAGGCTTAATCCCAGCTCTTCAAGGTATATCATCTATAGAGTCACAGCTGCATATTTTTAGTATCTTAATCCCTCCTTGGGAATGGTACAGATGATCAATCATAGATAAGTAACTATGCAGATACCAAATGAAACCCACTAACCTTAGTTATCGTTTGCAGAGATTCAGCACCAACTCCTTTAAATGCCTGGGACAAGAATAATCATAGAACTCACCTGGATAAAGAGAAAATTTCTGAATACTGGTTTACAGAAAATCTACACAATACAGTTCATGATGAATCTTTCGACGTTTCATAAGGATGAGCAGGCTTTAACAATGTCTAAATGTTATGATGAATCATGAATTATGTAACAAAGTTCTTGGCACAGAAAACCGTAGAAAACCTGCAGCCATTCTGAGCAGTTTGTGCAAACTCGATATACAAGGATTGGTTTGAAACATGTGACAACTTCCTCTGACAGTGTGATTGAAAACTTGCAGCAGGAACAAATGAAACAACAAAATGGTAATAATAATCATGATGACAAAATTTATGGTGAAAATCATGATACTTTTACCTATGGTAATGATTAGTTCATCATATGTGACCTTTAGGGCAATTGGAAAGAAGAGAAGGATGAAGTTTATGAATTTAAAGGCTACGATTCATATTACCAGCATTTGCAATCACAACAAAATGTCTTCCTGATCTGATCTTTCCATGACCAATTGCATTGCTGAAAAATAAATGTTCCATCATATACCGATAAAGACATAGTTGGACATTGACTTCAATTTCAGCAGTGACTTACAACTTCACGGATAGTTTGTGATATAGGGATATGACAGAAACACTAAAATGCCTAAAAGTGCAAAGAAGTTGTGAGATCCTTTCAATTATCAAAATTTTGGGACCAGAAAGGCCAATAAGAAAGAATGAAAAAAGCTTCTCCAGAACAATTTAAGACAAGGAGAGATGTCTATGCTTGGTGCAACAGGAAACACTTTTCTTGACTTGCAGCCTACCAGCCTCAGTAAAGTCTTAAAAACTTCCACCAGAAGGTACCAACAACTCCCCACATGAGGGCATTGATCAAAGCTACAATGAAGCCCAGCCTGAATATGTCGGGAAGCTCAACGTAACCCGCTGTAGAGAAAAGGCAAAAGAAAGCACTAACTTAAACAACTTATGACATATAGGACATGGAAATGAACTTTCGTATGAATATTATTACATACTGAATCAGACAGTACCTAATCATTATCAGGGGATTCAAACAAAAACACAAAAGAAAAAGCTAGAGTACCCGTTCTCTGCCGCTAAGTCAAAATAATATATACCTTGTTAAACATTCTTTTCATGAGATTTACCAACCAAACTATTTGTACATTCATTTTCTACTCCAGTTTTGTTACATTTTTCAAAATATTTTTTCTACTGTTTAGGCAATTCTGTTGCAGCTTTGGATTTCAGTATTTATTTTAAAAAAGAAAAAAAGTCAAATAACATAACTGCAGAGATTTATACAGGGAGAAAGAAGAAAGTACCTCCATAGTAGACAGCAGCCTGACCACTGCTATAATGTGTCAACGCACCAAAAAGATTTGTATTGTATGCCAAAGCAAGTGCTGCCAACACACCAGGAACACCAGCTGCCAAATGCATGGCAAGAAATGCAGAGTATAGGGCTCCTACATGACCGGTCTGACTTGCAAATAAGTAATGGATCAAGAAGTAGGATGCTTGAAGAACACAGAGAGCTGCAGGCCAGCTCAGTGAGAAAGACTGAAGTAACTTGGCCACACAGTTTGACATCCATGTCACTATCCCCAGATTGGTCAGCTGACCTGCCATTCCAACTAGAACTGCAAACCAAGCTAAGGTGTCCCATGCGGACTTTTCACTTAAGCAGTCATCCCAATTCAGCACACCCAATAGTAAAAGGATGGATAGACCAAGCATTGCTGCAACAACACTTGGTATTCCGAGGGCATCTCTACACACCAACCATTTACTTAAAAATGAGAATCATGGTAGAGTAATGAAGCAAAGTAACATAAAGCTAATGACCACAAGCAAAAACATGCATGGAGGATACTGCATGCCAGTTCCAATTTTCCTGATAATCCTCAATATTTATACTTATCCATTTGGTTTGTATTATTATACATTTTCCAATTTCAGAATCAATGAAGTATCTCCAGGTCTTCATATAAAAGTGCATACATGTAATTTATGTGTTTATCCACACATTCTTCTAACACTACTTTTGTGACATAGTAAGTGCCCTAGATCTGTATGTCCCTATATCTGATCTTAGTGGAGAAACATGCACAGAGAAAGAAGCTTGAGACTATAAACATCTCATCAAAACCTTGGACACAGATATGTTAAAATCTCAGACAGAGCAAAAGAAAAGAAGTTGGCAAGACAACCCTAAAAATGAACATCCTCAGCTTCCACATTACTCATTTCAGCATCAGCAGCTAGAGAATGGACACTTTTATTCATCCAAAGAGGCAACAATTTTTATAAAGCAGGAAAGACATGAAATTTTTTTAAAGGTAAAACATGAAATTTTGAGTAATAGATAAAAAACAATCTGCACATGTCAAGTCAAATCATCTTCGTAAACTAATCATTCTTTGTGGCAGATGAACAACTTAATTATTTATGTCTGCATAAGTTAACAACTTAATTATTTATGTCTGCATAAGTTTTATGTGAACTAAAAAAATATTAGGGAATGGCAGTGATTGGATCCCTGAACTGAAGCGAACTAAAGTTTTCCAATTTTATAAGCCTAAATGAGGCAATAGCAGGGAAAATTAAAGTCTATATTTTGTTTTCTATAGAATTTTAGTTACCTGCTGTCTCTTTATCCACTAACTTTTTTAATCTCCTTTCCCTCTCCTATCTCTTTCTTTTTAATCATATCATCATTATAGCTGTCCATGCTTCCCTTGTACCTACAATTTGGACACTGAAAAAATTGAATGTCTGCAGATTATGTTTACCTGTATGTAAGCATAGCCCCAGCGGAATCAAAATCATTCAAATGCTATGGCACTTGAGTCTCCAACATTACAATTTTTATCAAGAACATTTCTAGGCAACATTTTAAAGGCATTACATGGACAAATCCCAGTTGCATTTGGACAAGTTCTATGCTCATATAAAGTCAAACTGTATGTATTATGTGCTTAAAAATTGTCACCAACACATTAGCCCACCAACAGAGATGAGCAAATTTCTTGTAGAAATAAAATGAAAACTTAATAAGCCAAGCACTGATATAAGTTGCTTACCCAAAGACCCACAATGAAACTGCAAGAACCATGGTAACGACCATCACCCATTCATTTGTTGTAACAGGTCCCATTTGTTCCAGCTTTTTTGTGGCCAAAGCCGGTGCATCTGGTGTATCCTTTACTTGTGGGGGAAAAAGTTTATATAGGATAAGGGGAGTAGCTAGAAGAGAAACAATAGCAGGTAAGCTTGCAGCTTTAAACCATGACACCCATGGACTAGAAATCCTAACGCCAAGTTCCTCAGCTAATTTAAGACACAAAAGATTTTGAGCTGCAGCAGTTAGGAAGAGGGCACTTGAGTTACCAGCTGACTGTATGCACCAGAAAAGCAAGGTGAGTCATTATACTTATAAAATAAGATGAAAGAAAGATAAAAAGTGAGTTGACTATGTTTTAGTTGTTTAGGGTATTAAAAACTAGGATAGAGAACAATAAGGAAGAATGGTGATGCTAAGATGAGTATAATTAATTTATACGGTGCTATCATGGAATAAAAGAATGTGATTATCAGATGCATTTATCAAATGGAATATATCCTCCTAGTGCTGGTAAAAAGCAGACCTGTGCTTGAAGCTCCCACTGATATAGAGACTGGGAAAGGAGCAGATCAATGGAAAAAAGTTCAATTTGCATATGCTGTTTAGAACATAATCTTCAGTTCCGACGATTGGTTATATTTATTTCCTTGGTTCCAAAATAAACTAAGGCTTTTCTGCATCAAGCATGCAGCCCTATTTATAGATTCAACATGATCAAGGAAGTATTAATATCACTAAATAGATCAACCAATATTTCAGGCAGAGCGAAGCTCCAGTTTATTAAAATCTGTATATCAAGGATTGAGGAAAAATTGTTCTTCAGTGACCAGAAAATCATGAAAGCACTATATTTTCAAGGAATTTATCTGAAAAATATTGAAAAAATAATAAAAATAGTTTTTTTAAATTTTTTTGTTGTCAACAAGTTTCCCCATACCCAATAAAATTAAGAAACTAAGGAACTAACTGTTGTTAAGAATATCAGAAACATTTGAATAGCTAATGCGTGAAAACAGTCAATTTCTTCGGTGTTTGACTTTCAAGTCGACCTTCTATAATCTGTACGTTCTGATCTCTTTAGCTAGAACAAGAAAAATATACGAGCTAATAACATATTTGTGCAAGATTTCTTTAACACGTAATAGGTTGTTGTTAGCAAATATTTGACCACAGTTGAAGTTTTCCGTTATAAAACAGATAAATCACCACTTTCGTATTCCACAATGAAGAGGGAAATGGGGAGGAAACACCGAACAAAGAAGAGACCCAAACCTGGAGCTGTGACATGATTAGGTAGGACCCCAGCTTTCCAGCCGATTGATCCCCGGGTTTACTCCCGGATTGGAGGGACAAGGACTTGATGATAGGCAAGAAAACCCCGCCGGCTCTTGCAGTGGTGCTGGGCATTGCGGGGGCAATGAAAGCCTCGCTGATGGTAAGCCCATACGACAGCCCCAGTGTACTTCTCCCTAGCCATTTAACAAAGTACGTCGCAATCCGATCTCCGAGGCCGGTCTTGACAAAACCCCTTGCGAAGAAGAAAGAGATCACGATTAACCAGATCACCTCATTCGTGAACGCCTCGAAGGCCGCCGAGAAGGTTAGGGTCTTGGTGATTATCGAGGCGGTGAGACCGATGAAGGCCCAGGCACCAACCGATAGAGGACTGAGCACCAGGCCGGCGATGGTTGACAGGAAGATGGCCAGGAGCTGCCACGCCTGCGGCGTAACATCGACGGGCCTCGGGACGAGGAACCGCACGGCAAGACCAATGGCAACGGAGATCGCGAAGGGGACGGGCTTCGCCCCCTGAGTTGGCTGCGGCGGCGACGCCGACGGAGAAGCTGCCGGATTTAGGGCAGCACTAGAAGGCGAGGAGGACGCTCGAATGGGGGAATGGCAGCGTTTTACAGGGCGGAGGCGGAGGGGATTGGGTGAGAGGGGGCGGACGATGAAGGAGAGGGCGGCCGCGGAGGGAAGCGGGGTGGATCGGAGAGCGGAGACGGGGCGGTGGCGAAGGATGGGAGTGGAGCGGATGGAGAGAGGGGAGATGATGGGGCGGGAAAGTGCGGAGCTCTCCATGCGCGAGGGAGCTCAGCGAGAACGAAGCAGATACTAAACAGGGGGTGAGGAAAAACGGAAAGATACACAGCGAGATCTGGTCACCGCGTAGGCGAGTCGAATAAGAATCGGTTATTGCATTCGGATCACACGTTGGCATGACGAACAAATGTAGATTAAAGGACTCATCTGAGCCGTCACACGATTCCGTAGGTAGCATCTCAACCAACCACGACACCTGGTGTTCTATGATTGGATCTTTAAACTTCTGCTTGCAGGCAATCCACACACCTGATCCGTCTTGCTCACATAGGAAGACAAAATGAATATAGCCAACCAATTGTTGATCGACAGCTCAGCTGATGGCGGGTGGTGGAGTCGCGAGGAAACGTTGATTGTGGCAATGCTCTGTTGATCGCGTGCGTTCGGAAAGGCCATCGCGCGTAATGTACTGACGCCAGAGATGAGCGGAAGGGATCGATGGGCTGAGGAAATAGACGAAGTAGATGTTTGCACGTTACCTATTTGTTTTTTACTGTGTGCCTCCAATATGCAGCAACAGAGTACATACAATTGTATGGACATTACGTATTTATCGTTTATAATTTTAATGAAGATAAAAATATTATGATCGGTTCATACCTGATCTGATAATATACGTTTTCAAGGTTCCCTAATCCGTTACTAAATCGTGCTCAGATTTGACTCGGATGTGTTTTATCGGACCTTTGGATACGGATTACCCATTAATCACGGTTGCGGTCAAGCACCAGCAGCCGCCCTATCTTGACCGCGTGGAGAACTCCAACTTCTCCACTACCAGCTGGTGAGCCGTCAAAGCCACCGCAATTTTCACCACATTGTTTCTTACTCGCCTGTCTACCTGCCTTATGATTCGGTAGATTCATGAAAACCTCTCGGGGCCACACGTTAGGGTTTCTATCACCACTAAACAGAGGCATATTTCGTGAAAGATATATATCTGGTAGGGAAGTAGGTTTCTCTAGACACGACGAGATGGCACGTGACCGGCGTATGGTATCGATCTTGCTTCTTCTCTTCTTCGTCGTCTCAGCGTCAACCCCCCCCCCCCCCCATTGTGTATATAATGCTCGTGCCATTTTTGAACACCGTCATAACTTGTCTCCCTGTCTTGCAAGCCTTAGGTTCTTGATCGCCGGCAGCTTCCTGCGGTCGGAAACTAGGTATAGTTTCGCCGGGTTCTTGTGCGATCTATGTATAGATTTTATTGGTAGGGTTAGAGATGCTTAGGTCTTTGATTCTTTGGGGGTTTGCTTCTGATTTGATCGGAATTTGTAAATATTTTTAACGGATTGGGAATGTGAATCTTTGACTTTGGTTTCCAGGCTGAAGATCGGGGCGAACGCTTTAGCCGGCCATTGGTTGGACGAGGTGCGGTAGAAAATGGCTTCTCTCGCGTCGTCTTCTTCTGTCACCCGGCTTTGTCGCTCTCAGTAAGATCTTTCTCCTCTCTACCTTTGTTGTATCTCGATTTATGTTTCATTTTTGATTTGTTATTGCATTTTACTCAAATCTTGCGTGATTTGGCGAGAAATTCCACGGACAAGCGGCCCCTCTACCATTGTTCCCTCTCGATTTCTGTTTCTTTTTTGGTTTGTTATTGCATGTAATTCAAATCATGCGTGATTTCGTAGGAAATTCCATGGACAAGAGGCCCCTCTACCTTTGTGGTCTCTCGATTTCCGTTTCTTTTTTGGTTTGTTATTTCATTTAACTCAAATCTTGCGTGATTTCGTAAGAAATTCCATGGACAAAAGGCCTCTCTACCTTTGTGGTCTCTCGATTTCTGTTTTTTTTGGTTTGCTATTGCATTTAACTCAAATCTTGCATGATTTCGTCAGAAATTCCATGGGCAAGAGGCCCCTCTACCTTTGTTGTCGCTCGATTTCTGTTTCTTGTAGGTTTGTTATTGCATTGAACTCAAATCTTGCATAATTTCGTAAGAAATTCCATAGACAAGAGGCTTCTTTTGTAATATTCTTGTGGGTAATCATGGAAGAAAGTAATTTTGACAAACGACTGTCCACTTAGTTGGTTATGTATTTATGTAATAACCTTAATTTGATTCTTTGTAAAACGATTAAGGCGTGTGGGCAGAATAATAAAGATACTTTAATTCAGGTTATTGAAACTTGAAAGCACTTCTAACTTTTGAGATTCTGCGCTTAATAGTCTTCTTGGCTTCTTACATGTAACTTTGTGTTTTTTCTAAAACTTGTGGACAAGTCATGCCAGAAAAGTGAATATGTTCAAAATTTAGACAGACCTTATGTACTACACCTTTCTGAATATTTTGACTCATGAATCCGTTTTTAAAGCTATTTCTTTTGTTTTGGATCCAAAATTACTTCCACTTAGGGTTTAGAATGTTGTACAGCAAATCCAAGGCGTGTGTTAATGTTGAGGAAATTTGCTATTGATACCAACAAAAAAACGTGTAACAGGAACCAAGGCATTCCCTCACGCTTGGCACCAATGAGTTTTTATTTGAAAAAAAAGAAAGAAAGACTATGCCTTCGCCATATTGAATATGAATAATAAGTAAGTGTGGAGATTATAGCATATGAGATCAAATTGCAAAAGCAATTTGACATGGTATTAGAAGCAATGGGTCACCTGAATTCTCTTCTTGAAATTCTCGTTATATGCTCGTATGATTTCAAAGTTTGAATGACAGAATTCATGAATTAAAACAATGAGAGATAATTCTCATAGCAGTTCACAAACCTTTATTTTTTTCACTATTAACAGGGTGCACTGTTCTCCAAGAGGTTCCAGCTGTTTCAAAAATCTTAGAAGGTTGTACCATAATTCCTTTGCAGTAAATCAGAGGACTTCAAATCTTACATCAACAGGTTCTAGGAAAGCTGCATGCTATGCTTTGAAAACAGATGGTGAATTTGCAACTGTTCCAATTTCTAGTGAGGGTGAAATGCTGCCAGATATTGACCAGGATAATGCAATTGTTACTTCCATGCTTCAATCAGATGCTGTAGCCCTTGGAACAATTGCTGCTGATATGGTTGCAGTTACTGATGATTTTTCTATTGACAATGGTGAACTTGATTTAGATTGCCCTACTGAAGGGTTTTCTTCTATTTCAGAGGCCATTGAGGACATCCGCCAAGGCAAGGTCTGTCTTCTAGTTAGATCAGATTGATTGTCTTTTTTCAATTTGGCTACAGCTTGTTGTTTATGTTGCACTTCATGTTCAGTGTTGGTTACTTCTTGCAGTTTGTGATTGTTGTCGATGATGAAGACAGAGAAAATGAGGGAGATCTTATAATGGCTGCACCTTTGGTAAATCCAGAGGCCATGGCTTTTATAGTCAAGCACGGGACAGGAATCGTTTGTGTGAGCATGAAAGCAGAAGACCTTGAAAGATTAGAGCTTCCTCTCATGGTATCAAATAAAGAAAATGAGGAGAAGCTCTGCACAGCTTTCACTGTCTCAGTGGTATGTTATTGATCTTGATTTTGATAGTTAATGGTGCTTTTCATCAACAAGAGTGAAATATAGATAAGAAGCGACATCTCACAGAAACAAATTACTAAGTGGCTTTGAAGTTTGAACTATTCTCTCACTCTGTCTAGCTGGCAAGGTTGCATAATCTATACATCACGTCCTTGTTCATAGCATAAAACATGATGTATTATTATCTTATAGTTTTAATTCTAAGATCTTTAAAGTTTATTTGTTTATCTTATCTTAAAATCAATGGATTAGCCTTATTCCATCAACCAAGGTTCTGTATAACTGTCTGATTTAGGTTTCTAAAATAACCTGTTTGGACAAGTTATAGATTGTGTTCATACTTTAAACATGCTAATGCCTGCAGTCAACTATTCTGACTTGCTTTTATTGGTTGACTCTAATTATAAGTTCCAATTATTTATTCTCATGCTGTGATTATTAGAAGTTTGAGGTCTGATGGAACTTGTTATTATCAGGATGCAAAAGAAGGTACAACAACTGGTGTATCTGCTAGTGATAGGGCAAAGACAGTTATGATGCTTTCATCACCGGATTCAAAGCCCGAAGACTTCAATCGCCCTGGTCATATTTTTCCATTAAAATACAGGGAGGGTGGTGTTTTAAAAAGAGCTGGACATACAGAAGCATCAGTTGATCTGGCTATGCTGGCTGGATTACCCCCTGTTAGTGTTCTATGTGAGATTGTTGATGAAGATGATGGTTCCATGGCTCGTCTACCAAAGTTACGTGAATTTGCCAAGAAAGAGAATTTAAAGATAATCACAATTGCTGATTTGATCAGGTATGTCTCTGCTTGTCTCATGCAAGATATCATCATTATTACCAAGGGAATTGCACTTGCTGGAACATTTCAATTACATAGATTACTATGTTTGCATTTTAGGTCAATGTTGGTTATGAATCGGCATTCATACTATGCTGTCATGCTGTGCAGGCACATGCCATACTGATCCATATTGCCTATTATCTATCAACATGGCCTATTCTTTACTGGCCATGAGGTGCCCTGAAATTTTGCCCATCCAATAGCATAAATTTCTGTAATCTTTACGCTCTTAGAACAGATTGGAGATGAATTGGCATTTTTGATTACTGAAACCATTTGTGTTTGTAATGTGACTGCAGTTGATTCAGCATTCTTTGTTATCCTCATTTTAGTTTTTTATATTAGATCTTGTGATTTACTTTTAGTTCTGACCATGAGATAGTATCACAGATATAGGAGAAAAAGAGACAAGTTGGTTGAACGTGCTTCTGTTGCACGCTTACCTTTAAAGTGGGGCTCTGTTCAAGCGTACTGCTATCGGTCACTACTTGACGGAATGGAGCATATTGCCATGGTTAAAGTAAGAATTCTTTGTGAAAAAACCTTAGCACTGTACACTATTATGCCTCTTGCTGCTTTTTTATCATTAAAATGGATTAGTTATGAACTTCTTGAGTATTCAGATCATATTGAACTGTCTAGCTTGCTTGTAAAACACAACGTTTCGAACATTAGTTTTGGCATTCAAATACTTCTTTTCCAATTTAAACAGGGGGATATTGGGGATGGCCAAGATATCCTTGTGAGGGTGCATTCTGAGTGCCTCACTGGCGACATATTTGGATCAGCTAGATGTGACTGTGGTGATCAGCTTGCATTGGCTATGGAAATGATTGAAAAGGCTGGCAGGGGTGTGCTAGTTTACCTTCGTGGACATGAAGGAAGGGGTATTGGCCTTGGCCACAAGCTTCGTGCTTACAACCTACAAGATGATGGACGGGACACCGTGGAAGCTAATGAGGAACTAGGATTGCCTGTAGATTCACGGGAATATGGTATTGGTGCACAGGTAAGATGTGGAAACTGGGCCAAGCCTTCCCTGCTGTGAAAGTATTTTTGATGGTAACATCGATCGTAACAATCTGGAAAAGGATATAGTGGTTTACCATATTGATTACTTCACAATTACTACATGAGTTCTACCATACATCTGAAGTTCATATGCATTTCGTTGCATTCAGATGGATGATTGCATGGGCAGCATATGCATTTCGTTGCATTCTTCTTACATCATAAAAGGAGCATATTTCATAATATTGCATACACCCATCTCTGCTCTGCTAATTCGCCTTCATGGGACCTGTCTTTTACATCTTTCAACATTAAGGTTTAGGTGTACATTACATTTGGCCGATTCCCAATGATGATAATGATCTAAATGAATTATTTTGCATTATATACCGATTTCTTTGGTTTTCAACTTTCACATTCGTTTCTGTTTCTGCAGATATTAAGAGACCTAGGTGTTCGTTCAATGAAATTGATGACGAACAACCCTGCCAAGTATGGTGGACTCAAAGGTTATGGATTGAGTATTGCAGGCAGAGTTCCGTTGCTTACACCAATCACCAAGGAGAATAAGAGATACTTGGAGACAAAAAGAGCAAAAATGGGACACATTTATGGATCTGCTGAATTCAATGATCATCTGACTACTAGTTTCATGGAAAGAAATGGAACTGGCAAACAGCATCAGGCAATTTGAATTTGATGCAGGAGTTGGTAGTGACTTTTGAGTCAAGTTCAGGCTCACCGAGGCATCTGCATCTGAGCTATTCTTTTAACCTCTCTCTGGCTGTCTGATGTACTAAAATGTTTTGTACTTGAGATTCAATAAGAAATTATTTTGTTTTCTCATTTCTTGATATCCTGTACGGCAGTCGGCGTTCTTTAAATGCAAGCAGGTGAACCACATGATTCTTTAATCATGTGGTTCAAAAAGGCGAAAGCAACACTAGAACTATATGTTAATTTTCTACTGAAGCCGCATTACTGGTACAAAACTTATGGTGCAACCTCCATCGCAATATTAGGGAGATGTCAATACCAGAAATTGAATGCAAATTAATATAAAAATCCTCTAAAGTACAGTCATAATTTAAAAATTATTTGGTTTGTAGCAAAAAAAAAAAAAAAGCCCTGTACAAACCTGTAGAGGGGAATATAAAAAAAAAAAAATCATTAGATATCAATGTAGTTATTTTGGTGTTAAAAAAACTTAATTCTAGGTAAATTAAGAATTAAATTAAACATATTCTTAAAAATACAAAATCACCATACCCTGGAAATCACCCCTCGACTATTGATGTGTGAAGGTTCTTGCTTAGCTGTAGAAAGATGGATTACAAGATAATAATTGCTGGCAACTAACTTCAAAAAGGATCAATGCGGATAAACCTGGTAATTCTTTATAAGGACATATCAACTTCGAGACAAGCTAGAGATTTTACTACCCTCATCATATATGACAGATTTTACTACCCATTGGATCTTTCGTCATAATGCAGTGTAAGTAGGCTCGTCACTCGTGTGTAATCATTTTCTACAAACCTGCAAAGAAACAGTACATGACTTTCAGCAGTCAATTCTGTTGTGTAATCATTTTTGTTGTTATCTGTCAAGGTGAGGCAATTCATGGTGTGATTAGATCAAAGGCAAAAACTAAAAAGATCCAATATGAACAGGCTTCTAGTTAAAGACTCTTAAAGACCATGGTAATTGGATCATCTTTTCGAAGCTAGCCCATACATTTAGTTTCTAAGATACCATGAATTTTATCACTACAGCTTCAAATTCAGGAATCAAAGCACAATCCCAATGTATTTTGATTTTACCCAGTATATCCTTTGATAAGATCTGGGCAGCCCATTGCACGAGGCTGCTTCTGCCAGTGAAGGATTTGCGAAGGGTCAATATATACATCTTATACTTTTGCATGTAGAGATGCTATTTTCATAACCTGAACCTTTGTCGCCCAAATTGTTAAGAAACAATCTTGTAGTGGCATGCGTTGGGTGGATTTTTTATGTTTTTGTTGTTTTATGTTGTCATGTTGTGGTAGTCAGGATCAAGTGGCATGATAGATAATTTTAACAAATGTATACAGGCAAATGAAGAACACTCAGCATTAACAAAGTTTATGAACTTTTTGAATGCTTCAGAGACACAATATAGAATAATCAGCACTAACATTAATTTTATGAATATTTAGTAGGCTAACCTCAGGAATAAGAGCTGCGATGAAACGAGCAGTCTGTAGGTGAGTGGCTACATATAGAGGAGCACAACAAATATATGTTTAAAGCATTTTTACTGTAGATAACATCTAGGAATGAAATAGCTGAAAAATACAATGTAGAAAAAGTGAAAATTGAACCTTGAGTTCCAACAGGCATAAAAACTGAGGAAGCGTTAATCATGCTGCATGGGCTCTGTTGAATTTTCCTATCACCTGGAATACAGAATATTCATCGAAGGGCCAGTATCAAGAAAACACACAGTCAATGAGACTCCATATTTAATAATAAATCAACAGAAGATAATATGCTGGAAAAAGAGTGCAATATAGGGTTTCGACGAGTTTTCTGTACTTTAGGTTCATAGAATTGAAATCCATCAGTTCTACCATTACCTTTTTTTAGTAATAGTTAGTTCCAATATTAGGAACTTCATTTTTTTTCTCCCCTGTAATCCTCAAACAACTAAAAGGATGGGCCAACATATAAGGGCTCCCACAATTCTAGCCAAAAAATATACACTAGCACATAAAGGATAGAGATCAACCCTGTCGAACCTACTACCATCATAAACACAACTAGTTATATCTCATATGTCAATTATACAGCCCAAGATATCAAATATTGGTAGGATCGACATGGACCAGTCAGACTGGCATTTATCGATCAGACTAAGGACCAATGCGGAATAGTATTGCTCGGCACCAATGCCAAATAACCATGAACAAGATTAACAGGAGATTTGTACTTTTAAAAAAGAAAAAAAAAACAGGAGATTCGATCTCTATGCAATCAATAATTTAAACTCAAACGCTGGCTGCATGAAACAACCAATTTCACCCAAACGAGTAACATTATGCCCATATCATCATCATTTATAATAGAAGAAGAAATTGGAAGAAGATCATAAAGAAATAAATATGACAAAGAGATGATTCCCTACCTCGAACTTAAGTGCCATTTTCAGAAAACACACACAAAGGGGCTTCACCCTGCAAATAGAACTCGATGTAGTTAGCTCATATAGATGCATCCAGAGGAGCAGCTTATTGTTACAGTATAAACGAAAAGCAAAACAAGAAAAACCAAATACGAAACAACGTGTCATCGTATTTGTTCACATCTTGAACCAACCTTTTTCATTTAAAGAAGTCACCACGGCCAGGATTAAGGCGGTTTTTTCAGCGACCAAGAAGAACAGGCAGATTAAGATTTACTTTCGTTGGCATTGTGGAGGTAGAACAAAAGGATACAAATATACAAATATACCTTTTTCATTTAAAGAAGTCACCACGGCCAGGATTAAGGCGGTTTGTTTCAGCGACCAAGAAGAACAGGCAGATTAAGATTTACTTTCGTTGGCATTGTGGAGGAAGAACAAAAGGATACAAATATACCAACATCCCACTGCCGAAAAGAAGCAAAAGAAACAGGGTTTTGAATTACTTCTTTTATCAAGAATGTCAATTCACAGCTACGGACACAATTACGGACCAATCAAGAATCAAAATAGCGAAGAAAACCTAAAGTCCTAACGACAGAATCATTTTCTTGAAACATCATCAAGGAACGAACCATCTAATTCGACTATTAGAGAGGATCGAGAGAGAAAGGGAACCAAAACCTAGAGCGCGATCTCCGCCCTCCTCGACGATGAGGGAGTCAGACGCCGAAACGCCCCTGGCGGGTATCTCCCCGTCCCCATACACGGAAGGCGAGGAAGGACTGTCGTCGAGACAGCGGCACCGTTTATTCAAAGAATGACCTGATCTTGGCCGTTCACCTGGTCGGCGTACCTATATCTGGCAGTCGTCACCATTCGTCTTAAGATGAACGGTTTTGATGGAGTCTCTCGCGGCGCCTACGGGGAAAAGGAGTCAATGTTTACGAGACGGTGGCTCCCACTGTATTCATGGAATGATGCGATCTTAGCCGTTCAAAAGATCCGCGGACCTATATACGGCAGTTGATACCGTCCGTCTTAAGATGAGCGGTTATGATTGACGGTTCAGGATTCTACACATGGGCCGGACTGAGTTGTCACTTCATGAGCTGATCCATCTGCCTCGATGACTCTCTTGTCGGATCAATCGAATTGTGCCGCTAATGTGTCGATAGATACATTCGATGAAGGAAAAGGATCGGTCAAGATAGGAAAGAAAATTATCATAGGCAGTATTATTATAATAAGAGGTGCAAGAGAAAATATTTTGTTTATGCTGTAAAATATTATTCTGAGCCTAACCTACTATAAAATTTATTAATTTATTATTATCAAGATTAATTACTACTTATCCATGACTCTACTTTTCATCTTAGTTCTAACTTCAATACTATAGGAATCTAATCATTAGATCTTTTGCAAACATTATCGATAATCATCCACATCCATCACATTTATGCTGCTTTTGTAAAAGAACTTATAGATTACAATAAGATGCCACTGAATTTTGGGTCCTCTATACGAATTATAAAGATATAGTGCAACATTATTAGGAAAATAATTAAAATAGATTTTCTTAATCATGTGGATAAGTTAAGAATTTAATAAAGTAATTAAATAATCCAAATTAGTAACTGATTTATTTTCTAACGAGTGATATGACTTTTAAGAAATAATTATTTTGAAATTCATTTTTATGTGTGAATCATAAAAAATAAATATTATAATTCTATTTTTTTAATATAAAAATAAGTTAAATATAAAAATTAATTTATTACTTACCTTTTGAGGATGGCTTATCTTTTCCTATATAAAGATGGCAACCTCTCCCTTATTCGTCACCTATGCTGGCAGCAGATTAAGCAAAGGATCCCCAAGGAAAGGTAAGTTTTTCTATTCTTTACTTAATAATTTTAATTTATATTTTAAAATCTTTAATATTAAATTAATTATAATTGTTATGGTACATATTTTAATTTTAAAATAATTATCATGAAATTTCATACCGATAATCTTGACTTGTAATTATATTTTAAGCTTAAATGGATTTTAAGATTGATTTAATTATTTAAATTTTTATTTTTAAATTAAATTTATAGTTTTAATTCATTTAATTCAATATGTCTTTGTTTCAAGATTTATATGTGAATTTTTATGATTTAATTAGTTTTGAATTTGAGATCATAAATTTATTGGTGTATTTAATTCATGAAAAATAGATTTTAAAATCTAAAATTTTAATGAACTATTTATTCTGATAATTTATTTAACTTAACTTTTATTATTATTCTATAATATTTTATAATCTTTCTTAAAAAAAAATTAAAATCTAATAAAAGATGTCGTCTAACCTAAGTCAAGTTGATCGGCCAAATTGAGTCAGCTCAACATGTATGACAATGTATGATCTAGCCTGTATAATCAGGGACAACCTAGCCCGTTAGTCATGCACGACTTAGCCCGTGGGTCATTCACCTAACCCATGTTATAGTCAACTCGTTGCTCCTCAGCATAGTTTATTATCTGAGATAAAGAATGTGTGACACACGTGACTAGTCTAAGGCTTAGATGGGTTAGTCCAATCTAAGCTAGTATTGTGCGGCCTAACTCAATTCTCACTTCTCTTGTTAACTTGAGCTCATTAGTTGATTGAATCATTCCAATTTAATTAATTCAAGTCAATTTAGGATGATTTCTTTGATCAATTAAAACTCATTTGACATAATTAAAACTAATTAAATATAAATTAGACTAATTTAGAATGATTTCAAACTGATTTAATAAGAGTTAGATCCTAATTAATTTGAAATCTAATTCAAATCAATTAAGCTATTCCAATTATATTTGCAGGAATGCTAAGAGATTGATATTTTATATTTTTATGATTTAATAAGATTAAAATTTTCATTTGAATTTGTGATTCAGTAAGGATTTAGAGGTTTTTTATTATTTTTTGGATTAAGTTGATAATATTGATTGTTACCATGTTGTATATATAGCTATGATGAGTGGTCTACATATGAAGTGCATAGAGTTTTAGATATGTCATAATGTAAAGTCATAATTGACATAATTTAGTAGGTCATAAACGAAACATGATCTCTTACAAATAAATTAGTGAGCCGATACATATATATATATTGGTTAAACGGTTCATCTATCTATTATTTAAAGAAATGTATCACCACTTGAATGGGTAAGAGACACAACTTCATTCATTGTTAGGAGTATGATATAAATTCTCTCCAATTTGCTATTGATACGAACAAAAAAGTATCACAGGAAGCAGAATCCGATGAAAAAAAAGTTGGTGTTGAGATTATAGTACATGAAATCAAATCGCAAAAGCAATTAGATATGGTATTAGAAGCGATGGTTCACCTGAATTCTCATGTTTTATGGTTGTATGATTTCAAAGTTTGAATGAACAGAATTCATGAATTAAAACGATGAGAGATAATTCTCAGAGTGGTTCACTAATGCTTTACTTTTTTTCACCATTAACAGTGTGCACTCTCAAAGAGTTCAGAGGGTTGTACTATAATCCATTTGCCGGTTCCGATCTCTAGTGAGGGTGAAATGTTGCCAGATATCGATCACGATAATGCAACTGTTACTTCCACGCTTCGATCGGATGCTGTAGCCCTCGGAACAATTGCTGCTGATGCTTTTTCTATCGACAATGGTGAACTCGATTTAGATTTCCCTACCGAAGGTTTCTCCTCCATTTCAGAGGCCATCGAGGACATCCGCCAAGGCAAGGTCAGTCTTCTTGTCAGATCAGATCGATCTTCTTTTCTCCATTTGGCCACAGCTTTTTTCTGTCCATTGCGCTTCATGATCGGTGCTGGTTACTTCTTGCAGTTTGTGATTGTTGTCGATGATGAAGACGGTGAAAGTGAGGGAGATCTTATGATGGCTGCACCTTCGGTAAATCCAGAGGCTATGGCTTTTATAGTCAAGCACGGGACAGGAATCGTCTGTGTGAGCATGAAAGCAGAAGACCTCGAAAGATTAGAGCTTCCTCTCATGGTATCAAACAAAGAAAATGAGGAGAAGCTGCGCACAGCTTTCACTGTCTCAGTGGTATGTTATTGATCTTTGACATATAGATAGAGGTCCCTCCTCTTTGACATCATGGGGTGTACTTTAGTGGCTCAGGTTGCATAATCTATACATCACTTCCCAGTCCATAGCATAGAACTACTTGTATTATTATCTTATGGTTTTTAAGTCTTAAGATCTTGAAAGTTCATCTGTTTATCTTATCTTGAAATCAATTGATTGGCCAAAGTTCTGTACAACTTGTTTGATTTGGGTGTCTAAAACAGACTGTTCATACTCTAAACATGCTAATGCCTGCAGTCGACTATTCTGACTTGCTTTTACTGGTTGACTTTAATTATAAGTTCCAATTATCTATTCTCATGCTGTGATTATTAGAAGTTCGAAGTCTGATGGAACTCGTTATTTTCAGGACGCCAAAGAAGGTACAACAACTGGTGCATCTGCTAGAGACAGGGCAAAGACAGTTCTGAAGCTTTCATCACCAGATTCAAAGCCTCGAGACTTCAATCGCCCTGGTCATATTTTCCCATTGAAATACCGAGAGGGTGGTGTTCTGAAAAGAGCTGGGCGTGCAGAAGCATCGGTTGATCTGGCTGTGCTGGCTGGACTACCCCCCGTCGGAGTTCTATGCGAGATCGTCGACGAAGATGATGGTTCCATGGCTCGTCTACCGAAGCTACGTGAATTCGCCAAGAAAGAGGATTTAAAGATGATCACGATCGCAGATTTGATCCGGTATGTATCTGCTCGTCTCTTGCAAGATATCATCATTATTTGACCGTGAGATAGCATCACAGATACAGGAGAAAAAGAGACAAGCTGGTCGAGCGTGCTTCTGTCGCACGCTTACCTTTGAAGTGGGGCTCCGTTCAGGGGCACTGCTATCGGTCACTGCGTGATGGAATAGAGCATATTGCCATGGTTAAAGTAAGCATTCTTCGTGAAAGAACCTTAGCACCATACTCATTGATCATCAAAATGGACTGTGTAGCTGCTTGTAAAACACAGTGTTCCCGACATCAGTTTTGGCATTCGGATACTTACTATTCCAATTTAAACAGGGGGATATCGGGGACGGCCGAGACATCCTCGTGAGGGTGCACTCTGAGTGCCTCACCGGCGACATATTTGGATCAGCTAAATGCGACTGTGGCGATCAGCTCGCGCTGGCTATGGAAATGATCGAGAAGGCTGGCAGGGGTGTGGTGGTTTACCTTCGTGGGCACGAAGGGAGGGGTATCGGCCTTGGCAACAAGCTTCGTGCTTACAACCTGCAAGACGACGGACGGGACACTGTGGAAGCTAACGAGGAACTCGGATTGCCTGCAGATTCACGGGAATACGACGTTGGTGCGCAGGTGAGATGTGGAAACTGGGCAAGCCTCCCTACTGTGAAAGTAACTTTTGATGGTAACATGGATCATTACAATCTGGAAAAGACAGTAGTGGTTTAGTTGAGTTAGCATACCATATTGATCACCGCAAAATTACTACTATCTAAGTTCTGCCATACTCATGAGATCTATAAATGCCTCTGAAGTTCATATTGCTCCTTCATTTGTGACAAGTATAATACTTATCAAGTATAGCGTGTGCATTCCTTGCATTGTTCTTACATCGTAAAAGGAGCATATTTCTAGGTTCCAACTTTTAACTTTTATTATTTGTCATGCCTTTTCTTTGTTTCTAAAATATTGCATGCACCCATCTATGATCTTTAATTCGTGTTTTTAGGTTTCATTGTATTGATTTCATGTTATGTGGTTTTCAACTCGTGTTTCAAAATCTCATTTTGTTATTTTCGTAGATATTAAAAGATTTAGGCATTCGATCAATAAGACTGATGACGAACAATCCTGCCAAGTGTGATGGACTCAAAGGCTACGGATTTAGCATCACCGACAGAGTTCCTCTACTTACACCAATCAACGAGGAGAATAGAAGATACTTGGAGACAAAAAGAACAAAAATGGGGCACATTTATGGATCTGAATTCAATGATCATCTAACTAGTATCGTTCAAAGGATTAAAGAAACTATATAAAAACGAATCTTATATCTTTTGATATAATTATTTTTTTATCTTATTAAATAAGAGAGAATTTTATTTTACCCTATAATTAGTCTATAAATAGGGTTATAAAGTATCCGTTTTGATCTTGTTCATGTAGTTAGTATAGTGAGCCAATATATGACAAACTCAGGACCGAGGAAGGATTCACTCGAAAGTTGTCAAATGGGTTCTTTGGTATATTTTGGGAACCCAAAAGACTTGTTTAGTATTTGGGGAACTAATGTTTCGCTTAAAGATTTTTTTTTAGATTCCGATCATGTTGAGGATCTCGACAAAATGATATATATTAGTATGACAGTTGGAATGTGATTTTTCAGTCCAAAGATCATATGCACCATAAAAGAGATGATAGGTGTTTGAAGTAATCGCTAAAAGGAAAGTTCTTTACAAAATTGATAATAGTTCATAACCCGACGAAGATGCTCCCCTTTGGCTAAAATTGAGCACCTAATGAATTTGATTCCATAACTTGTGATCGGGGCGACAGTATGTATGTTCAACCATTATTTGCAACTGTTATTGATGAAACTCACCCCCGAGGCATGCAATTAATTGATTCTGAGCTATTCTTTCAGCCGCATTATGTTATGCAACATGAAATCCTCTCGTTGTCTCATCTCTTATGTACTAAAATATTTTATGCTTGATTCAACCAGAAATTGATGATCATCATACCCCCAAATCAGAAAATGTTTTGATTTCTCAATATACCAACTTTTTAATGAAAATTTTGCCCCTCCAAAATATTGCTAGCAGTCGTCGTTATTCATATGAGAAATCCCTGCCACTGCCCTAAAGAAATTCCACATGCAGTTTTTCCCTTTTCATTCGCTCCAATTGTCTTATGAAACAAGTTAGATTGTTCAACCACAATTAGGTGAGAAATGGCAAAATATATACTGTTATATTGAATTGGATTCATATGATCCAAAAGAGGGTGTGCAAGCAAACTCTGGAACAATAGGATTACCAATGGTACAAAACTTCAAGGATGCTAATTTTATACTCGAGCAGCATACTTTGTTATGCTGCAACCTAAATAATCTTGGTGTGACAATTCATGTATATTGATGAATGTCTAAGTTGTATACGAGGCTAATTTGTTTTTGCTAAGCCTCTCATCTATCATAATCCTTTTAGCTAATCCTCTGTTATTACGGAGCACAGCAGGTCGACATGTCGATACCAGCAACCTCCATCGCATTGCAAACCCACTCTGGGATATCACCCTTTGGGAACTGTAAGAAATTGAGTGAAAATTAATCTAAAATCCTCTAAATAACAGACATTAATACCATTAAGATTGGTCATAATTTAAAAATTATTTGGTTTGTGTTTTGCAAAACACAAACCTGCACACGTAAAAAACCCTGTACAAACCTGTAGAGGAGAATATAAAAAATCATTAAATATCGATATAGTTTTTTTTTTGTGCAAAAAACTTAATTCTAGGTTAATTAAGAATAAATTAGACATTATTAAAAATATAAAATTATCATACTCTGGAAATCGCCCCTCGACTATTGATGTGTGAAGGTCCTTGCTTAGCTGCAGAAAGATTAGTTTCAAGATAATAATCGCTGGCAGCTAACTTCAAAAAGGATAAATGCAGATAAACCTAGTAATTCTTTTAGTGCAATAAATATTCATATATGATCACAAGCATTTCTCAGCTTCGAGACAAGCTAGAGATTTTACCCTCATCATATATGACAAATTATGATAAGACACTAGCTGGGAACCCATTGGATCTTTCGTCACAATGCAGTGTAAGTAGGCTCGTGTATAATTTCTACAAACCTGCAAAGAACAGTACGACTTTCAGCAGTCAATTCTGTTGTGTAATCATTTTTTCCTTTAAATGTCAAGGTGAGGTAAAGTCTTACCATACACAAACATGTCGGATCAATAGGACGTTCATCATTGGCCATGGCCTGATTTTTCAACTTCAAGAGACCCTGGATAGGAAAAAAGACTAGTTAAATTACTCTTAATGACCTTATAGTGGCACCAAGGCCGGCGGCCCTTTAACCGTCTCCAGTTTTTCAGGTTCATGTGTTGGGTGGACTTTGTGTTTTTGTTGTTTTATGTCCCAAAAAATGAGTGATTTTTAGGCTTGAATGAAATTTCCTAATTTCCTAGTCCACACATAATATGGCTTTAAACATCTACTCTAATCTTCTAGTTTCTGGATCTTAAAGCAAATATAAATGTAATCCTTAAAAGAAATAAAAAAAATCATGTTTATGAGATTTTAGAATACTACAGAGACAGAATACAATAATCAGCTTTAAAATTAATTTTATGAATATTAGTATGCTAACCTCAGGAATAAGAGCTGTGCCGAAACGAGCAGTTCGTGTAGGATATACACAATCATACATGTCTGCACCTAACGCACTGCAAACTACAAGATCAAGTGGATATCCAACACCCTACAGAGTATTTGCATGTCAAAATAAATATATCAGGTAGCAATATTAGGAATGTCGAAGACAACAAATAAATTTAGAAATCTGCAGACACATCGAATATATGTAAATGAAACAATTACTTATCTTAATATACTTAGCATACAAAGTATTTCTATCAAGAAACAGAGCTTTAAATACCCATGCACATAATCTATCTTCGTGCATGTGTGGGAAGGGATTCAATCATATATAATCAACAAAGAGATCCAATATATGGAGATCTAAATTCGTGACCAACCATTCAACAAAATCTATATCCTTCTAGATCTCAAAGTCACAATTGAAACTCCTGAAGAATCAACTTGTTGCAAAAAATGTGGTGCTCCAAATCACATGACAAAAAATATAATTGAATATCCAGAATACTGATTATGATATAAGCATCTTGCATAAACATGAAGCACAGTTCCATTTTGAGGTTAAAGATCTTCGAACATATCAGATCAACAGTCAATATCCCGATTTCAGTAAAGCATATAAGAACTCATCCATGGATCCTTGAGTATGAACACCAAACTCAATCGAATAGAGTTGTGTTGGACATAAACGGAACTGGGATAAATATTACTCGGAAAAAATAATAGCACATGATATAAAAGCTGTACCATCACATATCGTGGTTTATCTTCTGGTAATGCAGCAGTACACTGTGCAACAACACGCCAAAAGGAGTCTTTATCTTCACCGCCTGAAAGACCACCAATAGCATAGCTGTCACAGTAGAAAGTGAGTTCAACTATCCAACATCAGATGATAATTCATCTACGAAGCTAGTGAAAAGTAGATAATTACTGTACACTTTTTAAGTCATTACAAGTTTGCAAACTTGTAGAACGTTTCTATATGATCAGCAAACAGTGAAAGCAATTCTTATGTGACAAATGCAGGGATCCACTAATTGAACCAATAACTAATTACACACCTATAGTGGATTATCCTCGACGATCATCCTATTGGACAAGACGCATGCGTAAATCTCACCTTAAGAGGGAAATACAGCCATACTCTATTGATAACTAATTACGCACCTGTAACAACGACAATCCTTCGAAGTCATCTTATTGGCCAAGATGTATCAATCTTGAGAGGGAAATGGTCGAAACAAGTCCAATGCATTCTATAAAACCTAAAGGAAAATATTATCCTTCCCAAGAGAATGCAAGAAACACAAAGTTGGTGAATTATTTACATATTGGCCAGCAAGACTTATCCAACCACACTGACTGGCTGCAGATGGTCAATTTTGCAACTGATTAGGGGCAGACTTAGACCTGTTAAATCCTTCCAAAGTGTAAACTGCATCTTAGAAAGAAATTCAAGATATTGGGTGAATGTTTAGTTACATTTTAGAAAATATCAAGTGTCCATTTGTAAATGAGGAAAGCAAAACTGTCAACTTTAGAATGAAGTGTACAAAGCATAATGACAGGTACAATGTTGCCAGAGTAGTTGTTGCAGTGATTCCATATCCTGATCCTAAATAAATAGTGAATTTTCTTTTTCAAAGAGGCAACAAATATTCATCAACAACAATCATGAAACTCATGTAGCATATGAAGAATGAGATTTCATCTGAACATAAAGTATGAACCACAAACATGCTAGCTATGACCCATAAGCTTCTGTGTAACAAGGAGATGGTAGATATGGTCATGAACCAACTGCTTTCTTGTAGACCACCTTACACTGATGGTCACCCTTTAAACAAATCTGGCACTAATAGCTTCTCCAAGCTCATGGAACTACTATGACACATGAACTTCTGTTCACTTTTTCTCTCTTTTGTTTTATGGTCAAAGTAGCAAGTGCCACAACACATTAGTCCTTGCTTTTAATATGTAGTTAGTTGATAAATTACATGGCATAAAGGGTGGCCAGGAGCATGAGGCTCTTGCTTATGCAGAGTCCAGAAAAGGTTTAATGTATACAGTCTTACCACTTTACACTGCAAGCATTTACTAATTTTGCTTTCTATAATTTTACAAAGAGGGTTATGGAATATTTCAAATAAAAACAAAAAACCAACACAAAGATCACTAACTATGAGGGTGAAATTAGAAAAATCGAACAATTGCAAGCCATTTATAACAAAAGGCCCATATCTTCCAACACAATATTAAATGACATGGAACAGAGTGTATACCTTTCGAAGTTGAACTGGTTGGGTTGGAATTTTTATGAATTTGGATGAATTCTGAGTAGATAAATTTCAACAAAAGTCAAGTTCAGGTGTAAGTGTCAGGCTGTATCTCAAGCCATTTATAACAAAAGGCCCATATCTTCCAACACAATATTAAATGACATGGAACAGAGTGTATACCTTTCGAAGTTGAACTGGCTGGGTTGGAATTTTTATGAATTTGGATGAATTCTGAGTAGATAAATTTCAACAAAAGTCAAGTTCAGGTGTAAGTGTCAGGCTGTATCTCATATTAAATATATGCACTTGCCTTTCCCATTTCTTTACAACATTATCACATCCAAGGAAACTTTGTGACAACACCCCTCACTCTCCTAGAGCTTTGTTCCCTCCTTGAATAATCTTAGCTCAGTGATTATAGTTCAATTGTAACCTACTTTGACTGCTGTTTTGTGCCTCCATTGTACGGTAATGGATTTTGTATTATGTCATATCAGTCTCAACAGGCAATATTTGTTGTTCCACACCCAAACTAGGTTATGAACCACATATAATGTTTTTTCTTCCAAAAAGGGTAAAAATTATATTAATTTTAAAAGTGACTATGGCTTCTGCTCTGCTCATCAAAGCACAAAAGAGATTTCAACTCTGTTGGCCAAGTATCCCACCAGAGCTGAGAAACATCAAAATTCTTAGTTTGATAAGCTAACCAGTTGGCACAACTATTACATTCTCTAAACACATGGGACACCTTACATTCCTCAAAATCAGCTAATAAATACAAGATGTTCCTAACACATTTCATAAACCCACATATATCATTGCTCTAGAATATAGAGACCTTAAAACTGATCTTAATTCTTTTGGGTGGGACCACTTAAATAATCGAACTAGTCTCCTGCCAACCCCACTATACCTTCTGCAAGATTCCCTCTTTCTTACACAAACAGACGGTCAGATGGAGACCCCCTGCTTCCTACTCCATTCTCCATTCTCTTTATCCATCAATCATAAATTTCCTATACACAATCACACAACAACCCTTGTCATTGTTTCAAACCGTTCTTTCATCTACTAATCTTGTAACTTCGGGCAGGGCAACAGAACCCAACAAGTAGATTGGTACAGGTCTAGATAGAGATACTGGGCCATGCTTGAAGTCTTGAACTAACTCAAAGCAACTGCATGGATTACTTCAACCCTACTGGAGTTGTTGCCATCTAAATTAGAAAGGAAAGACTTGAACGAAATGTGAGTCACATAATTGATATTGAAAAGCAGTACCACATCATGTAGCAGCAACTTGAAGGATCTTAAAAATAAAGATTTAACATATAATAATATACAAGAACTTAAAATGGTCGATAGACAGCCTACCCTGGTAAATTGCGATCCACCAAACCTCTGACACATATATCTCTGGAAATAATAGCTTATTAGTATCGCATTTCCTCTACATGACAAATGAAAAAACTGTTTTACTTTAAGTTTTGTTGCATGTCATGTTTCAAGGCACAAAACATATGGCTCACCTCAGAACAGGATCTAGTCCTCCTTGAACAATTCCAAATAAGTTTTGTTCATCCGGTCTCTTGTGAGCTGTCCTTGAATGTACCCAAGATATCACAAGGAAAATAACAAATATAGTAACTAAAAAGAGAATATCATGAAAAGATGTGTCATGTTTTTAGAAAATATCCAAATGCAAGGATAGATTAATACCTATTAAATTTATTATTGTTCCCATTGAAAGACACAAGGTATGACATCTATGCCTATATTTGTTACCAAAGAAAATAAGAACAACTCAAATTAATATATAGTATAAGTTTTTTATGATATATTGCAAGCATATATCTGCATGATTACTGAAATAATAAGTAACTACTGCTATTTACTATTTTCTTTAATAAAGGCAACAAGTTCATACCACAATCAGATAACATAAAGATTATATGAATGTTTATCATATTTCTAATGAATCAAGGAGAACCAGAAGAAACAATCAAAAAGTTAAGTACAGTTATACTAATGTAACAGACATTTTGTGTATGATATCATTTTGAAAAATGAGAGACATGGGGATTACTTCAGGAATATTATGAAAAACTATTGTTTATTTTCTACGACATAAAAATGGCTTAACAACCATGAAAAATGAGAAGGAAGAGAACTTCTTAAGCAATGTTACAAAAAAAAATGTTGTTTTTTTATTACATACAAATGGCTTAACAACCATGATAACATCTACAGCACCGACTGGGTGTTGAATGTATGTTCAACAGATATATTACAAGTCAACAAGAGGTACATACAATGTGATGATAGTTTAACAATTTCTGAGATTCATTAAATGTTGGGAGATTATTGTCCAATGGAAGGTAAGAAACAAAAGGCCTGTTGGAACTTGTAAGTACTAGCTGAACTAAAATCAAACCGATGATTTGCTCCAGTGAAGAAAATTCTTTCAATAAATGTTACAATGGAATTTGACAACAAGAAAATAATATGCAAGTTTTTTTCTAAAGCAATGACTTCACATACTCAGTTTTTTGCATGTTAGTGCGACATAACCAGTTCTCGGAGTTCAATGTTTTAAGAAACAACACAATGCATTATGTAAATATACCAAAAATGTCGTAAATACGTAATTGAAGATAAGATATTGTAAATGTTTCCAATGAAAGTTCATGTAAGTGTGACATAACTCAATGCATTACCTATGTTCTGTTTATAGAACACATGAAATATGATGAGTAATGGAGAGTTATATGAAGTTGACCTATTCGATCATAGGTAATTAACTCTTGCAACTTTATAACTCTCCATTACTCATCATCTTTCATGTGTTCTATAAACAGAACATAGGTAATTAACTCTTACTAATACTTTTCATATTTGGTTCTGCTATTTTTTTTATGATCAACCGTGTTTGAGAAGGTATTATCTGTATTTCACAGCACTTGACTAAATATTTAATTACATTACCTGCAATCTTTATTTCTTTTTCATTTTAATAGTCCATTTCACCGAATATTATAGAACTATCAGACCGTACACTTACCAACTACACCAATCTTATTTAAAGTTAGCACCAAAATTACTCTTGCAGTTTGCATATACAAATTAAGATTAAATAGCATTATAGCATTATAATCTTCTCCATTCCTTTGGTGCTTGTGACTTGTGCTTTCGCGAGGAGTATACACCTTGTTAACAATACAACAAATGAGCTAAATACATTACACAACCGCACACTAATTAGAAGCATTTCATCAAACATCATAACATATATGCATGAAACTTATGCAATCACTTTGTAAGTTGAGCATACCAGCTATACATCTATCAATCCAACGAAGAGTACGGTACATAGCTTCTTCAATGCGTGGACCAGTAATGGTTGTCTTCACAACATCATCAAGCGCCATGATGATATCAGCTCCAATCTTATTCTGCACATATTTTTCACAATGCATAATATATGATATAAAGTTAAAAGAAACCATTAAGATGATAAGGTCAGAAGTGCTAAGTATTTGTGGACATGAAGGCATGAAAGAGGATATGATGGTGACAATACTTGGTTAATTCAACCACTAGCAACACAATTTTTAGGTAATTTAACTTAAACTTTGTGAAGCAACACTTGGTAGTGATAACACATGGTTACAAATGAAGCCATACCCTCTAGGTGAGAGTGTCAGAAGCATGGATGTAGTCAACAACTACACACTGGATACTGTATATGCACAAACAAGATTAAAAGAACATGCAAGTGAATGCTGGAGTGCTTGAAATAAAAATGTTCAGAATACAATGCCTAACCAATGGTTTACATATGTGCGCCATGCATACACTCAGTTCGTCATCTTGTAATAACAAAAATCACAACAACAAGCCATAATGTACAAAATATTTGGGGTCAGGTAGATGTACCAAATATTCTAGAGTTGACTGATTACCCCTTCACTAATTAAGTACAAGTAGAACAAATATTCTATAGAGAGTGAATGGTTGATAAATATCCAATGCATGTTATCACACAAGAAAGTCACACTGTTTTTATAGTAAATGGCAAACTTATTCAGGCAAAAACAGTTCTTCTCCTTAGTAAAGATATGGTGTGCTATGCCTTATACCAACTCTTATGGGGCTAGACAAACACTGACTGGGTTTCTTGTAGTCTTAACTCTTAACCTTTAAGAATAAAATAGTTTCATTTTATGAAGCTATATTATTTACCCACTTAGGCATTATGTCAGGCTAGAGCAACTTTAGTGAAAAAATATAAGGTTGGGTCAAATAATGTCTAACCTAAGACCAAGTTGAACGTAAAATGTGCTCCTGCAACCAACCCAACCTGACTGACAAGGGTCAACAAATTGTTCATTAGTTATTCATTCAGAAGAAACCTATGAATAACTACACCAGGAACCATCTCACTCTACATATACATCCATATATCATGGCCACAAGCATGCCTAATGAGGGCACACAAAACTCCCTGCTCTCCTTCACTAGACCCAAAACCTTAACGCTTTTTTCCTAAAATCCTAACAAACCTAAAAAAAGCAAAAGAAAAATAAAATTTTAAAAAATTAATATTATCCTAATCAAATCTGAGGTTCCATACTTCACCCAAGGTAGACTTAGTGGTTTTCTAAACCGAATTGGCAAAATTAGTTTCTTGGGATTTCAACAAAAATAATAGATGACAGATACAGATTATATGAAAGCATACAGTGCCAACAATCAAGAAAAACAAATGGAACATAAAAGAATATCGAAACTGATGCAGCTACAAAGGCCAATATTACTTAACAAGGAAAAAGCTTCGTGTGTAGTTTTACCTACTTGTATTTGTATCGACTCTTCAGGTGTCAGAAGCATGGGCTTTGCATCAACAGGAGACTGACACAGAAAAAAAGGTAAAGTGAAGAGGAATCTAAGATGAAATGACATATAGAGTACCATACATGCATACCATAAGTTCACCTTAGTTGAAAATATATGAGATTTTATCATTAGAAGCAATGGGGAAAACCTCACTATTTCAAACAGAGATTCAAAGTTTTCGAAAGAGACATATAACAATTAATGTGATTTAAAAATCTCAATTGCTTCAGGAATTTCAAATCCTGATATTCATCAGAAGTTTTGAGAGGGAATTTCCATGTTTCAGATAAGGACTGAGTTGTGTATGGTTGGGAATTCCAAAGCATTGAACATGTACACATTTGTAAATCCTAAGATTTAGAAGTTCCATAGTCACCTTTCAGAATGAAACACTAGAATTTGCAAGGTGGGTTTTGTTAGTGTGTGGTGCAAATATTTATTAAATCCCAATGGCATGCAGGGTTTTGGCATTTTCAGTCCTGGATCTTTGGGAGAAATATTTGAATAACGAAATTCATTAGGTGGGACTTTAAAGACATTTGGCTAAAAAACATATGGAGAGATTTAAATGTATCTGTAAAAACAGAAGCAACATAAGAAGCCTCTTCAACTCTTTCATAATGATCGAGAGCACAACCAAACTGTTCATTTTTTGCAGTCTTTTCTATGATCGACTTACAAGCAATACATGCTTAATAAGTTCTGAACTGCATTAAACATGACAATATTTTTATGCTGGATTAAGAATCACTCTCCAGATAGACATTGCATCACAAGAATCGATAATATGGTTACTAAATAACTTTCAATCCTTACCTGAAATGTCACACCCTGCTCAGTAATGTCAGCCAAATGCAATAAAGAAACCTGCAAAGCAGTATGCAATGTGGTCAAAGATTAAACCTAACAAAACTTAGCAAACTAAAGTATGTTGTGTAGTAAAAGTAAACCAAAATTCCTTTTTATTGTAGAGGTTTACAGGAAGCACTAGTTTTCAACTTTGATAAAATACAATAGAAATTCTACAGGAGAAAATTACAACCCGAGGCAGGTAGGCAAAAATTTTAATCAAGCAAAACTGCATGACATTTTGTAACATGTCTTAAACATAGAGATAAAATTTGATACAGAACAACTTGCAATTATACCTCTGATAAAATCAGGATAAGCTTAATTCCTGTCCAGAAAGTAACAATAACTTTGGTTAGTTACTGTACAGAGCATGGGATCAGCACAGACTCTCATGAAATTCTCAAATACTTAAGTACTCAATGTTAAAGGCTACAGGGTAAAAATTCAAGTTAGCACCTAGGAGAATATTCAGCTTCTAATCAATGGTCCATTAGTTTATACATATAGAAGTGACTCATCCACAACTCCAAGCAACTTGAGACAACTTTCCGACTTCATGAACTGAAGCTTCTAATCAATGGTCCATTAGTTTATACATATAGAAGTTGACTCATCCACAACTCTAAGCAACTTGAGACAACTTTCCGACTTCATGAACTGTATGCTCAGCAATCACTACCACCACACTGTGACATTATGGTACCATGCTGCACTGGTCACTTGCAAGGCAGAATGCAAATGTTATATGAGTATCTTTTCCATCAATCCCACAAGAACATTAATTTTAATTTACATCCAATCTTCTAAGACCTAAATTCATTTAAATTCAGGTGATTCTGGATACTGTTAAGATCTCAGGCCACTACATTTAATATTAAATATGCTAAACACATCTGACAGTAAACGAACAACAGGCTTAAGCTTCACCATCACTGACTACTTGATCTTGTTCAAATTAAGTACGTGAGTCCTCCTAAAAAAATACTCACAAAAAGAACTAGTTTTTCAGTTAGCCAGAACAAGCTAGATTTAGACTGATTAGTAGTTATAATTGTTGGAAAATCTAGGGTGACATCACATGCACAGCGGAAGAATAGAAAAATTAAATCCCAGAATTCCCGTAGGAAAAAAGGTTTCATCGTCATGCAAAAGTTGATGCGTAAAAACCCGCGAAGCCGAAAAAATTGCACGTAAGAGAATTACCTAGAGAGATCAGATATCCCTGAAAACCTACAGATCGGTGGGAGAGGATGAAAGATGTCAATTGTCATCCTCTCTAACAGTAATCCACACGACATGGGCTGCGAAGATGCTCCTCAAATCGCTACCCAAAACTCTTTCTCGCGCGTGTCACGCAATTAAGAAGAGGCTGCCCTTTCTTACTGTCCACATGCCCTAAATAAAGACTGCAGTATGAGGAGAGAGAGAGAGAGGAAAATAAGAGGAGATAGCCAAAAAGAACATCTAGCCTATGAGTCTTTGGTTCCCTCCTATTTATAGAGCTCCCTTATCAATTTAACCCTAATAGATCCTGTCATATTAAGTACTAGATCTCTATCCAACTATCCAAGCCTCTTAGATTAGTGAGTCTCTACCCAAATAATATATTATTAGCTCTTATTGGATCTCATCCACAAGATCCAATAATTCAGGAGCTTATTCGATATCCAATAAGATAAAGACTCCAACGGATATCTCATATTTGAACCTCTACTAGTCGCAATGCCTACCATATATGTATAACCCTCTAAGCCCTATATCGAGCTGGCCGTGAGTCATACTTGTAAGAACTTCTGACCTAGTGAATTATTATCGACTCATCGACTGCGGATGTACTAGGTCACTACGCCGCAGTCCCCAAACGATACAGAGAAATCCAATCCTTTGGACCCATCTATCTTCAGTTATCGTATGTCTATAGTCCCTATCAATCTAATATCCCAGAGATCATATACCGGACATGATACTGTCATGCTCATACAGTTTCTACTCACTCTCACTCTAATCGGATTCTCCCGGAGAGCTCTCTCTCTTAATCCGAATGATCATAGCTAGAGATTTGTTTGAGCAAGAACACATGAGATATTCCTTTCATGACACCGAGAGCGGATGATCATCTATCGACACTCAAAAGCCCTCGTAAGGTCAACCACCACTTTCGATGACCGACTGTGTTAGATCTGGAACCTCCAGACCTATAAATCCGGTATCAAAGAGTTGAGTACTCATCTAGGACATCATTGATATCTCAAGTCTAAGGACCAGATATATCACTGGGATGACGAAATTGCTGTCTTACAATAAAACATCATCAACCATCCAACATTTCGTAAGCGGATCAATCAATAAACTCATTCTCCAATGAGCACCTGCACTGTATCACTAGTGTCCCCACACGAGCAGCTATGAGACCAGCTGCATCCATCATATGGATAAACATACAGCACATCAATATGTCTGGTTATCTCGATGTCTCTCTCGAGTAACCTATGACCGACATTATTTAGGATCTGTGTTTAAAAGCGAATCGATCTCATTATCGTGATATGATCACTATTCGATTCTCATTACATAGATCCATGGACATCACAATATATTCATGCAACAAGCAATATAAAGTGATAAAATATCAAATAATAATAATAAGCAAAAGACTGCGTGTCAAGTCACACGTGTTATCACTAATGTGATTAGCTTGCAGGGCACCAATGACTAGCAATAATAAGATAACAAAAGGTTTAGATCAAATGTCATCCAGCAACAGTAATATAAAAATAAGCATATAAGTGCAACATCATATATATAACATAGCGAAATGAAAGAAGTGATGCAAAAATAAACTCAGGGAACTGAATAGGGCATTTTAATATATAACTATTGTCACCAAGAGTTTAACAACCATTTGAAAGCCGCCTGAGTCGGTAAGCAGGGCTCTCTTCCAGTTCATGAATTTATGCAGACCACCCAAGTCATCAATCAACTCAGCACCAGGTCGAAGAGCAAGATGATAGGTATTACCAAGTATTATTTGGCAGCCAATCTCCTCCAACTGATTATTAGTCAGACCTTTTATTGTACCTACCAAACAAACAATCAAAAGGTTAGTTAAATATATGATTCCAATTACAAAGGGTTCATAATATTACAGCACAAATGACACAGTCAGGGAGCTCAAAGTTGACCCAGAGACAGATGATGTACTTACTATGCTCAGTGCTTGTGGGTGGTAGCACAGACCTATGAAATATGATGTTTGGTCATTACCAGCACACCTCATGTTGACAAAAACAAATTTCTTGTGTTATTCAGAAGTTTCTACCGTTAAGCTTTCCTAGTACAAAATCAAACCACACCATACTTTAAAGTGATATATGTTGCAAAGGTAGTATCAATTTCTATCTCAGTGAACTTTTGAGATCCAAATACAATATATTTTGTTTTTAATCCTAAATAATATAGTTAAATAATGAATTTGAACCAATTTATTCAACTTACTTTTAAATTCAGTCACTATACATAACATCCATGCTAATTGAAGTAAGACAACGATTATATATTCAAATATAATCATTCTTGAGAATTCACAACTGATGATGGACAATTAATCTCAAAATCTTTCAGTATACATAACAGTAAAAAATTAAAGCATAAATAGTATCTTCATTGCAAATATTTGGAACGTAATGTAAGTTTTATTGGCCAGTAGTTTGAAAATTCTGAGTATTTTTCTGTCAAACAGTGACTGGGCAATTTTACATTTCTAGGAGAGTTTAATCAATCTGCTATAATAGGGTGGTTAGATAATGTTCCATGCTAGGAGTGTTCCTAAGGTCTGGACAAAATAAAAAGAAAATTGTCCAGCACCACCACCACCAAAGATTTGCAGGGAGGTTTCAGGTAACAGTTCCATACTCTCTATTACTGAACTAGCTTCTGATGCATACATTTACATAGACAAAAAATCTCTTTCGGGTTTTAAGCATAATCTATGAACCTATAAATGAAAACGAACTTACATGAAAAGGCACACAAAGATCATAATGCATTTGCATAATCTGATGCACAAACACTTCAATTAAGAGATCACAATGCATTTGCATGAAAAAGCACACAAAGACTCTACCATATAATACTAGCATAATATAGAAAAATGAAAATGAACCTACCATCATGATATTACAACTTAATAATTTTGTATGACAGAACAATTAAAAGTTAGACAGGAGCACAACATCTATATGCTTAAAGCATCTTACTCTAGATTATATCTAGGCACGTGATAGCTGAAAAAGAACTATAAAATTCCTGCAGAATACAATGTAGAAAAGAGTGAAATTTGAACCTTGAGTTCCAACAGGCATAAAAAGTGGTGTTTGGCAAACAAAGTGAGGAAGTGCTAATCGTGCTGCACGGGCTCTGTTGAATTTTCCTAGCACCTGGAATACAGAATATTCATTGAAGGGCCAGTATCAAGAGACCACACAGGCAATGAGACTAAACTGGCAGGCAGACCCATATTTAATAATAAATCAACAAAAGAGAATATGCTGGAAAAAGAGTGCACCAAGGCTGTCAAATAGTCCTGTCCTCTAGGTTCATAGAATTTAAATGCATCAGTTCTACTGCTACTTTTTCTTTTTAATAGTTAGTTCCAATATTAGGAACTTTAATTTTCTTTCCTGTAATCCTCAAATAACTAAAAGGATAGGCCAACATATAAGGGCTCCCACCATTCTAACTAAGAAATATCCACTAGCACAGATCCAGATCAACCCTGTTGAACCTACCATCGAAAACACGACTAGTTATTTCTCATATGTCGATTATACAGCCCAAGATTTCCAATATTGGTAGGATCGACATGTACCAGTCAGACTGGTATTTATCGATCCGACCAAGGACCAAAGCAGAATAAAATTGCTTGGCACTAATGTCAAATAACCATCAACAAGATTAACAGGAGATTCGACCTTTCAAGAAAAGAAAAGAAACTGTAGATTCGACCTCTGTGCAATCAAAAGTTGGACTCAAACGCTGTATGAAACCACCTCCTTCACCCAAATGTGTAACATTACGCCCACATCATCATTATTCATTACAAAAAAAAGAATTGGTAGAAGATCATAAATAAACAAATAGATGGTTCCCCACCTCGAATTTAAGCGCCATTTTCAGAAAAGACACACAAAAGGCTTCACCCTGCAAACAGAACTCAATGTAGTTAAATCATATAGATGCATCCAGAGGAGCAGCTTATTGTTGCAGTATAAAAGAAAAACAAAACAATAAAAACCAAATACGAAACAACATGTCATCGTATTTGTTCACATCTTGAACCAACCTTTTTCATTTAAAGAAGTCACCACGGCCAGGATTAAGACGCTTTGTTTTAGCGACCAAGAAGAACAGGCGATTAAGATATCTTTTAGTTGGCATTGCGAAGGGAGAACAAGAGGATACAAATATAACAACACCCCATTGCCGCAAAGAAGCAAAAGAAACAGGGTTTTGGATTATTTCTTGAATTACTTCTTTACATCTTTGGTCAAGAATGTAAATTCACAGCACGCAGAAGCTACGGACGCTAATTACGGACCAATCAAGAACCAAAATGGCGAAGAAAACCTATAGTCATAACGAAAAACATCTTTGAATCATTTTCATGAAACATCAAGGAACGAAGCGTCTACTTCGACGATTAGAGAGGATGGAGAGGGAAAGGGAATCGAAACCTAAAGCGCGATCTCCGCCCTCCTCGACTATGAGGGAGTAAGACGCCGAACTGCCCCAAGCGGCTACCTCGCCGTCTCCATACACGGGAGGGCTTCGGAGACGGTTGCGGCGTCGAAGGCGAGGGGGAGATGTCTTCGAGACAGCGGCTCCCTTTATTCGTAGAATGACCTGATCTTGGCCGTTCAACTGGTCGTCGTACCTATTGGCACCGTTCGTCTTAAGATGAACGGTTTCGATCGAGTCGCTTGCGGCGACTGAGGCGGAAGAGCGGCTCCCTCTCTATTCACGGAATGACCTGATCTTGACCGTTCAAAGGGTCGGCGTTCCCACATACGGCAGTTCATACCGTCCGTCTTAAGATGAGCGGTTATGATTGACGGTTCAGGATTCTACACGTGGGCAGTACTGTCGGGTGGTAAAAGTCTCGGTGGATTGAAATATTATTTTCTTAGGAGAGTGTATGGGCCCACTCGACTTATGAGGGGGCCCATACACAGCGTAGAATCTAAAAAACGTCGGATCAATAATAGAGCCCGGCAGGGCTTACCGGTCATATAAAGACTTCTCGGAGTACGTCGTCGAGCACGCACGCTCTGCAGCTTCTTCACGTGGGGTCGGAAGCTCTTCGACCGTCTTGAAGACCTCCGAGCCCACCTTGTTGACCACAGGAAGCGGGAGACAACACGGCGGCGTCACTTCCGCGCGCGGTTGCTTGACGCAACACAAAGCTCGATGACGGAACCACCTTTAAGACGCGAGTGCTCGACGAAGTGACGCAACACAAAGATGTTCTATTGATGTTGGTATCATTTGTACTACTCCCGATTTAATTTTACAACAGAAGTGGCACAAAGATTTGAATCGGTATATACTATCAATAATTCATATTTAACTATTTTTATCAGTTATCCTACTAAAAAAATAATGTTATAGTTAACTAATTATTAGAAATATAAAAAAAAATCCCACTAAGATCCTCGTAGGTTTCAAATCATACTGCAATTGGGTTATAGTAATTTAATTCGAAATAAAAAAAAACTTAAATACCTGCACAAATGCGGAATCTGTTCCTCATTCTGATTTGAAATTGAAATTAGAAACAAAATCGAAGCTATGGATTCTTGAATCGAAATCAAAATCATGTGGAATCGGTTTGACTCCGATTTCAAATCCAATTGAATCAGAATCGTCCATTCTCGTTGAAGTCAAATCAGGAGTATGCACAGCTACGCCAAAAGCGAATCAAAAATATTTATTTTTTATTCATAAAGATCAATAATTACAATTTTTTTCTGGTGCTTTCAGGCGAGTCGGAAACCTCTCGCATTCCCCCAAGTCTCGCACCTCATCCCCGGTCACGTGTGAGCCCCACCCATCCATTTATGTCATCTCAGCCATCGAGCAGTTGGGTTAAGAGAGAGAGGCGGGATCCCAACAACCTTTCAACCCCGCTTGGGTCAACGGCAACGTTTCTGTAACAGCCGATCTTCGCTCTCGGCGTCTTTGACCGTAACGGAACGCCAACCCAGCCAATTGGCCGAAATTCCAGATTGACCACCCAAATCATCTCCAACCACATGCCCCTGATTTGAAAGCTTGGTTTCCCTCCATCACAACCGAACGTGATTGAGGTGGCGACCAACCATCAGCAGCCAATGTGAATCGAGTCCATCGGATGGAATCTGATGCCATTTTAGGACCCGTTCATTGGGTTACATGACAAGTTGAAGAGGGAAGCCAGACGATTTCATTTATTCTCGTTGTTCCGAATTGGATGCCTACGTTTCTCTCAGGAATCAGAATCGATTCCTAGTTTCACACTCATAATCACTTCCGCCACTTACTTCATTTGAAACAAATATAATAATAATAGTATAAACTTTTGAAAAAAAAAATTAAATTTAAAATTTTTCTGTGGAACATTGTAACTTTTAAAATTTTCAAGATAGCATCATTTTTCTTTTTAAATAATTATCCCACTCCTATCAGCCACCATTCTCCCACACACAAGCTAATCTTATCACTTGTTACTTCTTTCTTAATTGTTTATTTCTTGAGTTAATTTGATTGGTCATTATCCTTTGTGTGTGGATTAAGATTATTAGCCATGCATACTTATACCTCCATGCCTGAGTTAGTCATGTTAATTGTCTTTGAGGTACAACGAGAACGATTATGATTGATGTAGGTACCCATATCGCGATATCTATTGGATTCGATAAGGGATATAAAATATAATGACAGAGATAATACAATGGAGGAGGAAGTGACAACGAGAGGTATAATAAAGATAAAAGATTATTAAGTATAATAAAAATGTACGATCAATAACAGAGATAATGTGAAAGAAGTGATGATTTGAGGGGGTTTAATCGAGATAAAAGTAAGACGATCGACTAAAAGATGTCCTGTTAAAAATTTTATTAGTATAAATTATAATTTGAGATTTTTTTATAATTCATTCAAAACAATATAAGTTGTAATTTCAAGTCCACTATATTTGCCATTAGCTAAACAAATTCCATCGAACACACGTGCGTCATCTCCGACGCCCAGGTGCGCTTATCCTTCCGGCTCACACGAGTCCAAATAAACACAATTGTTCTACCCCTTTCTAACTTTCCTCTCACACAGAATTCTGGGGTCCAGCGTATCAGGAATTACGAAGGAGGTAGTGACGCGGGTACGAAAGAGTGGGAAAAGAAAAGCTTTAGTACTGAACCGTCTCGAGTCGTAGAGATACAGCAGTCTACTCTGACCGCCACTACCTTCTTCCCCCTTTCCTCTCCTCTGCTTCTTTGCGTCCTTATAAGCACCTCCTGCTTCACTGACGACATCGTTGTCTCACACGTCGTGCTGCGTCCTCGATGGCCACGAAGTTCCACCGCCGTCCGATCGTCGGGCCGCTAATGGCGGCCCTCGTTTCCCTGCTCGCGCTGCTTCTCCTCCCTCCCCGGTGCGCCCTCGCTCAGCCCTCACCGCCCTCCGACGGCATCAGCGACAGCGCCAACAACTACAACTATTACGGCAAGTTTAACCCCACGATGGCCATCGTCATCGTCGTGATGATAAGTCTTTTCTTCCTCCTGGGGTTCTTTTCCCTTTACGTCCGCAACTGTAGCGGCAACGACCAGGACTTAAGTGGTTCCTTCCGCCGCCGCGCCGCGGGCGGCGCAGCCCGCTCTCGGCGGCAGCAGGGGCTGAGCCCCGAGGTCCTCGAGACGTTCCCCACGCTGGTGTACGCTGAGGTTAAGGGGCTGAAGGCGGGGAAGGGGGCGCTCGAGTGTGCGGTGTGCCTCAGCGAGTTCGAGGACGACGAGGAGCTCCGCCTCCTCCCTCGCTGCAGCCACGTCTTCCACTCGGACTGCATTGACGCCTGGCTCGCCTCCCACGTCACTTGCCCCGTCTGCCGCGCCAACCTCGCCGAGCAAGCCGCCGACGACAACCCCGACCTGCTACCTGTAGCCACCCCTGCTACAGACGCGGCGGGTCTACAACCCGAAACCGCTGCCCCGCCACAGGATCATGTCGCCATCGTCGTGGACCCCACAGCGGTGGCGGCGGAAGAGGAGGAGCGGAAGGAGGCAGCCGCGGAACTGTTGCGGATTGGAAGCCAGAGGCGGGCGGCCCGGCCGAGATCCGGGCGGCGGCCGGCGAAGCTCCCGCGGTCTCATTCAACCGGACATTCCGAGGTCCGGCCTGTGGAGGACGTCGACCGGTACACCCTCCGCTTGCCGGAGCACATACGGAAGGAGATCTTCGCCGCTCGGAAGTTCCACCGTTCCGCGAGCTGCGTCGCGTTCCCGACCGCCGGGGAGGGGAGCTCCAGGCGGGGGCCACGCGGCGGTGGCTGGGAGGGAAGCAGCCGCGGGTGGCGGAGCTTTCGTCTTCGGAAGTCGGACCGGTGGCCCTCCTTCTTCCTCCGGACGCTCTCGCTGAAGGTCCCGGCGTGGGCCGCAGGAAGGAGAGGGGATGGCGAGGGCTCGATAAAGAAAGGGGAAGGGGAGGCCTCGGCGAGGGGGAGAATCGCGACCGTGATAGCGCCTCTGGAGTGCCTCGAAGGGGGCGGCGAGCAGTCCTCCTCCACCCGATCCCTCGCACGGCAAGTTTGACCGAGTCGAGCTGTTCGCATCCGTTCCGGTTGACTTCGTTTCGTTCCAATTCTTTATTTTATATAAACATATAAAAAATGATGGTGGGGGGGATTAAACGTGTGTTAAACGGCGTGTGGGGTCCGTAAGACTCAAAAAGAACTGTACGTATCCTCGGGTAGTGTGTGGAGCATTGAAATGGTGGTTTGCGGGGTTGGACTCATTCATTCGTAGGTTAATAAGAGGATTCAATTGTTACATAGTTAAGTATTAAAAAGCTTTATTTAAGATTGCATTTATGTTGGAATTTTGCTATCGAGAAAAAGTAATTGGATATGAGTGCATAATTATTGTTCATCGAACCACAGAAAGTAAAAAGTAGATGAATCAATGGGGGGAGGCTGAAAGAGATTAATGGTTTTGCAGGACATCATAATCCTACCGTGTGCCATAAATTACCACTCTTCACGTGAAAGCTTCAACCACCATGAGGTGGAGGCTGGCTGGTATCCGTCGCGATCAAAGTTAGGCAGCCTTAGTTGTCTTGCATGTTAGAATCTCATAAATTGGCAACTTGAATAGAAGTTGGCATATTAGTCGGAGTTTGGACAGATACAACCATTAAAAGTTAACATAGGATCAATAATGATGATAAGAGCCTACATTACATGATATACAAAATCAATTCAACTTAAAAGCACTTCTAAGTATATCAAATAATATTTTTCTTTTAAAAAAATAATCTTGACATCCTTCTTCAAAAATTTACATTTAGCAGAACTAAAATTAGCACCCTCATTAAACAGAGAATAAAGCCAACACCTCCTCCCCTATCATCCCCTCCCCCTTGAAGCATGCATCCGCTTTCCTCCTGCCTCGTCATGGTTTCTTCAGAATTAGACATTTGATATGCAACATCGGAGGCTCGAGTGATACCGAGTTGAATGGTGTTGTTGTTGGGGGATGGGTTGAAGCAGATAAACTCGTTTGCCACTGACAGACAATTGTTGTTCTGTCGAAAGCTGGAAGTCTCTTCTACAGTTTGAAGTTAAGGAATGAGCTGCAATGACTACCACAGGAGCAATGTAGTTAACCAAACCAAAGAGAAGGACATGAGTATAACTAGTCACAATAAAAACCTGCAACATTTCTTTATACTAACATTTTGAGAAATATGCCCAAACGCCAGCCAGCCAGAAACTATTGTTTCATAAGCATTGTAATGATGTACCCCAAAAAAAGTCTATGCCGTTGGCTAATTAGCGATTAATTCTAATGTGTATCCTCAGCATCAGTGCAATTATAAACAATGGCGCAAGGAAATATGACAAACAGTAAGAAAAAACATCCAGCACTGAGGTCATACCTGCTGGAGCTTGAGGCAGGGGCTCAATCGTACGATTATAGTCAGGTGATCTCGTTTGATCATGTTCAATTTGGCCACCCACGAATGAAGACGGTGATGGTGCGGAAAGAGCACCAATTCCGTCATTGGATCATCTGGTGTTTGGAAAAATTGAGGCATCTTGATTTGCCTCCTCCCACTGCTTAACCAAAGGACTGTTCCGAATTTTCAGATGTTGGAGAGTGGATGACAACCTCTCTGTAGGAGAAAACTGTAGATATGGACAAGCATCTATGATCAAAGAATGCAGGGAGGTGAGGTTGGTAAGTCCCGTCACAGACGTTAACTTTGAGCACCGTGATATCTCCAACTCCTCGAGCGAAGGTAGATTCACATCAATATTAAAGCTGTGAAAGCCTCGAAATGATAAATACTGAGGCACAAGGGATGGAGGGTAGGAAGAAACACTCGTGTCGTCGTCAAATGAGATGAAGGGAGCATCGTCGGAGATATCACCAAAATGAGTTAATTCTAATTTCCTCAGCGAGAAAAATAGGTGCTGAGGAAAATTCCTCAATTTAGGACAACTATCGATTCTAAGTCGGAGAAGACGAGGAAAGTCGCCAGCCTCCACTCCATCCCACTGTTCCCAATTCTCCATATCTAAGAACGTCAAGGTCTCCAAAGACGGGAACCCCTTTATCGCACTACCAATACCACAAAACTCACGCCCAATTCGTTGGAGATCAGAGAAATATTTTATAGCAAGAACTCTAAGAGAAGGCAGCTGACCCAAGGGTGGAAGCAGATTGCATTTCAAGCATACGACTATCTCTATATTCACTAGTTTGGAGAAGGATGAATCCCCCAACCATGTTGCAAATCTGGCACCACCGTAAGCGTGTATTAGAAACCGTTGTAGGTTAGGATGTGGGCGGAAGCATTCGAGAACCTGCTTTGACGTGTGTTCGTCCATGTCTTCGTCTTTACAGGTGCCGCCTTCATACCAGTCCAGTGTCAAAAACTCGATACGATCTTTTGTCTGCAGAGGTGTTTCTGTTTGAGGAACAGACTTATCCACATGCCTAAGATTTTCAATGATGAGTTTTCCTCTCAGATTCACTAAACCCTTCAATTCCTCTATCTCGATACGCCAACTCGTCGGGCCCAATGCAAAGCAGTCGAGTGTTTGCAAGTAAGTCAACTTTCCAAGGCCACGAGGGATAGCGATACGAGTATGACTCAGCATGAGATGCCTTATATTTGGCAAGTTTACTATGCCGCTTGGTAGTTCCCGAAGACCCAACGTACCGGTCAAACTCAGAATCTGCAAATTGTAGAGGCTGCATATGGATTCCGGAAGACTGTGGATCTCAATACCTTCGATGGAGAGGTAGCGTAGTAGTTTGAGGTCGCCGATTGAATCAGGCAGCCCTGCGATGTCGGTGCGGCTAAAGTCCAAAGCTCGTAGGTATTTGAAGTTGTGGAACAATTCATCGATGAATTCATAACAATACTTTTCATTAAGACGTGATCCGTTAGTTATCAGAGTCCGGAGACGTTTTAGCTTCAGCAAAGCCTTGACGTCTCTGGGTGTCATCCGGTCGTCAAACACCAGATACAAGTGGCGAACCTTGTGAAATTTGTCGCCGTCCCGCTGAAATACGCTTGCGAGTTTGTTAGCTGCTATGCTTAGGCATTCCCCCTGCGCGACAGACTGTGCTAGGTCGTGAACGAGATCATGCAGTACTAACCCTTTCTCTTCCTCGGGGTCAAGGTAAATCGGTCCAGGTATCACCTTCGTCTGCAAAATTGACCTATCCACCAAGTTTCTGACGTAATCACTGCCTATATCCTCTGCTTGTTTGCTTCTTGAAGGCCGAAGAAGATCTTGCGTCATCCATAAATGGACAATTTTTCTCTCGTATAAAACCGTGTCTTTGGGAAACAAGGACAGGTACTGGAAGCACCTTTTTAGTTCTATTGGCAAGCAATCATAGCTTACTTTAAGAGCCGGAAAGATCTCAAAGTTTGCATCGACTGATTCCCACAGCTCACTTTCCAAGATATCCATCCATTTCCCTTCATCATCTTCGAAACTCAGAGCACGTGCAATTACCTTCACCGCCAACGGCAAGCCTTTGCACTTCTCGACGATCTTCCGACCGATGTCCACCAAATCGTTATGCCTGCTGCTGGAATCTAAGCCTTCCGATAAGGCAAGTTTCTCGAACAACATCCAGCATTTGTCGAATGGTAAGATGTTCAAGTTCAGAGGCTCCATCGTCTGCATGATTCTGGCAACACATTCATTCCGAGTAGTCACTATGACTTTACCCACTCCAGCGTCCAGTAAAGGGACTTTCAGCGACTCCCAAAGGCTAGGTTTCTCATTCCAAACATCATCCAAAACAAGCAAAAACTTCTTTCCCTGCAAATTTTCTTTTACTTCTTGTTGAAGCTCGTTTAATTCTGTGTAATCAACTTTCTGTTTGAAAAAGGACACCAAGATCTTTCGTGTTAAACCCACAACATCAAATTCTTCAGAGACACAGACCCATCCCCTTGTATCGAAGTAGTTGGACACCCTGGGATCATTATATACGAGCTGAGCTAGCGTCGTTTTACCGACTCCACCCATGCCAATTATGGGAATTAATGACACCGTACCTCCTCTGCCACCAACATCATCAACCTCCGATAGCAGCAACCCGATGAACTTCTCCTTTTCGTCTTCTCTTCCGAAAACAATTGATTCATCGAAGCAAGAACTCGTCTGTCTACAGTTACCCGACTCATCTCTTCGTCTCTTTCCATGTTTCTTTCCCAATTGGAAGGCTTTCCGGTCACTGGTGATCTCATCAAACCTGTCCCTTATCTCCTTGAGTTTACTTGCTAAATCCTCTGGAAATGAAATCCTTGAAGGAGCAGAGATGGAGTAGTCGCATACCTCCACATGCTTTCCTTTGAGGCAGCTGTCATCTCTCGATCTGCTTTCTGCTTCGGCGCGCAGCACTTTGTATTCGTACTCCTCCACCGCGTCTTGAGCGTCATAAGCGACATCCTTGAGCTCACTCAACCATATACTTGTAGATTTATCTCTTATATCCTGCTCCTCCGAGTCATCAAGCTCGGCTTGGATCCTCAACATCGTCCTCTGCAGCTTCCTTAGCTCTTCTTCGACTTCCTTCGGAGGCTCCGCCGATGACGAAGCTGCTGTTGTTGCCAGGGCACGTAGCTTGTCCACCGTCCACATGATGATAGAAGAAACGATACCTCCGCCCATTCTTCTTCCTTGCACCTTACTCTGCCTATTCACTCTTTCCGATGGGTTTCTGGTCTATGCGTGATCTTGTCACATTCCGAGGTCAAGATCGGAGGCGGTGAAATATGCACACCAAAATCTTTTGGGAGATATGTTGAAATTTTCCACCACTTAAAAGATAGCAAAATTAATACCAATACCCAAGCCTACACGAAGTAGAAAAAACAGAGGAAGTCGGACCGGTGGCCCTCGTTCTTCCTCCGGACGCTCTCGCGGAAGGTCCCGGCGTGGGCCGCAGGAAGGAGACGGGATGGCGAGGGCTCGATAAAGGGGAAGGGGGAGGCCTCGGCGAGGGGGAGAATCGCGACCGTGATAGCGCCTCTGGAGTGCCTCGAAGGGGGTGGCGAGCAGTCGTCCTCCACCCGATCCCTCGCACGGCAAGTTTGACCGAGTCGAGCTGTTCGGATCCGTTCCCGTTGATTTCCTTTCGTTCCAATTATTTATTTTATACATGCACTCGTTGCAATCCCTTGCCCAAACTGTTCGAAGTCCACAAAAAAAATATAATTAGCACCCTCGTTATGTTATGTAGAATAAAATTAATACCTCCCTATGGTCCGCTCCCCTTAAATCATTTTGAATTCAATTGAACTCCTGGGTTTCCCTTAAATCATTATGATTCAATTTAACTCCCAGGAAACCCATCCAAGCTATAGAAAACTCTTCTCCGGTATATTATCATTGATAGAAATAAAATACAAAGAAGAAGATTGCATTGAGATTAAAACAATGTACAAAACTCCATATTTATAAAGTTTGAAGGGAGAATTTTTCTGAGAGGATTTTTCTTAACAGATTTATGATATTTTATCATATAGTTGGGGAGATCTTGACTGTTGTTGAGATTGTTATCACGGGAGATCTTTACTATTATCATTCCCTCGCAAGACGGTGCTTCTGTCAAGGACGCCGATCTTGGACCGATGTGATGAAAGCGATTTACGGGTGAGAGGCTTCGTGAGAGAGTTTGCTAGTTGATCAGCCATATGTACATGAGAAACACGTAGTTGATGTCTGACAACTTGTTCTCGCACGAAGTGAAAGTCGATGGCTATGTGTTTCATGCGTGAGTGGAATACCAGATTGGCGCATAGATAAGTGGCTCCGACATTATCACAATATATTGTAGGAGTAGAGATGATGTTGATGCCAAGTTCTTTGAGGAGATTCATGGCCCAATTGAGTTCTACAGCAACGGTGGCTATAATACGGTATTCAGCTTCAATTGTAGAATGTGCAATTGTCTTTTGCTTCTTAGAACTTCAACTGATTGGATTAGGTCCAAGAAAGAGAATATACCCCGACGTGGATGTTTTGTCATTAAAATTTCCTGCCCAATCAGCATCAGCAAAGGCGTGAAGATGAACGGGGGAGTGTTTGCAAAAAAAAAGGCCATGATTAATAGTCCCATGAAGATATCGCAAGATTCGTTTGACTGCAGACCAATGCATAGCAGATGGTCGATGCATGAATGAGGATAATTTATTGACCGCAAATGAGATATATAGACGGGTGAGAGATAAGTACTGAAGGAGCCAAGGACTTGACAGTATTGAGTTGGTTCCGTAGTAGGGCTTCAATCACATAGTTTGAGCGACTCGCTAATAGACAGAGGTGTTGTAATTGCATTTATATCTTGCATGTTCGTTTTAGATAATAGATTTTAAATATAATTTTGTTATGATAGAAAGAGCCCGGAAGATGTGTATGTTACTTCCACTCCCAAAAAATATCTCAAGGTTTCTAGATCTTTAAAGGAGAATCCATCTGTTAAATGCTTGAGGAATGCCTTGATTTCTATAGGATTGTTGCCTGTGACAATAATATCATTCACATATACCAGAGGTATATTATATTGCCACTTTAGTGATGGAGAAATAAGGAGGTATCAGACTTGGAATTGATGAAGCCAATTGATACCAAAAAAGAGCAAAGTTCGGTGTACCAAGCTCTTGGAGCCTGACGAAGTCCATAAATAACTTTTTGTAGTTTACAAATATGCTTTGGATATTGAGGGTGGATGAAATAAGGAGATTGTTGCATGAAGATATCGTCAGTTAGGATCCCCTGTATAAAGGCATTGTTAACATCGAGTTGACGTAAATGCCAATCTTGTGAGATGGCCAAACTCAGAATAAATCGGATTCTTGTGGATTTAACAACAGGACTGAATGTCTTTGTGAAGTCAATACCAGGACGTTGATGAAACCCTTCGGCCATTAAACGCGCTTTATATCTGACTATGGATCCATTTTGATTCTACTTAATTCGAAAGACCCAAGTACACCCGATGATGTTTTGTATGGGATGAGAGAGTATAAGAGTCCATGTAAAATTATGGAGTAGTGCATCATATTCTTCACACATGGCTTTACGTCAGTATGGAGATTTTTGAGCTTGAGTAATTGTGGTAGGTTCAGTGGTCTTTGACGAGGTTGTTATGATAGTATGTAGGTCAAGGATTTGTCGTAGTTTAAAAACATCACTTTTGAAGCGTGTTGTCATTGGATGTCCAAGGGCTATAGGGTGTATTGTAGGTATGGGAGGTGGAGAGGCACTAACACAGATTAGGGTAGGCTTAGGGACTTCAGTTTCATTGGTCCCAAGAGAGGATAAAGATAGTGATTGTGTTTCCGAGAAAATGCCTTCAATCGTAGGGGAACCTTGTGAAGAAAGGAGAGGGAGAGAGTGTAGATCCTGAGGAGAAGGACTGTATGATATTATGGGAGACTCGGTTGATGGGATTGATGGCATATTCCAGTGATGTATATGTGATAGAATAGGTCGTACAAAGACTCAGGGTTGTGAAACGGAAAGATAGTCTCTATAAAAATAACATTGAGGTTCATAGCATTGATAGACATTATGGTTAAAGGAATATCCAATGAAAATGCAAAGTTTAGATTTTGATGTTATCTTATGTGAGGCATAGGGACAGAGCCATGGATAATATAAACATCCAAGCACTTTAAGTTTTTTAAGGTTTGGAGATTTGTGAAATAATTTTTCAAATGACGACTCGTACTCGAGGACTGGAGTGAGCATACGATTAAATGAGATACACGGTAGCTTAAAATGCTGTAGTCCAAAAAGTTTGTGGCATAAAGGCTTGATGTAAGAGTGTGAGACCAATTTCAACTATATATCGATGTTTGCATTCAGTAGAGCTGACGAGTTGAGGAGTGTGTGGAGGTGACTTGAGGTGTTGTATACCACAAGTAGATGGGTAAGATGTGAGGGCTTGATATTCGTCGCCACCATCGGAGTAAACAATTTTGTAAATCAGAGGTGATGTGATGGGATGAGGTAGAGTCCACAATCCAATTTTGATGACCAGCAGTCGGAGTAGTTGTAAGATTTGCGTAAGGCCAATGCGACGGAAGAGGAAGTTTGAGTCGAGTTCTATAGACTTTTGCAATCTTATGAAACAAGACACAAAAGTAGAAAAATACTTTTGTGGAGTTTGGATGGGCGGTTGCGGTGGCTTGAAGTCCACCGGCCGACGACATATCAGCAGAGAAAGAGTAGAAGAGGATCTATTTGGTCCTCGTCGTCGTTCTCCCTAGAGATTTCCGAAAGGGAAGGAAGATGTAGCGGAGGAAGGGTGGCAGCAGCAACGATGGGATTATTGCTTTGATAACATGATAGAAATGAAATACAAAGAAGAAGATTACATTGAGATTGAAACAATACACAATATTCCCTATTTATAAAGGAAGAATTTTCCTCAGCAGCGGAGGATTTTTCTCATATAGTTGGGGAGATCTTGGTTGTTGTTGAGGTTGTTATCACGAGAGATCTTGACTATTATCAATCATCAAGTAATTTGGTCATATCATATCAACTCACAACAAAATGAAAATAAATATTAAAATCAATAATTTATAATTGTTATATAAAATCTTATTATGCTCCTTTAAATCTATCGTACTCCCTTACAAGAAAACCAAGATAACATGAATAATTTAGTAGAATTGTTGTAGTAAGGATTGCTATATAAACCAAAATATAACAAATCAATATCATGAATAAAATTTATGAAACAAGACACAAAAGTATAAAAATACAAATCGTGCACCGTCGTCCATGAAAGACAGCTAACCCTCATCTATATATCAATTACTAATCACATGCAAAAGCTGCTAAAATTGCTTTCAGAGCTTCGATGGTCACAACCACAAGCATATAGGAAATATGGATTTGTGCCCTCAATGGCCATAACCACAGGCATAGGTTGTTGCTTCTATCGCTTAAACGAAGCGGACTCGATAGCATCAAATTTGCAAATAGATGTCCATGGCATTATGAGTATCCTACTGGATATGTTTATGAAGATAAGAAGAAGAAAAAAAAATCATAATTCGTCTTTAGACTCGATCGGTGTAAAAGCACTTGGTTGGTATCAAACATTTGTTTCAGTAATGAAAATCCAGTACTTGGAATCATGGATACTCGAAACCCCAGCATCGATGGATGGTTCGCTCTGCACATTTTGGGGATTGAAGCAAAAATCCGCTTTCCTGTCTCCTCGTCATGGTTTCTTCAGAATTAGACACTTGATATTCAACATCGGAGGCTGAGTGATACCGAGTTGAATAGTGTTGTTGGGGGATGGGTTGAATCAGATAAACTCGGCTGCCACTGACAAACAATTATATTTCTGCTGAAAGCTGGAATTGGCTTCTGCAGTTTGAAGTTAAGGAATGAGCTGCAATGACCACCAATAGAGCAATGTAGTTAACCAAACCAAAGAGAAGGACACGAGTATAACTAGTCACAATAAAAACCTGCAACATTTCTTTATACTAACATTTGAGAAATATGCCCAAACGCCAGCCAACCAGAAACTATTGTTTCATAAGCATTGCAATGATGTACCCAAAAAAAGAGTCTATGCCGTTGGCTAATTAGTGATTAATTCTAATGTGCATCATCAGCATCAGTGCAATTATAAACAATGTCACAAGCAAAAATGACAAACAGTAAGAAAAAACATCCAGGACTGAGGTCATACCTGTTGGAGCTTGAGGCAGGGGCTCAATCGTGCGATTGTTGTCAGGTGACCTCGGTTGATCATTTTCAATTTGGCCACCCAAGAATGAAGACGGTGATGGTGCGGAAAGAGCACCAATTCCGTCATTGGATCATCTGGTGTTTGGAAAAATTGAGGCATCTTGATTTGCCTCCTCCCACTGCTTAACCAAAGGACTGTTCCGAATTTTCAGATGTTGGAGAGTGGATGACAACCTCTCTGTCGGAGAAAACTGTAGATATGGACAAGTATCTATGATCAAAGAATGCAGGGAGGTGAGGTTGGTAAGTCCCGTGACAGACGCTAACTTTGAGCACTGTGATATCTTCAACTCCTCGAGCGAAGGTAGATCCATATCTATAAGAAAGCTGTGAAAGCCTCGAAATGATAAATACCGAGGCAGTAGGGGTGGCGGAGGGTAGGAAGAAACACTCGTGTCGTCGTCAAATGAGATGAAGGGAGCATCGTCGGAGATGTCACCAAACTGAGTTAATTCTAATTTCCTCAGCGAGGAAAATGGGTGCCGAGGAAAAATCCTCAATTTAGGGCAACGATCGATTGTAAGTTGGAGAAGACGAGGAAAGTCATCAGCCTCCACTCCATCCCACTCTTCACAATTGGATATACATGAGAACGTCAAGGTCTCCAGAGAGGGGAACCCCTTTATCGCACTACCAATACCACAAAACTCACGCCCAATACGTTGGAGACCGGGGAAGTCATATATAGAAAGAACTCTAAGAGAAGGCAGTTGACCCAACGGTGGAAGCAGATTGCATTTCCAGCATATAGCCATCTCTATATTCACTAGTTTGGAGAAGGATGAATCCCCCAACCATGTTGCAAATCTGGCACCACCGTAAGCGTATATTATAAGCTGTTTTAGGGTAGGATGTGGGCGGAAGCATTCGAGAACCTGCTTTGTCGTGTCGTCGTCCATGCCTTCGTGTTCGTAAGGGGCGTCTTCATACCAGTCCAGTGTCAAAAACTCGATACGATCTTTTGTCTTCAGAGGTGTTTCTGTTTGAGCAACATACTTATCCACATACCTGAGATTGTAAATGATGAGTTTTCCTCTATGATTCACTAAACCCTTCAATTCCTCTATCTCGTAACGCCAACTAGTCGGGCTCAATGCGATGCAGTCTAGTGTTTGCAAGTTCGTCAACTTTCCAAGGCCACGAGGGATAGCGACGCCACTTTCATTTAGCATGAGATGCCTTATATTTGGCAAGTTTACTATGCCGCTTGGTAGTTCCTTGAGATCAAATGTAGCAGTCACATTCAGAACCTGCAAATTGTAGAGGCTGCATATGGATTCTGGAAGACTGTCGGTCTCATTACCTTCGATGGAGAGGTAGCGTAGTAGTTTGAGGTCGCCGATTGAATCGGGCAGCCCTGCGATGTCGGTGCGGCTTAAGTCCAAAGCTCGTAGGTATTTGAAGTTGTGGAACAACTCATCGATGAACTCATAAGTATACGCTTCCATAAAATGTGGTCCGGCAGTTATCAGTGTCCGGAGACGTTTTAGTTCCAGCAAAGCCTCCAAGTCTCTGGATGTCATCTGGTCGTGAACCAGATATAAGTGGCGAACCTTCTGAAGTTTGTCGCCATCCCGCTGAAATATGCTTGCGAGTTTGTTAGCCGCTATGCTTAGGGATTCCCCCTGCGCAACAGACACTGCTAGATCGTGAACAAGATCATGCATTACCAACTCTTTCTCTTCCTCGGGGTCCAAGGCATGTCCCATACGTATCCCCTTAATCTGCAAAATTGACCTTTCCACCAAGTTTCTGACGTAATCACTGCCTATATCCTCTGCTCGCTTGCTTCTTGGAGGCCGAAGAAGACCTTGCGACATCCATAAATGGACAATGTATCTCTCGTATAAAACCGTGTCTTTCGGAAATAAGGACAGGTACCGGAAGCACCTTTTTAAATCTATTGGCAAGCAATCATAGCTTATTTTAAGAGCCGGTAAGATCTCCAAGTTTGCATCGACTAATTCCCACAGCTCACTTTCCAAGATATCCATCCATTTCCCTTCATCATCTTCGTAACTCAGAGCACGTGCAATTACCTTCACTGCCAACGGCAAGCCTTTGCACTTCTCCACAATCTTCCGACCGATGTCCACCAAATCGTTATGCCTGCTGCTGGAATCTAAGCCTTCCAATAAGGCAAGCTTCTCGAACAACATCCAACATTTGTCGAATGGTAAGATGTTCAAGTTCAGAGGCTCCATCGTCTGCATGATTCTGGCAACACATTCATTCCGAGTAGTCACTATGACTTTACCAACTCCAGCGTCCAGTAAAGGGACTTTCAGCGACTCCCAAAGGCTAGGTTTCTCATTCCAAACATCATCCAAAACAAGCAAAAACTTCTTTCCCTGCAAATTTTCTTTTACTTCTTGTTGAAGCTCATTTAATTCCGTGTAATCAACTGTCTTTTTGGAAAAGGACACCAAGATCTTTCGTGTTAAACCTACGACATCAAAATCCTCAGAGACACAGACCCATCCCCTTGTATCGAAGTAGCTGGATACCCTGGGATCATTATATACGAGCTGAGCTAGCGTCGTTTTACCGACTCCACCCATGCCAATTATGGGAATTAATGACACCGTACCTCCTCTACCACCAATATTATCAATCTCCGAAAGCAGCAACCCGATTAACTTTTCCTTTTCGTCGTCTCTTCCGAAAACAATTGATTCATCGAAGAAAGAACTCGTCTGTCTACAGTTACCCGACTCATCTCTTCGTCTCTTTCCATGTTTCTTTCCCAATCGGAGGGCTTTCCATTCTCCGGTGATCTCATCAAACCTCTTCCTTATCTTCTTGAGTTTACTTGCTAAATCCTCTGGAAATGAAATCCTTGAAGGAGCAGAGATGGAGTAGTCGCATACCTCCACATGCTTGCCTTTGTGGCGGCTGCCACCTCTCGATCTGCTTTCTGCTTCGGCGCGCAGCACTTGGTATTCGTACTCCTCCACCGCGTCTTGAGCGTCATAAGCGACATCGTTGAGCTCACTCAACCATAGCCTTACAGGCTCATCTCTTATATCCTGCTCCTCCGAGTCATCAAGTTTGGCTTGGATCCTCAACATCGTCCTCTGCAGCTTCCTTAGCTCTTCTTCGACATCGTTCCGGGGCTCGGCCGACGACGAAGCTGGCGTTGTTGCCAAGGCAAGCAGCTTCTCCACCGTCCACTTGATGATGGAAGAAACGATACCTCCGCCCATTCTTCTTCTTTGCACCCGTCTCCCTTCAGTATGCTTTGTTGGTATATACCATCAACGCAACCAGAAAATTGGGGCGAGCCGCGTTAGGGATCCGCTTGTTCAAGTGGACGGTGTACCTCCACACCATCCGCTTGTTCACGAATAAAACAATAGGGTTGAATTTGTGATCCAACTCAAGTCAGCGAAATTAACCATTGACCTTCGCTATCAGGGTTAATTGTTATCGCGTGCCGCATCCAAGACAATATGAATTGACTCTATACAAGGAAATTTTACGTTCTATCACTATCTTACTCTTCCTTTTACATGTTATAACATTATTTGGCATTCTTAAATGTTCCTAAAAATATTATGTTTGATTAAAGATTAAAAAAATAATAGTTTAAGGTATATTACTATAAAAATAATGTCATTAATTAATCTTCCTTGTAATAATTTTGATAGAAAGCCGTCGTGATAATTAGAATCGTTGGTGACACGGATTACATGATTGCATTAATTGTTTCTCAATGGTCGATCAAAATTTCTCTCGGTGCGAGACTTCTGAAACTTAACGTTGGGGTACATCTATCGCAGATCGAGCTTTTGATCGATACGTTCTCTCTCTATCGAAGAAAACAACATCTGCCTAACAATCTGCTTACCAGCAATCGGTCTGCCAGGTGTTTAATGCAATTCGCATCATCAGTCTTGTCATGTATCGAGTTTTTCCAACTTAAAGCAATGCGACTGCTATTTAGTGGTGTGTGCTCCTTCAACTCTAGAAATATCCTCAGTTCAAATAGGGCGGTTGCTTGCATTGTGGGGTGGACATGGAAATATATAGACAGACACAACTTTTGCGTTGGTCATCGAAAATGATCTGTCCATCATATGGTGTCGACAAGAAAAATACAGGTCCCATAAAATCGATCCATAGCTTGTTTTGACGTCAAGATCTCCCCCTCTCTTTTTCTACTTGAATCTTTTGTTTCCTTGCTAATTGAGTTATGTACTTAGTTCCTTGGGAAATGTACTATTGATCTCTGGAAGTAGTACCACCGCAACCTGTACTCTTTCACTGGTATTTTGGGTGGCAACGTTAGTGGCAGCGTGTGTGCTTTATCATGTCTGAGGGACATGATGATGTTGGCCTAATTTTCTTTTTTTATATGGCTTTATTTTTAAGGATACAACCTATCTGTCATTATAAATCAAATGTTCTCCTCGAGTTTCACATTAAGGAAAACAAATCACTCAACGTAAAATATCTTATGTTATAGGATCTAATGTCAGTCTTTCATTTTGATGACATGTAACACGAGATTGAAAAATTGATAATCATTTAAGACAGAGATAAGGAAGAGGTCCAATGTTTTCGTTTCTTAAACCCGAGATTGGTCCGAGGAGTTATGGTAACTTAAATTCTTCCTTGTAATAATTTTGATAGAAAGCCGTCGTGATAATTAGAATCGTTGGTGACACGGATTACATGATTGCATTAATTGTTTCTCAATGGTCGATCAAAATTTCTCTCGGTGCGAGACTTCTGAAACTTAACGTTGGGGTACATCTATCGCAGATCGAGCTTTTGATCGATACGTTCTCTCTCTATCGAAGAAAACAACATCTGCCTAACAATCTGCTTACCAGCAATCGGTCTGCCAGGTGTTTAATGCAATTCGCATCATCAGTCTTGTCATGTATCGAGTTTTTCCAACTTAAGCAATGCGACTGCTATTTAGTGGTGTGTGCTCCTTCAACTCTAGAAATATCCTCAGTTCAAATAGGGCGGTTGCTTGCATTGTGGGGTGGACATGGAAATATATAGACAGACACAACTTTTGCGTTGGTCATCGAAAATGATCTGTCCATCATATGGTGTCGACAAGAAAATACAGGTCCCATAAAATCGATCCATAAGCTTGTTTTGACGTCAAGATCTCCCCCTCTCTTTTTCTACTTGAATCTTTTTGTTTCCTTGCTAATTGAGTTATGTACTTAGTTCCTTGGGAAATGTACTATTGATCTCTGGAAGTAGTACCACCGCAACCTGTACTCTTTCACTGGTATTTTGGGTGGCAACGTTAGTGGCAGCGTGTGTGCTTTATCATGTCTGAGGGACATGATGATGTTGGCCTAATTTTCTTTTTTTATATGGCTTTATTTTTAAGGATACAACCTATCTGTCATTATAAATCAAATGTTCTCCTCGAGTTTCACATTAAGGAAAACAAATCACTCAACGTAAAATATCTTATGTTATAGGATCTAATGTCAGTCTTTCATTTTGATGACATGTAACACGAGATTGAAAAATTGATAATCATTTAAGACAGAGATAAGGAAGAGGTCCAATGTTTTCGTTTCTTAAACCCGAGATTGGTCCGAGGAGTTATGGTAACTTAAATTCTTCCTTTATTACAAGAAACATATTGTCTAAGGACTTCGACTATTACATTCATTGGGTTTTCGTACTTCACAAACATCATTTTAATCTTCCTACGTTGAAAAATGATGGGGAAGATTACAAAATTCAATGATGTGTAGAGAAGAAATATAGAAAGAGGCATTGAACTATAAGATATGGTCTAAATAATAATTCCCAATTTACAAAAAGTTAATGAAGTGTTCAAATTTTAATTTATTATTTCCAAAAGCAAAGTTCTTAAAGAGTATGATTGATTGCAGATGGTTGATTGGCCTTTTTCTTATCGGTCTATCAGATTTCTTCTCAACATCAACTAATTCAGCCACAAAATTTCTGCCTCTTGTTTGATTCTTGAATTAGTTGCTTTTGGAATGGTGATGAACGACTTATACTGACTTATAATTCCAATGATACGGTGGCAATCATCCCTAGGAAACAGTGACCTCGAACCGTGTGTTGCTGCTGTATTCAATCAGCATTCAACATGCAACAATTCTCCGATGACAAAACCTTGGGACGGTTGAGACGACAGAAAGGACGAATGATGCGCTGTTGATGGATACTTTTTCTTCAGATGATCTCTAACATCGTGTCTTTTTTTCTCTATAACTTTTGACTTTTATGCTTAGGCTTTGTTTTTTCTTTTTCCAAGTTCATATGCATGAGTGCGTCGCTATGGCCTTTTCCTTTTACTTCAACACATTTTTAATTAGGGATGATAATTTTATATTGATATAAATTTCAAAATTCAGTGGACTAGGAGAAATTATTATTCAATTATCTCCGCTCCAAAGATCATTTTACGTCAACAAATCACTCTTTCAAGTGTATTATAGGATTCATATAACTCTTATATCTAATGTATTCAAGTAAGAAATTATGGGACAACGGATCGACTAGAGAGGTGTCGTAGGATAGTGGAGAAGCTTTCGTTTAGGTCGATGAAGAGTAGGGTCAAACGAATCTCATGGGTCATTAAGGCGACAGTGGGGGCAAGATCCATCAAAGATGAGAGTCTAATTGACGATAATGGGGAGGAACTTGGTGATGATCGCGGGTTAGAGGCCTTCTATTATAGAGGTGGTAATGGTGCTCAAGGGGGCAAAGTGACAAGTGGGTTCATGCGATTGACACCAAACACGTTGGGCCATGTGAGTGAGGATGGAGGGGAACTCTTATCGTTATCGTCTCCTTTCCCTTTGCCAAGTCATCGATAATGATAAGTGAGGAGGGTTCGATGACTGACGTGATTAACGATGACAGGGTGGAAGCGACAAATAACAACAAAAAATATTTACGAGATTAAAAAAAATATAAAACACTATGAAAACCATAATATAACAAATATAGTAAGGATATCTATAAAAACCAAAATATAACAAATCATGCGCTGTAGTCCATGAAAGACAGCTAACCCTCATCTATATATCAATTACTAATCACATGCAAAAACTGTTAAAATTGCTTTCATAACTTTGATGGTCACAACCACAAGCATATAGGAAATATGGATTTGTGCCCTCAATGGCCATAACCACAGGCATAGGTTGTTGCTTCTATCGCTTAAACAAAGCGGACTCGACAGCATCAAATTTGCAAATAGATGTGCATGGCATTATGAGTAGCCTACTGGATATGTTTATTAAGATAAGAAAAAAAATGACAATTCATCTTTAGACTCGATCGGTGTAAAAGCACTCGGTTGGTTGGTATCAAATGATTTGAGTGGGAAATAGAGAATACAAAATCAAACACTTGAGATTCTGTAATGTAAATCCAGTACTTGGAATCATCGATACTCGAAACCCCAGCATCATCGATGGATGATTTGGTCTGCACATTTTGGAGCTGAAGCAAGCATCCGCTTTCCTGTCTCCTCGTCATGACACTTGATATGAAAGATCGGAGGCTGAGTGATACCGAGTTGAATGGTGTTGTTGGGGGATGGGTTGAAGCAGATAAGCTCGTTTGCCACTGACAGACAATTATAGTTCTGCCGAAATCTGGAATTCTCTTCTACAGTTTGAAGTTGAGGAACGAGCTGCAATGACTACCACAAGAGCAATTTAGTTAACCAAACCAAAGAGAAGGACACGAGTACAACTAGTCACCAAAAAAACCTGCAACGTTTATTTATTCAAACATTCAAGAAATGTGCCCATACGCATCAGTGCAATTATTGTTAGTTTGACAAGTGCCATGTAGTCCCACGTCAGGAAAAACAAGTTTGGTATCTCTTGTTTAAACTATAAATAATAGTCTGGGCTTTGAAGTCAGAGACACCATAGAAAAACCTAAGTGTTTGTTTTGGGTTTAAATCCACACTTAGTCAAATAGTTTGGGTTTTTTCTTGTTAAGTATTTTCGGTGTTTATGCCTAGGAACCATCTAGCGTTGTATTGTCTCTTTTATAGTATATTTGCTCCTATGTCCTGATGTAGTTGATCGGGGGGGGGGGGGGGGGGGGGGGGGGGGGGGGGGGGGGGGGGGGGGGGGGGGGGGGGGGGGGGGGGGGGGGGGGGGGGGGGGGGGGGGGGGGGGGGGGGGGGGGGGGGGGGGGGGGGGGGGGGGGGGGGGGGGGGGGGGGGGGGGGGGGGGGGGGGGGGGGGGGGGGGGGGGGGGGGGGGGGGGGGGGGGGTGGGGGGGGGGTGATGATCGCGGGTTAGAGGCCTTCTATTATAGAGGTGGTAATGGTGCTCAAGGGGGCAAAGTGACAAGTGGGTTCATGCGATTGACACCAAACACGTTGGGCCATGTGAGTGAGGATGGAGGGGAACTCTTATCGTTATCGTCTCCTTTCCCTTTGCCAAGTCATCGATAATGATAAGTGAGGAGGGTTCGATGACTGACGTGATTAACGATGACAGGGTGGAAGCGACAAATAACAACAAAAAATATTTACGAGATTAAAAAAATATAAAACACTATGAAAACCATAATATAACAAATCATGCGCTGTAGTCCATGAAAGACAGCTAACCCTCATCTATATATCAATTACTAATCACATGCAAAAACTGTTAAAATTGCTTTCATAACTTTGATGGTCACAACCACAAGCATATAGGAAATATGGATTTGTGCCCTCAATGGCCATAACCACAGGCATAGGTTGTTGCTTCTATCGCTTAAACAAAGCGGACTCGACAGCATCAAATTTGCAAATAGATGTGCATGGCATTATGAGTAGCCTACTGGATATGTTTATTAAGATAAGAAAAAAAAATGACAATTCATCTTTAGACTCGATCGGTGTAAAAGCACTCGGTTGGTTGGTATCAAATGATTTGAGTGGGAAATAGAGAATACAAAATCAAACACTTGAGATTCTGTAATGTAAATCCAGTACTTGGAATCATCGATACTCGAAACCCCAGCATCATCGATGGATGATTTGGTCTGCACATTTTGGAGCTGAAGCAAGCATCCGCTTTCCTGTCTCCTCGTCATGACACTTGATATGAAAGATCGGAGGCTGAGTGATACCGAGTTGAATGGTGTTGTTGGGGGATGGGTTGAAGCAGATAAGCTCGTTTGCCACTGACAGACAATTATAGTTCTGCCGAAATCTGGAATTCTCTTCTACAGTTTGAAGTTGAGGAACGAGCTGCAATGACTACCACAAGAGCAATTTAGTTAACCAAACCAAAGAGAAGGACACGAGTACAACTAGTCACCAAAAAAACCTGCAACGTTTATTTATTCAAACATTCAAGAAATGTGCCCATACGCATCAGTGCAATTATTGTTAGTTTGACAAGTGCCATGTAGTCCCACGTCAGGAAAAACAAGTTTGGTATCTCTTGTTTAAACTATAAATAATAGTCTGGGCTTTGAAGTCAGAGACACCATAGAAAAACCTAAGTGTTTGTTTTGGGTTTAAATCCACACTTAGTCAAATAGTTTTGGGTTTTTTCTTGTTAAGTATTTTTCGGTGTTTTATGGCCTAGGAACATCTTCCTAAGGCGTTTGTAATTGTCCCTCTTTTATAGTAGTGATTTGCTCCTCATTCGTCCGTGGATGTAGGTCAATTGATCGAACCACGTAAATTTGGTGTTTTTGTGTTCTTGTCTCTCTTTTATTTCTTCTTGCTTTATTATCTTTTTGGATTGTCAACTTATATTTTTAGGTAAATATCCTGGGGCTAGCTCTAACAAACTGGTATCAGAGCCTAGTTTCGGGATCTTTTGGCAACGATGACAATAACAAAGATCGTTGTCGAGAAATTCGATAGAAATGTCAACTTCGGCATGTGGCAACTTAAGATGGAGGTCATTCTGGTTCAAGACGGAGTTGATTTAGCACTACAAGAAGCAAAGAACATTCTAGATGGTATGACAAAGGAAGATTTTGCGGGTATGGATAAGAAGGCCCGATCAAGCATCATCCTAAATCTCTCTGATGAGGTTTTACGGGAGGTAGCTATGGAGACTACGGCTAAGAGCATGTGGGACAAACTTAAAACCTTGTATATGAAGAGGACAGTGGAGAATCGTCTCTACTTGAAGCAGAGTTTGTATATGCTTCGGATGACTAAAGGTACATCTATACTCTCACATCTTGATAAGTTCGATTCCTTAGTTATGGATTTGGAGAATATAGATGCAAAAATTGATGATGAGGATAAGGCCCTGTTATTTTTGTGTTCTCTTCCCCAATCCTTTAAGTATTTCCGTGATACTATAATTTATGGAAAAGAAACAATTTCGTATCAGGAAATTAAATCTGCACCAAAATCTAAGGAGCAGATAGACAGGGATATCACTGGGGAAAGTAAAAGGAATCAGGCTGAGAGTCTGATTGTCAGGGGTAGAATGGATAAAAGAGAATTTGATAGTAGTAGATCTAAATCTAGATCTAAATCCAGACATAAAAATTTGGAGTGCAGATATTGTCATAAAATGGGGCACATTAAGGCTGATTGTTTTAAATTGAAAAATAAATTAAAACAAAAGGGAAAAAGTGTTAAGAAAACTACTAAGTCCGTTGAAGCTAGTGTAGTAGCTGATGAGAATGCTGGAAATATTTTCTTTGCTACTGATGATAGAACAAGGTCTAAAAATGAATGGATTTTAGATTCGGGTTGTTCTTATCACATATGTCCCAATAGGGATTTGTTTTCCACATATGAATCTTGTAATGGTGGAATTGTTTTGATGGGCAATAATGCCGCATGGGATGTTGTTGGTAAAGGCACAATTCGAATTAAAATGCATGATGATATTGTGAGGACGCTCACTAATATTAGACATGTTCCTGATTTAAAAAAGAATCTCATCTCTTTAGGCACCCTAGAGGCTCTTGGGTGTAAATACACAACTGAATGTGGAGTTATGAAAGTTTCTAGAAGTGCCCTTGTTGTTATGAAAGCTTGTAGGTCTGGTAGCTTGTATATTTTGCAGGGAACTACTGTCACATGCTCGGTTGCAGTCTCGTCATCATCATCATTGTCTAATTTTGATATCACCAAATTATGACATATGCGTTTGGGTCATATGAGCGAAAAAGGTTTAAGCATATTGAGCAAAAGGGGTTTGCTTTGCGGACAGAGTATTGGGTCATTGGATTTTTGTGAACACTACATTTTTGGAAAGCAGAAAAGAGTTAGCTTTAATTCTCCGACAGTTCACAAAACGAAAGGTACTCTTGACTATATTCATTCAGACCTTTGGGGTCCAGCTCGTGTTCAGTTTAAGGGTAGTACTAGGTATATGTTGACTTTCATTGACGATTATTCCAGGAAACTTTGGGTTTATTTTCTGAAGCATAAAAATGATGTTTTTCTAACTTTTAAACAATGGAAGGCTTTGATTGAGAAACAAATAGGTAGACAGATTAAGCGGCTTTGAACAGATAATGACATGGAGTTTTGTGAAGATGACTTTGATGAATTCTATAAAAATGAAGGAATTGTTCGACATCGCATTGTTAGGATGACACCTCAACAAAATGGTGTGGCCGAACATATGAACAGAACACTCTTGGAGAGAACAAGGTGTATGATCTCAAATGTAGGGTTGACAAAGGACTTTTGGGTAGAGGCGATTAATATGACCTGTTACGTTGTCAATCGCGCTCCTTCTATAGCACTTAACTTTAAAACTCCGGAGGAAGTTTCGTCAGGTACTCCTGCTGATTACTCTGATTTAAATTTTTTTGGGTGTCCAGCATATATGCATGTAAATGAAGGAAAATTAGAACCTCGAGCTAAAAAGTGCATTTTCCTTGGGTATGCTTCTGGGGTGAAAGGATACAGATTATGGTGTTCTGATCCAAAATCCCCAAAATTTGTAATCAGTAGATATGTTACTTTTGATGAATTATTTATGTTATCTTCCAAAAAGGAATCTACTATTTGTACAAATGATAGTGTACAGAAGCAGGTGGAGCTTGAGATTGGTAGTTCAGATTCTTTTCAGTCGAACTCTTCTACTCAAAGAATGCCAGTAGATGGTCCTGAGTCTACTGACAAAGATGATCCAGAGGAAGAGCAATATTCCATAGCCAAGGATAGATCACGGAGAGATATTCGACCACCATAAAGATATGCAAATTTGGTTGCATATGCTTTGTCTGTTGCAGAAGAAACAAGTGAAGTTGGTGAACCTACTTCCTACTCAGATGCAGTTTCTTGTGAAAATTCCGCTAAGTGGTTGATTGCGATGAATGAAGAAATTGAATCTCTTCATCAGAATAGAACTTGGGATCTTGTAAAGCCGCCTTCGGGTAAAAAAATTGTGGGATGCAAATGGGTCTTTAAAAGGAAGGAAGGTATTCCAAGGGTTGAAGATGCAAGGTACAAAGCACGATTAGTTGCAACGGGCTATAGTCAGGTACATTGTGTTGATTTTAATGAAGTATTTTCACATGTTGTTAAACATAGCTCTATTTGTGTTTTGCTTGCTTTAGTTACCATGTATGATTTGGAATCGGAACAACTTGATGTCAAGACAGCTTTCTTACATGGTGAACTTGAAGAACAAATTTACATGGAGCAACCTCATGGATTTGAAGTTGACGGTAAGGAAGACCATGTTTGTTTGTTAAAGAAATCCTTGTACGGATTGAAGCAGTCTCCAAGACAGTGGTATAAGATGTTTGATTCTTTTATGTTGAGTCATGGTTACACGAGGAGTATGTATGATAGTTGTGTCTACTTTCGAAAGTTAACTGATGGCTCTTTTGTGTATTTGTTACTTTATATTGATGACATGCTTATTGCAGCTAAGAATTTGTCAGAAATTCCCACTTTGAAAATGCAACTGAGTAATGAATTTAAAATGAAAGATTTAGGAGCAGCTAAGAAAATTCTCGGCATGGAGATCAAAAAAGAACGAGGAGTTGAAAAATTATTTCTGACCCAGAAAAATTACATCGAGAAAGTCTTGGAGAGGTTTGGCATGAAAAATGCTAAGCCAGTAAGTACTCCTCTTGCTAATCATTTTCGGTTATCTACTGCTCAGTCACCACAATCAGTTGAAGAGGAAGAATATATGGTACAAGTTCCATATTCTAGTGCCATCGGCAGTATTATGTATGCAATGGTTTGTACTCGTCCAGATATTTCACAAGCAGTCAGTGTGGTTAGCAGATATATGTCTCGCCCGGGTAAAACACATTGGCAAGCTGTGAAGTGGATTCTCATATACTTGCAAGGGACTTCAGATGCTTGTTTGGAGTTTGGGAAAACTCGTGATACTTTGGTTGGTTTCGTCGATTCTGATTATGCTGCGGATCTTGATAAATGAAGATCTTTGACAGACTATGTATTTTGCATTGGTGGTTGTGCAGTTAGTTGGAAAGCTTCCTTACAACCTGTCGTGTCTTTATCTACTACAGAGGCAGAATATATGGCAGTAACAGGCGATCAAAGAAGTCTTATGGTTAAGAGGTTTGTATGGCGAATTATGGTTGCATCAAGGTGTTACTATAATTTACTGTGATAGTCAAAGTGCTGTTCATTTGACTAAAGACCAGATGTATCATGAGAGGACGAAACACATCGATGTGAAGTTTCATTTTATTCGGGATATCATTGCTGAGGGAAAGGTCATTGTTCAGAAAATTCATACGAAGGACAATCCATCTGATATGCTTACGAAGCCTCTTCCGGTTTACAAGTTCAAGCAGTGCTTGGACTTGGTTGGTGTTCATTGTTGGTGATTGCCCGTTGGGGCTTTTGTGAAGAAGGTAGAGCAAGTTTTGTTAATTGTTAATGTTGGGACATGCCAAGGTGGAGATTTGTTAGTTTGGCAAGTCTCACATAGTCCCACATCAGGAAAAACAAGTTTGGTATCTCCTGTTTAAACTATAAATAAGGGCCTGGGCTTTGAAGTCAGAGGCACCACAAGAAAAACCTATGTGTTTGCTTTAGGTTTAACTCTACACTTAGTTAAATAGTTTGGGCTTATAGTTTGGGTTTTTTTTAGTTAAGTATTTTCTGATGTTTTATGGCCTAAGAACATCTTCCTAAGGCGTTTGTAATTGTCCCTCTTTTATAGTAGTGATTTGCTCTCCTCCTTCTTCTGTGGATGTAGGTCAATTGATCGAATCACGTAAATTTGATGTTCTGATATTTTTATCTTTCATTTATTTCTTCTCTGCTTTATTATCTTTTTGGATTGCCAAATTATCTTTTTAGTAAATATCCTGTTAGCTCTAACAATTATAAATAATATCGTAAGAAAAAAAAGACTAGCAGTAAGAGAAAAACGTCCAACAAAATAGCATTCCTATATGGCAATTGATTGGTAAGAAAGATTATAGAAAAATGACCAGTACCTGCAGGTGTCATCCCTTGATACGAACTGCTTTTGGCATATCTTGTCAACCCCAGGGCTAGAACCAGCTTGCGCTTGTAAATTGGAAAGAGAGAGTTCCAGAGACAAAGAGCACAGTGATGCAGGAGGCTCTGGTTCATCTGGAGCTTGAGCCAAGGGCTCAATCGTGCGATTGTTGTCGGGTGACCTGGGTTGATCATTTTCGATTTGGTCACCCAAGAATGAAGACTGTGATGGGTGCGGAAAGAGCTGCAATTCCATCTTTGGATCATCTTGTGTTTGTCTCTCGTACCACTGCTTAACCCAAGGACTGTTCCAAATTTTCAGACGTTGGAGAGTGGATGGTAACCTCTCTGTCGGAGGGAATCGTAGATGTGGACAGTAATATATGATCAAAGAGTGCAGGGAGGTGAGGTTGGTAAGTCCCGTGACAGACGTTAACTTTGAGCACTGTGATATCTTCAACTCCTCGAGTGAAGGCAGATCCATATCTACAAGAAAGCTGTGAAAGCCTCGAAATGATAAATACCGAGGCAATAGTGGTGGGGCGTAGGATGAAACACGTGTGTCGTCGTCAAATGAAACGAAGGGAGCATCGTCGGAGATGTCACCAAACTGACCTAATTCTAATTTCCTCAGCGAGAAAAATAGGTGCCGAGGAAAAATCCTCAATTTAGGACAACCAACGATTCTAAGTCGGAGAAGACGAGGAAAGTCGCCGGCCTCCACTCCATCCCACTCTTCCCAAATTTGCATATTTATGAATTTCAAGGTCTCCAAAGACGGGAACCCCTTTGTCGCACTACCAATACCACAAAACTCATGCCCAGTACGTTGGAGACCAGAGAAATATTTTATAGCAAGAACTCTAAGAGAAGGCAGCTGACCCAACGGTGGAAGCAGATTGCATTTCAAGCATCCGACTATCTTTATATTCACTAGTTTGGAGAAGGATGAATCCCCCAACCATGTTGCAAATCTGGCACCACCGTACTCGCGTATTATAAGCTGTTTTAGGTTAGGATGTGGGCGGAAGCATTCCAGAACCTGCTTTGCCGTGTCGTCGGCCATGTCTCCTGGTGCATAAGTGCTATCAGACCAATTCAGTTCCAAAGACTCGATACGATCTTTTGTCTTCAGAGGTGTATCTGCTCGAGAAACATACTCATTCACATACCTGAGATTGTGAACGGTGAGTTTTCCTCTCAGATTCACTAAACCCTTCAATTCCTCTATCTCGTAACGCCAACTAGTCGGGCCCAATGAAAAGCAGTCGAGTGTTTGCAAGCTAGTCAACTTTCCAAGGCCACGTGGGATAGCGATATCATTATCACTTAGCATGAGATGCCTTATATATGGCAAGTTTACTATGCCGCTTGGTAGTTCCTCAAGACCATCTGTAGTAGTCAAATTCAGAATCTGCAAATTGTAGAGGCTGCATATGGATTCTGGAAGACTGTCGATGTAAGCATCTTCGATGGAGAGGTGCCGCAGTAGTTTGAGGTCGCCGATTGAATCAGGCAACTCTTCGATGTCGGTGCAGTTTAACTCCAAAGCTCGTAGGTATTTGAAGTTCCATAACGATTCATTTAAGAATTTAGTAGCATAGTGTCGCTCCCTATGTGATGCGTGAATTATCAATGTCCGGAGACGTTTTAGTTCTAGCAAAGCCTCGGCATCTCTGTGTGTCATCGGGTAGTCAAAAACCAGATATAAGTGGCGAACCTTCTGAAATTTGTAGTCATCCTGCTGAAATTTGCTTGCGAGCTTGTTAGCTGCTGTGCTTAGGCATTCACCCTGCGCAACAGACTCTGCTTGATCGTGAACAAGATCATGCATTACAAATGATTCACATACCACCACGATACTCTGCAAAATTGACCTGTCCACTAAGTTTTTGACGTAATCACTGCCTATATCCTCTGCTTGCTTGCTTCTTGAAGGCCGAAGAAGACCTTGCGACATCCATAAATAGACAATGTGTCTCTCGTATAAAACCGTGTCTTTGGGAAACAAGGACAGGTACTGGAAGCACCTTTTCAGATCTATTGGCATGCAATCATAGCTTATTTTAAGAGCCGGTAAGATCTCAAAGTTTGCATCAACTAATTCCCACCACTCGCTTTCCAAGATATCCATCCATTTGTCTTCATCGTCTTCGCGACTGAGAGCACGTGCAATTACCTTCACTGCCAACGGCAAGCCTTGGCACTTCTCGACAATCTGCCGACCGATGTCCAGCAAATTGTTACGGCTGCTGGAATCTAAGCCTTCCAAGACAAGCTTCTCAAACAACATCCAACATTTGTCGAATGGTAAGATGTTCAAGTTCAAAGGCTGCATCGTCTGCATGATTCTGGCAACGGATTCGTTCCGAGTAGTCACTATGACTTTACCAACTCCAGCGTCCAGTAAAGGGACTTTCAGCAACTCCCAAAGGCTAGGTTTCTCATTCCAAACATCATCCAAAACAAGCAAAAACTTCTTTCCCTGCAAATTTTTTTTTAGTTCTTGTTGAAGCTCATTTAATTCTGTATAATCAACTTTCTGATCGAAAAGGGACACCAAGATCTTTCGTGTTAAACCCACAACATCAAATTCCTCAGAGACACAGACCCATCCCCTCGTATCGAAGTAGTTGGACACCCTGGGATCATTATATACGAGCTGAGCTAGCGTCGTTTTACCGACTCCACCCATGCCAATTATGGGAATTAATGACACCGTACCACCTCTGCCATCAATATCATCAGCCTCCGAAACCAGCAACCCGATTAACTTCTCCTTTTCGTCTTCTCTTCCGATAACAATTGATTCATCGAATAAAGAACTCGTCTGTCTACAGTTACCCGACTCATCTCTTCGTCTCTTTCCATGTTTCTTTCCCAATCGGAGGGCTTTCCATTCTGTGGTGATCTCATCAAACCTCTCCCTTATCTTCTTGACTTTACTTGCTAAATCATCTGGAAATGAAATCCTTGAAGGAGCAGAGATGGAGTAGTCGCATACCTCCACATGCTTGCCTTTGTGGCGGCCGCCATCTCTCGATCTGCTTTCTGCTTCGGCGCGCAGCACTTGGTATTCGTACTCCTCCACCGCGTCTTGAGCGTCATAAGCGACATCCTTGAGCTCGCTCAACCATCTTCTTCGACATCGTTCCGGGGCTCAGCCGGTGACGAAGCTGGCGGTTGTTTGCCAAGGCAAGTAGCTTCTCCACCGTCCCACTTGATTATGGAAGAAACGATACCTCCGCCCATTCTTCTTCCTTGCACCCTTCTCCCTTCAGTATGTTTAGTTGGTATATACCATCAAGGCAACCCAGAAACATCTTATCATTAATGCAAGAGAAAACTTCTTATCTGGTCGGTGTGTGGCTCCACACATCCGCTTGTTCAAGTATCACATTACGAATAAAACAATAGGGATCAATTTGTGATCCAACTCAAGTCAGCGAAATTAACCATGGACCTTCGCTATCAGGGTTAATTGTTATCGCGTACCGCAATAATAATAATAATAATAATAATAATAATAATAATAATAATAATAATAATAATAATAATAATAATAATAATAATAATAATAATAATAATAATAATAATAATAATAATAATAATAATAATAATAATAATAATAATAATAATAATAATAATAATAATAATAATAATAATAATAATAATAATAATAATAATAATAATAATAATAATAATAATAATAATAATAATAATAATAATAATAATAATAATAATAATAATAATAATAATAATAATAATAATAATAATAATAATAATAATAATAATAATAATAATAATAATAATAATAATAATAATAATAATAATAATAATAATAATAATAATAATAATAATAATAATAATAATAATAATAATAATAATAATAATAATAATAATAATAATAATAATAATAATAATAATAATAATAATAATAATAATAATAATAATAATAATAATAATAATAATAATAATAATAATAATAATAATAATAATTCGACATCGTTCCGGGGCTCAGCCGGTGACGAAGCTGGCGTTGTTGCCAAGGCAAGTAGCTTCTCCACAGTCCACTTGATTATGGAAGAAACGATACCTCCGCCCATTCTTCTTCCTTGCACCCTTCTCCCTTCAGTATGTTTAGTTGGTATATACCATCAAGGCAACCCAGAAACATCTTATCATTAATGCAAGAGAAAACTTCTTATCTGGTCGGTGTGTGGCTCCACACGATCCGCTTGTTCAAGTATCACATTACGAATAAAACAATAGGGATCAATTTGTGATCCAACTCAAGTCAGCGAAATTAACCATTGACCTTCGCTATCAGGGTTAATTGTTATCGCGTACCGCAAGACAATATGAATCGACTCTATACAAGGAAATTTTACGTCCTATTACTATCTGTCTCTTCATCTTACATGTTATAACATTATTTTGGTATTTTTAGATGTTCCTAAAAATATTATGTTTGATTCAAGATTAATAATAATAATAATAAATAATATTTTAGGGTATATCATTATAAATACTATATCATTATTTACTCTTCCTCGCAATACTAAAAGAAAGCGTATGTAATAATTGGAATCGTTGGCGACAAAGATTACATGATTGTATGAATTGTTTCTCAATGGTCGATCAAAATTTCTCTCGGTGCGAGACTTCTGAAGCTTAACGTTGGGGTACATCTATCGCAGATCGAGCGTTTGATCGATACGTTCTCTCTCTATCGAAGAAAACGACATCTGGCTAATAATCTGCTTCCCAGCAATTGGTCTGCAAGGTGTTTGATGCAATTCGCCATCATCAGTCTTGTCATGTAGCGAGTGTTTCCAAAGCAACGCGGCTGCTATTTAGTGGTGTGTGCTCCTTCGACTCTAGAAATATCCTGTGTTCAAACAGGGCGGCTGCTTGTCTTGTGGGGTGGACATGGAAATATATAGACAGACATAACTTTTGCGTTGGTCATCGAAAATGATCCGTCCATCATATGGTGTCGACAAGAAAAATACAAGTCCCATAAAATCGATCCATAAGCTTGTTTTGACGTATATTTGATGTGACGGTCTCCCCCTCTCTTTTTCTAGTTGAATCTTTCTCTCTCCTTGCTAATTGAGTTATGTGCTTAGTTCCATGTGAAATGCACTATTGATCTCTAGAAGTAGTACCACCGCAACCAGTACTCTCTCACTGGCATTTTGGGTGGCAACGTTAGTGATGGCGTGTGTGCTTTATCATGTGTGGGAACAATGCAAAACGCACAAGTGTGGTCTCTCACGGGTTTTAATGCATGCATGCACCTCTACGTGACGATTCCATCTCTTTTTTTTTTTCTTACTAACTTTGGGAAATTTTCTGAAAAGTTTCTTTTTTTTTTTTTGAAAGATACACTATTTTTTTAATACTTTTTAAATAATAATATTATTTTTTATAATTTTATAAATATCCCTTGTTATCACTCATCAATATTTCTTATTAACATTGAGACTAGCTATCAGTCTCAATGTGCTCAGCCATATGCCAGAGGAGAAGAGTTGCACAACACTAATCTTATTTAGGTCGATGAAGAGTGAGGCTATGCAAATCTTGTGGGTCTTTGATGCAGTGATGAGGATTGGATTCATATGGTTTGAAGGTACTTAGCAATAGTCGAGAGGCAGGAGCCTTTCATGACGAAGGTGATGGCAGCACTCAAGATGATGAAGTAATGGATTGGTTCATGCAAAGAAAGATAGAGGAGAAGCCCTATCATGATCATCTCCTTCCCTTTTGCCAAAACCAACAATTGTGATATGTGAAATGAGTTTGACGATCAACATGAAGAAAAATGATAAAACAGATAAAGGAACGAATGTCACATGTGATAACGAGAGGTATTTATGAGATCATAAAAAGTATTCAGTACCATTTTAAAAAAAATAAAAACAAAGACGAACGAATGTGACAGGTGATAACGAGAGGCATTTCTGAGATCATAAAAAGTATTCAGCAACATTTAAGAAAAATAAAAACAAAGACACCTTTCGAACAAAACCTAAAGAGAAGCTTTTTCATAAAATCGTCCTAAAACATTTAATAGGATTCACTCAATAAATATTATTTTTCTTAACCAAAATGAAGGAGTTTAAGTAGATAAAATAAAATAAAATTAAAAAGAATCATTTCAAGCCATTTGAAAATTAAATTACAGAAATCGTTGATCATATTGATCAAGGAACATGAATGAAGCATTCCATTTACTAAGCACTTTTTCGTCTCACACTAGCTGACTTATTTATAAAAATGAAAATAAAGGAGTTGTGTCATCTCTCTTTCTTCTTCTCGCCACTTAACTCTTCCTTGAAATGGCCCATTTCTCCATTCGTGCACTTGCCTTCAGCGCCTGACAACAAACAATATACGTATAAACATTATACACATGATATAAAAAGAGAAATACTCTAATCCAATGGATACGTAGGATGATACCTCCTTATCCCAATCACATCTCATAGTGAGATAGATCAACACCACCGTTTGTACTGCAGTTCCACCTATCATTCCGGCCCAAATGCCCTGTAATGTGCATTCCAATTGATTAATAATGAACAGACCATGTTTTGCATGATTCCCACAAATTAACATAAGTTAATCTTCTTTGATTACTTCAAGATCCCAATATGGTAGATTGTAATGTGGAATCAGTGAGAAGCAAGAACAAAACTAGTGTATGGTTATGCTTTTCTTTTTTAAGGAGAATCTATTATATTAATGACAAAAACCAGTGTGTATGTTATTGTTGATCTAAAATGATCTTTTGCTTTCTATACCTTCAATCAAAGTGACATCAATTGATACATCAGTATAACAGTTCTAAAGATATAGATATCACATACTCGAACGCCAAGGTGGAATACAGATCCCATGACAACCCCGACAGGGATCCCGATGAGGTCGTACGATCCGACATTCACATAAGCCACCGTGCTTGCCACCCTGCGCCCACAGCGACACCTGTCGACCATATCCCACAGGTAGTGAACTGACATGTTCATTCTGACAGCAGGAGCACATGATCCTTCAAGGTTTATTGCAGGAAGAGCAGTAGTTACCAGAAAGGATAGGTTGGATGCTGTTGAGTAGAATCGCTATGGCCAGGAGAAGAGAGCTCTTGTCCACATCTCTCTCTCTCTCTCTCTCTCTCTCTCTCTCTCTCTCTCTCTCTCTCTCTCTCTCTCTCTCTCTCTCTCTCTCTCTCTCTCTCTCTCTCTCTCTCTCTCTCTCTCTCTCTCTCTCTCTCTCTCTCTCTCTCTCTCTCTCTCTCTCTCTCTCTCTCTCTCTCTCTCTCTCTCTCTCTCTCTCTCTCTCTCTCTCTCTCTCTCTCTCTCTCTCTCTCTCTCTCTCTCTCTCTCTCTCTCTCTCTCTCTCTCTCTCTCTCTCTCTCTCTCTCTCTCTCTCTCTCTCTCTCTCTCTCTCTCTCTCTCTCTCTCTCTCTCTCTCTCTCTCTCTCTCTCTCTCTCTCTCTCTCTCTCTCTCTCTCTCTCTCTCTCTCTCTCTCTCTCTCTCTCTCTCTCTCTCTCTCTCTCTCTCTCTCTCTCTCTCTCTCTCTCTCTCTCTCTCTCTCTCTCTCTCTCTCTCTCTCTCTCTCTCTCTCTCTCTCTCTCTCTCTCTCTCTCTCTCTCTCTCTCTCTCTCTCTCTCTCTCTCTCTCTCTCTCTCTCTCTCTCTCTCTCTCTCTCTCTCTCTCTCTCTCTCTCTCTCTCTCTCTCTCTCTCTCTCTCTCTCTCTCTCTCTCTCTCTCTCTCTCTCTCTCTCTCTCTCTCTCTCTCTCTCTCTCTCTCTCTCTCTCTCTCTCTCTCTCTCTCTCTCTCTCTCTCTCTCTCTCTCTCTCTCTCTCTCTCTCTCTCTCTCTCTCTCTCTCTCTCTCTCTCTCTCTCTCTCTCTCTCTCTCTCTCTCTCTCTCTCTCTCTCTCTCTCTCTCTCTCTCTCTCTCTCTCTCTCTCTCTCTCTCTCTCTCTCTCTCTCTCTCTCTCTCTCTCTCTCTCTCTCTCTCTCTCTCTCTCTCTCTCTCTCTCTCTCTCTCTCTCTCTCTCTCTCTCTCTCTCTCTCTCTCTCTCTCTCTCTCTCTCTCTCTCTCTCTCCTCTCTCTCTCTCTCTCTCTCTCCTCTCTCTCTCTCTCCTCTCTCTCTCTCTCTCCTCTCTCTCTCTCTCTCTCTCTCTCTCTCCTCTCTCTCTCTCTCTCTCTCTCCTCTCTCTCTCTCCTCTCTCTCTCTCCTCTCTCTCTCTCTCTCTCTCCTCTCTCTCTCTCTCTCCTCTCTCTCTCTCCTCTCTCTCTCTCTCCTCTCTCTCTCTCTCTCCTCTCTCTCTCTCTCTCTCCTCTCTCTCTCTCTCCTCTCTCTCTCTCTCTCTCCTCTCTCTCTCTCTCCTCTCTCTCTCTCTCTCTCTCTCCTCTCTCTCTCTCCTCTCTCTCTCTCTCTCCTCTCTCTCTCTCTCTCTCCTCTCTCTCTCTCTCTCTCTCTCCTCTCTCTCTCTCCTCTCTCTCTCTCTCTCTCTCTCTCTCTCTCCTCTCTCTCTCTCTCCTCTCTCTCTCTCTCCTCTCTCTCTCTCTCTCCTCTCTCTCTCTCTCTCTCTCCTCTCTCTCTCTCTCTCTCTCCTCTCTCTCTCTCCTCTCTCTCTCTCTCATTGTTATGATCTTTCATGTTTGCCCTACTATAAAAATAGCATAAGTAGATCAATTTTCTGTTTTATTTACATTGATGTGGTACAATGATTCGTGACTTGATATCGATGGCATTGGATTTGCCATTACGGAGTCAATAGAGATCTTTATCCAATGGCAGAGATCGAGATTCTTAGCAAGATAGAGGTTTACTTGCTGACCAAATCAACGGAAAATTGCTTGTCAGCATTCTTAATGGATCCCGTGAATAATATGCAGATCGATCTAGCCTATTTGGAACTGGTCGTTCAAGCTTGTTCTTGGGACAAATGATGACTACTTGTTGTCGAAGAGAAGAAAACAAGGAAAGAGTAAGAGAGAGAGAGACAGACGTACCAGAGCATGACCCCAGAGGCAGCCGATAACTTGACGAACTCCCACAATTCCAAGAAGGCGTCCATGGAGAAGCCCTTCCAAGTCTCCGGACACCTCCCGCAGGCCACGTAGGCGAACTGGCCCAGCACCTGGAGCCACCATGAGAAGCATAACGTGAGCGCGGCACCCCGAAGGCCTTGATCCAACTTGTACACCACTAGCCAGCTGAGGAAGATGTGAACGGCGAGCACCAATCCGGATGTGACGGCCGAGACCGAGTTCTTGAGCTGACTCTGAAAGAACCGGTTGAGGGGGAAGAGGAAGGCGAAGGAAAGGTGCATGGGGATGATCCAGATGCACACGCGGCCCGCCTCTCGAGCTAGCTCGGCCGGCTCCCCCATCAGCTCCAGCAACGGGGTGGCCATGATGTATACTGGGAGGAGGAGCACGGCGCATCCGAAGAGGACGATCCACGAGCGCTGCAGGTAGACTCCCAACATGTGGTGCTTCTTCGCGCCGTAGGCTTGGCCGCAGAGCGTCTCCAGGGCGCTCGCCATTCCAAGCTGAACGATAAGGATTACGCGCAGTAAAACTCTGTACAATTCTCTGGCTTGGATTCTCCATATCGACGAGAATGAGAACGATCATAATCAAGGAAGAATAAATACATGCCATGAGGCCAAAGCTGAAGCCGGAGAAGGTAGCGGCGACGGACATGGCGGCGAGCTCAAGATCGCCGAGGTGACCGGCGAAGGCCTGCGTGGCCAAGTTCATGGAGTAGGACGTAATCCTGAGAAATATAGCAGGGCCAACGATCCTCCACAGCTTCTTGCTTTCGTTCCATACTCTCCTTAGCAGTCCGGGCTCCGAAGCCTCACCGACTTCTCTATTCCTCAGAAGTGGAACTTCCTCCTCCTCCGTTGTCATAGCTCTTTCTCCTTCTCAAAGACTTTCCAAAGCTCAGGGAAGGCGAAAGTGTTTGACTGGGCCATAAAATGAGGGGTGAGATTATTAAATGAGCGAATTCTCCAAAAAAAAGAAAAAAATCTCTCTTTTTAGGTTTTTAAAGAAAATACTCTCATATTCATAATTACCTAACAATATTTTTTATATTTTTCTAATAACCATATCGACCGATTTATAGAGTCGAATTAGTTTAGTTATAATATTTTTACTATGTTATGAAATTTTAATAATATAACGTAATACAAAAACATAATGTTACAATTGTTTCTGTACTATAAAAAATATATATAATTTTCTATATTATTTTTACACTATAAAAAAAACACTATGGTTGTATAGGACAACATTATGATGTTGGCCTAATTTTCTTTTCTTATATGGCTTTATTTTTAAGGCTCACAACCTATCTGTCATTATTAATCAAATGTCCTCCTCGAGTTTCACGCTAAGGAAAACAAATCACTCAATATAAAATAAGACAATTTACTGTACAGTAAATTGCAAGCAAAAGAGACATCAATCCCCTTCAAAAAAAAAAAAAGAAGTCGATCATTCCAAAAATAAGACCTTATCTTACATGCTTAAGTAGGTTCTAATGATATAATTTTTTTAGTTTGATTAAATTTAACATGTAATTGAGTGACTAAGGACCATTTACAGTCCCACAAATTGCAAATTAAAAAGCCATCAATTCCCTTAACCACACAAACAAATTAATTAAGAAATATCTTACGTTTTAACTACTTTCTATACGCACCTAGAATTTTTTTATTAATAGAAGGTGTTAGCTAACTTAGCTAATAAAGATTATGACAACTTATCGTAAAGTTCTGAGTTCATATTTTATTTTTATCATTTATTTTTTATAAAAATAAATTTTTATAATAAATAAGTTTAGTCGAAAGTAATATACGTGATGTTGACTACCCACGCAACGTGAAATTTTAATTGATTTAACTAAGTTGACCAATCTTTCTTTTTAATATTCATGTCGCATATTCTTTGAATTCTTCAAACCCTCTACAGCTTTGTGAGGAAGGCTGAAGTGGTCTCTATTAATTATGCTCAATTATTTGTACCTGAACAATCCTTTCTTTTTTTTCTTGCTTTAAGAAAGAAACGAGGAAAAGGTCTAATGTTTTCGTTTCTTGAACCCTTTAGCTAAACGATGAAAAATGTTGGGGAAGACGGTATAATTCAATGATATGTAGAGAAGAAATATAGAGAAAAACGAGAGAAAATTGAACTATAATATATGGTCTAAATATTAATTCTCAATTTAAAACAAAGTTATTAAAGAGTATGATTGATTGCAGATGGTTGATTGGCCTTTTTCTTATCGGTCTATCAGATTTCTTCTCAACATCAACTAATTCTGCCTCTTGTTCGATTCTTGAATTAGTTGCTTTTGGAATGGCGATGAACGATTTATGCTGACCTATAATTCCAATGATACGGTGGCAATCATCCCTATGAAACAGTGACCTCGAACCGTGTGTTGCTGCTGTAAGTCAATCAACAATTCTCCGATGACAAGACCATGGGACGGTTGAGACGACAGAAAGGACGAATGATGCGCTGTTGATGGATACTTTTGTCTTCAGGTGATCTCTAACATCGTTTCTTTTTTATCTCTGTAACTTTTGACTTTTTATGCTTAGGCTTTGTTATTTCTTTTTCCAAGTTCATATTCATGAGTGCGTCGCTGTAGTTTTTTACTTTTGCTTCAACACATTTGTAATTAGGGATGATAATTTTATATTAATATAAATTTTAAAATTCAGTAGAATAGAATAAATTATTATTCAATTACATCTACTCGAAAACTCGTTTTACGTCATGAAATCACTTTTTCGAATCAATTATAGGATCCATATAACTCTTCTACCTAATGTATTATGAGGAAAATGATAGGATTGATGTTTTATGAGCGAAGATCACATCACATTAAAGTTTGGATACGGATGCATTGATTATAAAATATAATTTTTGTATAATAAAAAAAAGATAATTTGAGAGAAAATCATTCTCATAACGTGGATAGATGACGATAACCAAAAAGATTTACATTGTTCCAAAAGAGATTGAATAAAAATCATCCTTATTATTTTGTTTTTCTACCGTTGAAAGCTCATCATCATCATGTAATGGAGATAGATGACAGCCTTGCAAGATGGGAAAGATTTACATTTTTTCGAAAAGATTGAATGAAATGTAATCATTCGAGCAATAGGCGTGAGAAGATTGTTTGACAACACATACCATGGCAACTCAAATACCAATGGCGAGTGTCAAAAGCTATATAGATGAATTCGGTTGTTGATTTGCTTATCACACTAAGTGTTTGTAAGGGAACTGAGTGTTACTGAGTGTTTGCAAAGGGAACTCTTCAGTTTTCGAGCGTGTCATAGACTTCCATTACGCAATTATTTGTCATGTCATCTGTATAAAATTACTAATATTTATATTTTTTATCTATATATTCAGGTTGATTAATATATTATCGTATAAGCAATAGTTCTCATATATATATATATATATATATATATATATATATATATATATATATATATATATATATATATATATATATATATATATATATATATATATATAATTTGATGTCATAAAATACATTCTAACTTTTTTTAATGTCTAAATTCCAGTCCCAAAGTCACTGGCGAAAGTGAATGTGATGTCAGGAAATCCGCTTGTATGTTGTATGTTAGGTAGCATTAATTATTTGTGAGATACTAATGTAACGAGAAACTAACATTATTTATATTTTTTTATAAAGTGATATTTTATTTATTTATCTTTTATATTTATTTATATGATTATGTTTTTATTTATTATATATATTTGATCCATAAGAAATTTTTTTTATAAGATTACGTACATTCATTTATTTATTGATTGATTTATATTATTTAATTATTAAATCTAAGGAAAAATATTTATTTATTTATTTTAAATAAGTGTTAAAAATATTTAAAGGGTAAATTTATTATAATATATTCAGTAAAATTTTAAAATATAATTTTACCAAACAATACTTATATCAATATATATTTTATTTTATTTTATTTTATTTGTTATCAAACACATAAAGCATTTTACAAGTATATATTCACTCAATTTTTTTTTGAACTACTCATTAGAAATAGAAACGAGAAAGAGAGAGAGAGAGAGAGAGAGAGAGAGAGAGAGAGAGAGAGAAGCATTGGCTGGTGCTTCTCTCAGTTCCCAATGGCAAACTCCATGGATGTGGAAGGCCAAAACTCCAATCGCCAGAACCAGGAAGCCGCTCCCCTGATGAGCAAAGGCCTGAGGAGGGTCCTCATCGTCCTCAACTGCGTCCTCATGGCGCTCGGAAACACCGGCGGCCCGCTTCTCCTCCGCCTCTACTTCCGCAGCGGCGGGAAGCGTCAGTGGCTCTCAAGCTGGCTCGTGACCGGCGGATGGCCCCTCATCTTCCTCCCTCTCCTCGTCACCTACCTCCACCGGCGACGCCACCAAATCCGCCCCAGCCATATCCACCCCACCAAGCTCTTCTTCATCACCCCGCGACTCTTCCTCGCTTGCGCCTTCATCGGTCTCCTCACCGGCCTCGACGACTTCCTCTACGCCTACGGGCTGTCTTTCCTCCCCGTCTCCACCTCGTCTCTCCTCATCTCCACCCAGCTGGCCTTCACGGCTTTCTTCGCCTTCCTCATAGTGAAGCAGAAGTTCACCCCGTACTCGATCAACTCGGTGGCATTGCTGACGGTCGGGGCGGCGATCTTGGGACTCCACGTAAGTTCCGACCGGCCGGACAACGTGACCAAGAGTCAGTACTACATGGGGTTCATCCTGACGCTGGGGGCGGCGGTGCTGTATGCGCTGATCCTGCCTCTGGTGGAGCTGATGTACGCCAAATCGAAGCAGGCGATCACCTACACGCTGGTGATGGAGATGCAGTTGGTGATGGGGTTCTTCGCGACCGCTTTCTGCACCGTGGGGATGCTAGTGAACAAGGATTTCCAGGTGACCTTCGTTCTCTGCCTTGGGTTTCAAGACTGCCAAGTCGATTCCTCCGACCGAGTCTTTTCACATGTTAGATTCTGATATGATTAGGGAGAAGCTGATGATGAAAGCGGTCACTCTGCAGCTTCTCCCCTGTTTACTACTTATTATATCACATAGTGCATAATTTAATTCATTACTCATCATTTACTGACCTATTTAGATCCAATTTCACTTGCTTTTCGGACAAGAAAGTACAGGCAATCTTTGTGTCGTGATTTCACCATCTCATTGAGTTGAACATGTTGCAGGCGATTCCACGTGAAGCAAGGCACTCCGAATGGGGGGAGTCTAGATACTACGTGATACTTGTTTGGAACGCCGTGGTATGGCAATCCTTCTTCTTGGGCACAGTGGGTGTCATCTTCTGCGTGAACACGCTGCTCGCCGCCATCCTCATCTCGGTGTTCATCCCGGTGACCGAGGTGTTGGGTGTCGTCTTCTTCAAAGAAAACTTCAGCAGCGAGAAGGGCGTCGCTCTCGCCCTCTCACTCTGGGGTTTGGCCTCCTACTGCTATGGAGAGTACAGGCAAGAAAAGAATAAGAAAGACAAAGCAGCTCCCAGCAATCAGGTTGCTTGAACTGCTGTACTATTGTGATCAAAGAGAAACATTAATGGCTTGCTACGTATTGATTATAGATTGATGATGTTGTGTAAATGGACATGGACAGGATAAGAACTTGTCCTTGAAACCTTTGGGAGCTTCCAATGTACTTTTGGAATCATATAAGTAATTACATGCGAATCAGCTCTTTCTGGGAACACTAGCAAAGAAATCAGCAGCAAAAGCAATTAAGCATCTCACAATTACTCGAATCATTCTGTTTCCCCTTTCGTTTCAACTTGTGATGATGATGATGATGATGATGCTTCTGTAATGTCTTCAGACGTCATCATCAGCATCATAATGATAGCCGACAAAGAGATGTTTTCAATTGCTCACATTTCAACGGAACCCTCGGCTAACTTATTATCATCAAATCGTAACGATGACCACTAAATGGGCCATCTTATTTTAAATTAACGCGATAAGCAATGATTGAAACCAAATACCAGTCACGATATGATGATCGGAAGTCTATGATTCTCCAACATTAAGATTTTAATTCATTCGAAGCACTAATATTAGGTTGTCATGGTCCATGATCTAGGAAGATTTTTGTTGAGTAAATACTAATAAATAATTAAATAAATAAATAAGTTGTCTTGAAAAATCTAAGTTTTTATTTTTTGTTGTGGAGTATCATATTTTTATTTTATTCTTGCATGACGCCTCATTGTTTAAAAGATTAGATTATCTTTATTACAGTCGTTGCCCTATACGTTTTCATGGTTATCTTTACTATCTTTCGGGAATCACCCCCATAGTGAAATGGTCACTACGTTGACCTTCATTCTGTCACAATAATAACCCCAAAGATCGTAAACCTCTCACCCTTGCCTTCCTCAATGAAGGCATGAATAAAAATAAACCCATAGAGGAAGGAAATGTGATACTACAATGATCATTACGAAGGATGAGACAAGGAAGATGGAGAGAGAGAGAGAGAGTGTGTGTCGAGAGGTTAGTAGCTATAGTAGGTGGGGCTATCTAGGGTGACAGTGAGGGAGTGATGGAGGTGGAAGTTGGTGCAAGAGAGATGGTCGAGGGGACTATCATCGCACTAATTGAGGATAAGGAATCCATCGATCTTTTTGGAGACAATACAAATGATGATAAATTTTTCCACCATCATGATGTAGGCGTTGCCCTCCATCATTAAGAAGTAGGAAATGCACATATCAATCATACTACCCCCATAGGTCATCATCTATTTTTCGGAGTCAATCCTATCATCTCTAATGATGACAGAGATAGCCACGATAAAGTGAAGACAATCACAAAAGTAATATTATTTTTAGAAAAATAAAGAATGCACTGTCAAAATAAAATAAAAAAGAGATCCTCTAATGAAAAAAAAAAACGTAAAAATATAAATTTTTTCTTAAAAATTTGTCCTAAATAAATTATCAGATCGTTGTCGCATCAAATTAGCTTGCTTGTGCATGTTGGTTTGATCATTTTCCATACCGTCGGTGTGCACCACACATTCCCACGACTCAGCTCAAAAATGGCCTATCTTATCACTGGGAATCAGTCGAAATGAACACAGCCTCAGATCTCTCCATCTCCTTTCATCAGCCAAGTATTCCTCTTCGTTTCTCTATCATGTAAATGTGATTCTTATTTCGACATATCAATTATGTTTGGAGCGTGTGTTGGACGGTTGAGATGACACACACGATGAATGATGCACTGTCGATGGATACTTTGTCTTCAGATGATCTCTAACATCATGCATGAGAGCGTCGTTGTAGTTTTTTCCTTTTACTTCAACACAGTTCTAATTAGGGATAGTATTTTTTGTATCGATATAAATTTCAAAAATCAGTAGAACAGGAGAAATTATTATTCAATTATCTCCGCTCCAAAGCTCGTTTTGCGTCATGAAATCACTCTTTCCAAGTCTATTATAGGATCCATCGTGTGAGGAAAACGACGGGTTTGGTTTTTTTGTGGGTGGAGATCGTATCGCATTAAAGTTAGATATGGATGTATAGGAGATAAGACTCAATTTCTGCATAATGGGAAAAAGATAATTTGAGAGAAAAATCATCCTTATCAGTCTGTTTTTCTACCAATGAAATTTGGTCATATAAAGGGGATAGAAGACAGTCATGCAAGTCGGGAAAGATTTGCATCGTTCCAAAAGAGATTGAATGAAATATAATAAACATTCGAATACCGATGGCGAGTGTCAAAAGCTTTACAGATGAATTCGGATGTTGATTTGCCTATCACACTCATGGTGTAAGTGTTCGTTACGGGAACTGAGAGTGTTTGCAATGGAACACTTCCATCTTCGAGCGTGTCATAGACTTTCATGCCTCGATAATTTGTGTCATGTCATGTAAATAAACAAAATTTAGTAGCGTAAAACTCTTGTTGTTGTTGTTGTTGTTGTTGTTGTTAATGTATAGATTTTTTTTATCTTTATCGAAACATTCAAATTGATTGATGTATTAATCGATCTTAAGTTTGAATTCGTGTATAAAGGTCATATATGTCATTATGAAATTTGTTTTAATTCTTTTTAATGTCCAGATTCTAAGCCCAAACCCAACAGTGGAAGTGACTGTGATGTCATGAAATTTTTTGTTCTTTTTTAAAATGTTTAGATTCTTTGATATGGCCACTAGTGGAAGTGAATGAAGGATGCATTTACAAATACTCAATGCATATGAATTGATGTTTAGTATATATATATTTTTAATTATATCTAGCTTGTATGTTAATGCTACCTCAACATCTTCGCATTTTCGAAATATTAATATGATTTTTTAAATTTCGAAAGTACCTTATGATTTATCTAAAATTATAAGATTGTCAAAATGGTGTAGTGACGAGTCAACACAATTTATATTTTCTATAAAATAATATTTATTTATTTATTTATTTTTTATAAATTACTTTATATTTATTATATGATTATATTTTAATTTATTATATATTTCGTCCACAAGAAATTTTTTTATAAACTTACATACATTCTTTTATTTATTTTTATTTATTTTTTTAAAAAATAAATTTATCATAAAATATTTAATAAATTTAAAGTATAATTTTACCAAATAACACTTATATTAATTTATTTATTATTTACTAAATACACAAAGCATTTCACAATTGCGCATTCATTCAAATTCCTTTAATTATTTATCCATTAAAAATACAAATATATTTTCGAACTAAGCCTATATATATATATATATATATATATATATATATATATATATATATATATATATATATACACACACAGTGGCTGGTGCTTCTCTCAGTTCCTTCGGCAAACTCCATGGATGTGGAAGGCCAAAACTCCAATCACCAGAACCAGGATGCCGCTCCCCTGACGAGCAAAGGCCTCAGGAGGGTCCTCATCGTCCTCAACTGCGGCCTCTTGGCGCTCGGCAACACCGGCGGCCCGCTCCTCCTCCGCCTCTACTTCCGCAGCGGCGGGAAGCGTCAGTGGCTCTCGAGCTGGCTCGTGACCGGCGGATGGCCTATCATCTTCCTCCCTCTCCTCATCACCTACCTCCACCGCCGCCGCCACCAAATCCGCACCGGACACATCCACCGCACCAAGATCTTCTTCATCACCCCGCGACTCTTCCTCGCTTGCGCCTTCCTTGGCGTCTTCACCGGCCTCGACGACTTCCTCTACGCCTACGGGCTGGCTTTCCTCCCCGTCTCCACGTCGGCTCTCCTCCTATCCACCCATCTGGCCTTCACGGCCTTCTTCGCCTTCCTCATAGTGAAGCAGAAGTTCACCCCGTACTCGATCAACTCGGTTGCATTGCTGACGGTCGGGGCGGCGATCTTGGGACTCCACGTAAGCTCCGACAGGCCGGACAACGTGACCAAGAGTGAGTACTACATGGGGTTCATCCTGACGCTGGGGTCGGCGGCGCTGTATGCGCTGATCCTGCCGCTGGTGCAGCTGATGTACGCCAAATCGAAGCAGGCGATCACCTACACGCTGGTGATGGAGATGCAGCTGGTGATGGGGTGCTTTGCGACGGCTTTCTGCACCGTTGGGATGCTGGTGAGCAAGGACTTCCAGGTGACCTTCTTTCACGACTGCCTGGTCGATTCCTCCGACCGAGTCTTTTCTCATGATTGATTCTATGAGACGATATGACTTAGAGAGAAGACGATGACGAAAGCAATCACTCTGCAACTTCTCCCCTGTTTGCTACTTAATTGTATCACATGGAAAGTGATCCTCTGCACTTTGTTACGGTTGAAAACTCCACCAAGTGATCCATAATTCACAATTTAATTCGTCACCATGTTGATTATTCATCAGCGATCGACCTATTTAGATCCATTTCACTTGCTTTTCGTATAAGAAAGTACCGGCGATCTTTGTGTTGTGATTTCACCGTCTTATTGAGTCGAACATGTCGCAGGCGATTCGACGTGAAGCAAGGCACTCCGAACGGGGGGAGTCTAGATACTACGCGATACTTGTTTGGAGCGCCGTCTTCTGGCAATTCTTCTTCTTGGGCACAGTGGGTATCATCTTCTGCGTGAACACGCTGCTCGCCGCCATCCTCATCGCCGTGTTCATCCCGGTGACCGGGGTGTTGGGTGTCGTCTTCTTCGAGGAAAGCTTCAGCAGCCAGAAGGGCGTCGCTCTCGTCCTCGCACTCTGGGGTTTGGCCTCCTACTGCTACGGAGAGTACAGGCACGAAAAGGATAAGAAAGACAAAGCAACACCCAGTAATCAGGTTGCTTGAACTGCTGTACTTTTTGTGAGCAAAGAGATATATTAATGGCTTGCTACCTATCGATTAAAGATTGATGATGGTGTGGATATGAAATTGGATAGAGGATAAGAAGTTGTCCATGAAACCTTTGTGAGTTTCGCATGTGCTTTTGGATACATATTAGCAATTACATGGGAATCAACTCTTTTGGGGAACACTTGCAAAGGAATCAGCATCTCACAGTCACCTGAATCATTCTGTCTTGCTTTCCTTCCAACATCTGAAGCATCCTTGCGCATGCTGGTTTGATCATTTTCCATACTACCGGTGTGCACTACACATTCCCACGATTCGCTCTAAAATGGCCTTTCTCATTTCACTGGGAATCAGTGGAAATGAACACAACCTCGGATCTCTCCATTTCTACCTCCTCCTCCTTTTCTATTCTTCTCCAATTAGTTAGTGCAGTGATTTCTATCTCAAAATCATCCATTATCCAAGTGTTCCTCTTCGTTTCTCTATCATGTAAAATGTGATTCTTATTGCGATACTTCAATTATCTTTCGAATCTTGGTATGGTTTTGAATAATCTAACTATATTACTACCTTGAGCCTGTGTTTCTTCTACTTGTTCCTGTAATGTACCCAAGTCTTCTGCATGATTCCGGGCACCTGCTTTGAGTCCTCTATACTCCCGAGTCCAAGTTATAGAATCTGTCAAAGTCCACTTTCATAGATTCTGATTGATTGACCGATGTGGAAGACAATTTGGAAGCATCGCAAGTTGAGACATCGAGAGTTAAAAGGTGATTTTGGCCAAAACTATACCGAAAATGTTCGGACAATGCCTGCCTCTGACGTTTAAGTTCAAGAAAAGGCAACTTGTTAGAGAGAGCCAGAAGAGGAGGCCGCCGCCACCGAGGACGATCCCCGGAGCCGCGTCTTTTGTCTCCCATTACCCAAGCGATCTTTATTTATGCTCAAATGCTTGGCCCTGAGCAACTATTTCTCTATATATCCAGACATGAGCCTTTGGAAAGAATACCTTTTGCTTACATCACGCGCCCATTCCAATCTTTGTCCCAGCATTTGCCTCCATTTCCACTGTTCAAAAGAGAGACATCAACTAATTAAGCCACTAAATTTCTGTCTCTTGTTTGATTCTGCAATTAGTAAGCTTTTGGAATGGTGCTACTTCTTCTACTGACTTATAATTCCAATGATTCTGTCCCAATCATCCCTTGGAATCAGTGACCTCAAAAATGTTCCGCTGCTATAGTCAATCAACGCCTAACATGCAATGATTATCCGATGACTATTCCTTGGAACGTCAAATACTCGATGGAGACGATAGCTTGCAGAGAGAGATAATTAGAATTATGCGAGGATTGAGGCTTCATAATATACATTAGAATGGTGAATAAGAAAATAGACACAACTATCCATTTGTAGGAATTTTACTTTTATTTTTTCCCTTCATTTTTGTTTTTCTTAAATAATGTTCTTTATTTTTTATTATTATTTTGTAAGTATTCTTCCTCCTTTTGATACCTTTCCCTGCTCTCACCTCCGCCCCACCATGCGGCGGTGTCACCCACCCTTCGTTGCCTCCATCGGCCCTTTTCTTCCTTTTTAGAGATACTGAGATTTCATGGTGGGAGCATAGTATAAAGATAGTGGAAAGTGGGCGGCATCACCTTTGCGATGAGATGGAGACAACTCGGGAAAAATGATAGGGCATTTCCCGATACTTATAGAAAAAAACGAAAAATGGATATCATATCGGAAAAGAAAATGAAAAAGGAACTTTTTTAGATTAAAAAAATTAATTACTCAAATCAAAGTAAAAAATTAATTACTAAAGAGTATTCAGATTCGATTTAAGAAGATAATGGGGGAACCGTACACTTCATTAATGTTAAACCAGCAACTCTGATGTCCATATGCTTCCCGCATTCAGATCTGCGTGATTGCTGAAGGAAGCTGCTGCATGCTGTGTATTTGTCAGAGACAGCGAAAATTCTTGTACCATAAGGTGCTCTTTCTCCTCTTTGATGCTGTTGTTATTGCTGCTACTTTGCTTCGTCCACCTCAACGGCAAACACTGCTAAGCACACACCGTCACCCTCAGGCAGGCACAGACAAACACATCCAAAACAAGAACAGTGTGCTAATTGAAAACTGAAACCAAGGCGACTTATTGGGGATGTTGGATTGGAGGTAGCCTTCATCTAGAGAGGAAAAACTTGTGACCTTAGCCATCTGTCAGATCAGCCAGCCTTTATATGATGTATCGTTGATGGATGCTTTTTCTTCATCTCATCTAATTCTTGAACTTTGTTTTTTTTCTAAAATATAAATATATTTTTTATCTTTCCTTTTCGGATAGGTTGTCTAGTTATAAATTTTTACACTATGTTATAGTATTTTCAATAATACCTAAAAAATAGTAGTAAAAACGTTATAACACAAAGTGTTTGTTTAAATTGTGTAAAAATATTATAACATAAAAATGAGAGAAAAAAAAAAGGATGAGTTGTTGGTATAGTTCGATCAGTTCATTTACTGACAAGTCAATAGGAGAGAGATGACAAGAGGAGAGAAAAGATATTGGTGGTTGGGAATATTTCATGTCAACAATGAAAAGAAAGAATATTTCTTGAAAATAATAAAAATATTTTTTTAAAAAAATCGATCATAATTTTATAATGATATAAAATTCAGTAGAATAGGAGAAATTATGATTCAATTATCTCTGCTCCAAAGCTCATGAAACTACTCTATGAAGACTATTATAGAATCCGTAGAACTTTTCTATATAATGCATTCAAATCATGTGAGGAAAACGACGTGGGCGGAGATCAACAAATTAAGAGAAAAATCATTTTCATCATAATCAATGGAATTTATTCCGAAAGAGAGAGATGACAGCCAAACAAGACCGGAAGATTTGCACTGTTTCGAAAGAGTTTGACCGGTAGATAAGCATTTGAATTATAGTTGTCAGAAGGTTGTTTAACACACACACAACCACACGAATACCAATGGCGAGTGTCGAAAGCTATACAGATAGAATTCACTTGGTTCATTTGCCAATCACAGCTCATGTTATATAAGCCAACTCTTCCATCTTGGACTTGTCATGGACTTCCATGCCTCAATAAATCTGTGCTATGTCATGTAAATATCACAATTAAGCAGCATAAGACTCTCTTTGGTGGTGTTGTTCATGTCTGAGTTCTTTGATACGGCCACCAGTGGAAGTGATCGTTGAAGTCTCTCTTCTATATATATATATATCTTAGCACTAGCTGGTGCTTCTCTCAGTTCCCATAGCAAACGTCATGGAGGTGGAAGGCCAAAACTCCAATCACCAGAACCAGGATGCCGCTCCCCAGATGAGCAAAGGCCTGAGGAGGGCCCTCATCGTCCTCAACTGCGTCCTTATGGCGCTCGGAAACACCGGCAGCCCGCTCCTCCTCCGCCTCTACTTCCGTAGCGGCGGGAAGCGTCAGTGGCTCTCGAGCTGGCTCGAGACCGCTGGATGGCCCTTCATCTTCGTCCCCCTCCTCATCACCTACCTCCACCGTCGCCGCCGCTGCCAACTCCGCCCCGGCAACCGCCACCCCACCAAGCTCTTCTTCATCACCCCGCGACTCTTCCTCGCTTGCGCCTTCGTCGGCCTCATCACCGGCCTCGACGACTTCCTCTACGCCTACGGGCTGTCTTTCCTCCCCGTCTCCACCTCGTCTCTCCTCATATCCACCCAGCTGGCCTTCACGGCCTTCTTCGCCTTCCTCATAGTGAAGCAGAAGTTCACCCCGTACTCGATCAACTCGGTGGCGTTGCTGACGGTCGGGGCAGTGGTCCTTGGACTCCACGTGAGCTCCGACCGGCCCGACAACGTGACGAGGGGTGAGTACCACTTGGGGTTCATCCTGACGCTGGGGGCAGCAGCTCTGTATGGGCTGATCCTGCCGCTGGTGGAGCTGATGTACTCCAAATCGAAGCAGGCGATCACCTACACGCTGGTGATGGAGATGCAGTTGGTGATGGGGTTCTTCGCGACGGCTTTCTGCACCGTGGGGATGCTGGTGAACAAGGACTTCCAGGTGACCTCGTTTCTCTGCCTTGGGTTTCACGACCGCCGAGTCGATTCCTCCGACCGAGTCTTGTCGCATGTTTGATTCTGCGAGACGATATGATTAGGGAGAAGCTGATGACGAAAGCCATCACTCTGAAAATTCTCCCCTGTTTACACTACTCATTGGATCACTCTGCACTTTGTCACGGTGGAAAACTCCACCAACCATTGTTTCCTACCACTATGCTCTTGATGACTCATAAAGCATAATTTATTCGTCACTATACTCATTACTCATCATCGATTGACCTGTTTAGATCCATTTCATTGCTTTTCATATTAGAAAGTACAGGCAATCTTGGTGTTGTGATATCACCATCTCATCGAGTCGAACATGTTGCAGGCGATTCCACGTGAGGCAAGGCACTTCGAACTGGGGGAGTTTAGATACTACGTGGTGCTTGTTTGGAACGCCGTCTTCTGGCAATTCTTCTTCCTGGGCACAGTGGGCATCATCTTCTGCGTCAACACGCTTCTCGCCGGCATACTCATCGCGTTGTTCATCCCGGTGACCGAGGTGTTGGGTGTCGTTTTCTTCAAGGAAAACTTCAGCAGCGAGAAAGGCGTCGCTCTCGTCCTCTCACTCTGGGGGTTGGCCTCCTACTCCTATGGAGAGTACAGGCAAGAAAAGGATAAGAAAGACAAAGCAGCTCCCAGTGATCAGGTTGCTTGAACTGCTGTACTTGTGTGATCGAAGGGAAATATTAATGGCTTGCTACATATTGATCAAAGATCGATGATGATGCGGATATGAATTGGAATAGAGGATAAGAACTTGTCCACGAAACCTTGAGAGTTTCCCATGTGCCTTTGGAATCATATTAGCAATTGCGTGGGAATCACCTCTTTTGGGGAACACTTGCAAAGGAATCAGCAGCAAACAGGCTACTTGAGCATGCAATGAAGCATCTCACAGTCACCTGAATCATTCTGTCTTGCTTTCCTTCCAACATGTGAAGCTGATGATGCTTCTGTAATGTCCTCAGGCGTCATCATCACCATCATCAAAACTAGAATAATTCCTAGTGCTTTGTTTAGGCGCAAAGCAAACTTGAATCTTTAGAAAACATATGCGTTTGAATGCTGCCAAAAGCATGAGATTATGGTGATCCATTTCGCCGGCCATTAGATATTGGAATTGGCCAAAACACTACTTGCATGATGTTGTTTTTTTATTAGCTTTCTTCGTACTGTCGAACACTCTATTGATTCAGCAAATATAAGGACAAAAGTAATTGAGAAATGGAGCTCGATTTGCTATTGAGATATCGAGATCTTAAACCCATTTGAAGAAAGATAGCGAGATCGAGTATTTTGATCTTTGTTTTTTTTATATTTTCCACCACTGATTGAGGAGTGGATGCACTCTCTCCCCCGCCATAGTAACCAAAGAAGAAGTCACTCTCAATTACGGGATCATAGCAATTAAAAGACATGTACATTAGGTGACGTTGTTACCCTTATTCTTGCCATGTGCGTGGAAATATATCAATTGTTGACCACTGTTTTTTGTTTGACGTGAAAAGCCGACATATTTATACTAACTTGGGGGAGCCACGTTGGAGGAAAACAAGCTCTTGGATATAATATTATTTTATAGCATTAAAAGAAGGAATTATTTATATTATATATAGTATTTTTTTTGAAAAAAAAATCTTTGGACTTTTCTCTGCCCAACATATTCCTCGCTATCATTATGTCGTGAAGCTCCATCGATTCTTCATGATGACATTAAAATTTTCGAGCACGTTTATCACTATCGTCATGTTAACATCCTCTATTGTATCATTATTATTACGATTGTTTTTTGCTCTAGGTGAAGGGGGCGAAAGTCGATCACAAGAGGTATTATGGGAAATAGAGAGTACCAAACGAAAAAGGTAAAACTTATGATATATTAAAAAAAACTCAAAAAGATAAAATTAATAATAATAATATAATAATAAATGTAAAAGATAGTATCAATCTTCTTAATTAATTGCAAAGAGGTCTTTTCGATTGCCCATATTTCAACAGACCATTTGCCCTCGGTTGACATTTCACTACTAATTGTCTCGATGATCACTGCATGGCCCATTTTATTTTAAATTAACATGATAAGCAATGATTGAATCCAAGTACCAATTGCATCGTAGTAACGATTGAAAGACTATGATTCTCTAAAAAAATTATAATTAATTCATGATAAGACATATTTCGGATCTCGGTCACGTCATGATACAAGTTACGATCCACCTATAGCGTTATCACAAACATGAGCCCTCAAGATACACCCTTGCAGATTCAGCATAAGAGCCGCTTTCCTCTCGTGCCGAGTTGAAGCCCGTACAGGGAGGCATCCTCTCGACAAGTCCCGTTCCACGCATATCAGGTGGCGACCGCATGAAGGTACGAACTCGTCACTCGAGGGAGGTCAACCGTTACGCCAAATCAGCGTACGACCGATCCTCGGGCAATAGTATAAAAGCCCCTAATCGGCATCTAGCGAAAAGGGGAAAGAAAAAAATAAGGAAAAAACCATCGACTTAATCTACGAGGGGCTCAAGTCGAGAATCTCTTGACCTGGGATCTATGTGCAGGGACGTGACCACTCCCGAGCTAGCTCAATCCCATATTGGAGATGCGATCACCCTGACCTTTGATCTAACTTGGCCTCGACACTTCCTCCAATCGACCGAGAGACATGCTCCCGAACATCGATGACTCCGGACATCAACCCATGGACCAAGCCACGCTGACTCCTCGATCACTACGCGTGAGTTCACCAACAATTCGAAATAATAATATTTTTTGGCTACATATTAATAAAGATTTAAATGCATCATCACATCATATTGGCATTCCTACTTATGTTGGTTTGACCATTTTCTATACAATCGGTGCGCACTACGCATTCCCACGATTCGCTCATAGTGGAAATGCACACAAAGCCTCAAATCTCTCCGTTCCTTCCTTCTTCATATTAGATTTCTTGGTAGCTTTCTCATCGGTATCATGTTGTCAATCTTATAGATCATGTACCTCACTCACATGATATTTCAATCATATTCTCCTCTATATTTATCATAATTCGTGCTCACAAAATGAGATGAATCGAAACCTGTGCATTAATCAAAATTTAGCTTACTAATAATGGTGTCACTTGATGTATCATCTTGCTAAGGTTGATAATAGAAACATAGTAATTTCTCCAACAAATAGTTTAATGTCTAGAAATAAAAAATTATATACAACTTCCGCTCGATGCGCGTGTGGAAAGTGGTCCGACCGGACCAGAAACCGAGCTGGACCGGATCCAAACCGGGTATTGAAAACATCCCGAGTTCGGTCCGGTCTTCGAAGCTCGAACATGGCGACCGGTTCCCTCTTCGCCGCCCTAGTTCGGGGATCGCGACCGAGAAGCCTAAGAATCTCCAATCTCCGGGCCTCACCGATCGCATTTCTTGAAAGCCCTAGGTCCTTCTCTTCGGTCCTGCCGAAAAGCGATGGATTCTCCGTCGAAGAGGAACCCGCCGACCCCGAGGACGATCTCCGGAGCCGCGTCTTTCGGCTCCGATTACCTAAGCGGAGCGCGACGGCCGCACTAGACAGATGGGTCGGGGAGGGGCGCGCGGTGTCGGCGTCGGAGCTCCGCCAGATAGCCAAGGACCTGAGGCGATCGCAGCGCTACAAGCACGCCCTCGAGGTACATTTCTTGTCCACTTTCTCCTGTTTATATTAGTTCTCTTATCTTTTGCTGATCGAATAAGGATGTGGCGTCTGGGAAAAGAAAAGTTGGGACTTTTAAGATCACAGAAGACAGACTTTTAAGAAAATAACCTAAAATCCAAGAAGTATTGTCTGACAGAATTTTGTGGATATATTCTTGTTTAATCTATTCTAAGATTAAACTGAATGGGAGCAGTCCTAATAGCACCTCCGTTCCTATCGATCTGAGAACTTGATTGATTCATGACCTTCCTGTCAATATGATATTACAATCGAGCTTCATGATGCATATGTATATGTACTATGTTGCCTCATTCTTCTCGTATCTGTTATTGCACTTGCAGATATCGGAGTGGATGAAAACACATCGAGAATCTGAGTTATCAGATCGCGACTATGCAATGCGCATAGAATTGATCACCAAAGTTTTTGGTGTCAATGCTGCTGAAGATTTTTTTGAAGGGCTACCCTCGAGTGCAAAATCATGCGAAGCATACACTGCCCTCCTCCATTCATATGCTGCAGCAAAATTGACAGAGAAGGCCGAGAAGCTATTCGAAAGGATCAAGGAATTAAGTCTCTCTTCGAGTGCATTGGTATATAATGAAATGATGACTTTGTATATCTCAGTTGGGCAGCTCGATAAGGTTCCCCCGATTGTTGAAGAACTAAAGAGGCGAAAAGTCACACCTGATCTGTTCACGTATAACCTCTGGATAAGTTCTTATGCTGCAATTCTGGACATTAATGCTGTAAGAAATATTCTTGATGAGATGGCCCAGGAACCAAACTGTGACAAACATTGGATTACATACATGAGACTGGCTGATATCTATCTCACTGCTGGTCGACTCGTCGATTCAGATTTTTCTCTTGCTGAAACCGACAAAAAGATTAGCCAGCAACAGTGGATAACTTATGATTTCCTTATCATCTTACATGCTGGTCTGGGTAACAGTCGAATGCTAAATGAAATATGGAAATCCATGAGGATGACCTCACAGAAAATGACTAGCAGAAATTATATATGCATTATTTCTTCCTATCTCATGCTTGAACGGTTGAAGGAAGCTGGAGAAGTTATGGACGAGTGGAGGAAATCTAAGGCCGAAGAATTTGATATCTCTGATTGCAATAGGCTATTTGAGGCACTAAAACAGGCTGGCTTGACGGACACAGCAGAGAAGTTCCGTGAGCTAATTCTTCAGAAAGATTGTGTGACACACTAGAAGCTTTTTTGCTAACCGAATGTTCAGTAAACTAGACCAATATGGTTTTGTCAGAACTGTGTTTGTCTGGGAAACTGGAAGAGGGAAACTACACCAGTTTACACTTCCATTGTTGTTTTTGTGCCTTGAGGAATAATAAGAGGTCAAATGTAATAACTTTACCAAGTGACCTAGTTTACCATTTCTATCTTCCTTTTCAATTCAGCTTTTTAGTTTTCAGTGAAATTTGCTTCTCTACCGTCATTACTGGGTATATAGTAAGATTAAGAAGCATAGTTTGTTTTCTTGTTTATTCACATGGATTTCCCCTAGCATATTGTCTGTATCTCGATGAATGTACTACAAGTATGCAAACATTTCTCGAGTATTCTGATATGCAGCAGATGCTTTGAACCATCAGAATGTGAGTGTCACGTCTACCTAAAGTGGTAATCAGAGTGCAGAAGCCGAGTATACCTTTAGGACGTGGGAATCAGAGTGCAGAAATCAGGAAGGATTTCCAATGTTCCTCTGCGATCTTGATGTCCATTGCGGGGTATTTTGAAGAAGAGCACGGCGGTGCTAAATCAATGTCAGCACAGTCGATGATGATTTCCTTTCTCAGAAACAGCATTTATTGTAGCTCAGAATGTTTAATTGGAAAAGGTACATTTCAATGTTCGACATACGAATAACGTTTTCTCTTCATTTAGCACAATTAATTCTATATTATAAACAATCAGATATGTTCTACATGTCATTTGAGAACTAAGCTTCCCTCGTCTTTACAGTAATATTATAATGTCTTTAAGGCTCGAAGAACGGAGTCCAGCACCCAAGTCAGCGAGGAGGATAGCACTTTGATGAAGAAGAAGAGATAAACCAGATTAGTCCAGAAGCAAACTCTTCCGTGATCCCTTTCTTCATCTTCTGGAGATCTTAGACCAGAAATATACAACAAAGAAACAGAAAAGTGTGAACAGTATCACATGGACAAGATGGTTCGAACCCTTCTGTATGATGCTCTTGTTCATCCTTCTCATATTGTTCTTCACCCCGGCCTGTGCTTTAATAAGGGTCATTTGCTGTCGGACAACCAGAGCTCCATCAGAAAGCACGCAGATTTATATAGTCAAACCCATAAAGATGCAAAAACACAAGAATGAACATTCAGTGTAGCATGATTACAAAATAAATATGAATGATGATAATGCACGTATGGCAGCATGAGTTCCAGGAACATGTGATGCTAATGCATCAAGAAACTTCCATTAAGTACTCGAGAAATGACAAAGAACAGAACATGTCCAGGTAAGTGAAAAAAATACGTGCAGCTAGTACCTCCTGCAATCTTCATATAAAAAGTGAACAATTTATGCTAGTTGGATCCTATAACTTGGGGACTGGCCCAGAGTCCTGTACTATTCTTGAGACAACGTATCCCCTGCTGGGAAAAGATATCTTTTTGTCTCTCTAATTTCAGGAACCTCAGACAATATTTATTAGAACATGTTTTTCCCTGAATTCCAGTAAAAGTTTCATTTGAAGATCTCATAGGAAAAAATGATGATTTAGATACTATAAAATGGATAGAATGTGTAGAAGATATAGCATCTATTATCTGAATTTTGCATTCAACAAGAGATTAGAAAGCAAAAGTCATTTTGATACCAGGTTAACAAAGAACACAACAAAGGTTGAGGTCTCACTTACCTGATATTGATCACAAAAAACAGGTTATCTGTGTTCATCATATATATTACAAGCAATAAAGAGGTACAAACTGCTGCTGCTTGGTAATGGCTCAAAAGTATAACACAAATACACGGATTCAGAATTATGATAAAGTAATACAGAAACAATCCAAATCCTCAACAATTTTCTACGCAAAACGGGATTTCTTGCAGAAGATACCTACTAAAGGCAAGGATTGATATTTCCCAGCAGAATCATGACAAATTTTAGATAAGATATCAAGTAACCCTAATAAAATAACCTTGAAGATAACCTATGATCCAATGAATTCATGGATATTAGATTTTTCAATATGTACCAACATGGAAATGCGCATCTCAAAAACATTAACAATTCGTACAGGTAAACTAGCTCAGTCAACTAACTTTAAAATAAATACAAGGCAATCAACTTTTAACTATTTCTGCTAGCCACTTAGTCACATGCCTTGTCATATTGCTTTGTTACAAAGTTCTGATAAGTCCAAGAAAACCTACAAGTCCAGAAGAATGCTGTATAAGGTAAACTAGTGCACAACATTCAGCTATTAACCATCACAACAAAGGCAACTTAAAAAATAAGCAACAGGTTCAACTCTTCAGTTTATAACCATTTCCACCAAAAGGAATCAAAGCTGTGAAATGATGGAAAACATTACCAATTGGGTTATGAAGTCATTCTGAAACTTTGCTTCTGTCTCTATCTCCTGAGCTACCTGTAGCATGAAATAGAAAGAGATACCACGGTCACACAACAAGAAACGGAACCCCCCATATTTCATTGTAAGCAATACAACTAACTAGTGTAACAACATGATGATTTCCCCCTAATAAATCTGATCACTTGAAGCTTTCATGCTCTAGAATGAGGAAACATTTTTCTCTAGAAATTACACAAAAATATTAGCAACTTATTTTACAACAGGACAAACTCCTGAATCTGTTCATGCATTTTAAGTTGACAACAGATTATTTTTTGCTTTCTTGTTATTCAATCAAAAAGACAACAGATTATTCTGACATGCAACCTGTTGGTGTCTTCAAAGCCATCAAGATCACCATCAACCTACCATACAAGATGCTGGGAGCGTCTTTAAGGCATATAGAGGCATCTCCTCATCAAATGCTTTACCAAAATTTATGAAGGAATGTTCATAAAGAAAAACAAAACAACAGTAGTAAAAAAAAAAAAAAAAGCTCCCGAATAAGAAACATATTTGTAGTTGCACCGAAAATGATTAGATGACCAGTCAGCGCATGCCAGATAAGCTTACCACAAAAAAATAAAATCTTGTTTAATGCATCAAGATTATAATGAATGTACTGCTAATGCTAAATTCTATCAGTATTCAGTTGTTCAAGGGCTAAATCACGAAAGCAAATTGTCTCTCTTATCAAAACCATGGATATCGAGAAATACAAGGTGTTGTGTCTTTTCTTTGCTTAACCTAACCAAGGAAACCCTAACATATATTTTCACGATATTTTTTTTCTCTGCGGAAGTTCTAAAACAAAGATCAATCACAAGTATAAAACAGCAATTTAATTGCACATATACTCAAAGAAAGCCAGGAAAGCCAAAAGAATTACGCCTTTCAATTGCCGGATCTTCCGATGAAGCCCATCGACCTCCTCGTCCAAATCCGCATGCATCGGGTCGATACGCAACTGGATCTCGTCCGAGGATGCCGCAGGCCTCGAAATAAGGCCTTCTCTGAGATCAAAACACCAAGAACCGAAATTTTCTTGAAAAAAAATCCAAAATTAACAACGACGAGGACAAAGAGAAACGATCTTATGGGGGCAAAAGCCACGAAGTGAAACAGAAAGACAAGAATTATGTCAATGGACTACCTCGATCGATTGGGGCCAGCGCCATAGAGGGGATTGGCCATGGGAATCGGAGAGAAGCCCCTGGATGCTTCTACGGGAGGAACGAAAGCAAATAGACGCGAAGGCGAACCGGAAATTTATGGAATGAGCCAAACGGACCGTGCGGTTCGATTTGTTACGGTCTAAGAGCTGGTTTAATCGGTCCGGTTGACCAATTAAGTGGGATGGTCTGCCGTACAACCATTGGGCCCTAACAAAATACTGGTTAAAAATTTTATGAAGTTTTAAAAATAATGGTTATTTGCACCAACTAATTCTGGCAAAAGCATATACTTCTGTCCAAATATTAAAATCCTTCGTATATAATGAATGCCTTATTAACATTCATTCAAAAATAAAAGATAAACTCAGATTAACTAACCACTACTAATTGTGGTTAACAATTGTTAGTTTGAGTTTAAAGAATGTTAAAAATATTAAAAATACTAATTATTTTTACCAGAGTTATATTATCGTGATAACTTTGAAAAGATTTTAATATCAATAAAATTAATAAATTCTCTAATGGTCAAATATACTACCTAAGGGATATATCCAATGTTGCCATTTTAAACTATATGATTTATATATTTGAAAGTAAATGATTTGATTAGTGACAAATGTGAGTTAGTGCTGATACAGTCATCACATAAGCTGATACAGTCATCACATAAATATCTTGCATATATATGTCATTTCACGAATTATCTTTTAGATATGACCCTTAATAGCATATTTGTTTATTCTAGGGGGAGTGCATTCTTCGATTTTGACCAAGCAAACAATTCATAATATATTAATCTTGATAGAAACTTAGGATTGACCGACCAAACTTTCTGAACGCCGGTCTGAGATGGAGAACCATGACATGTTAGATCTTAAGTCCAAGAGAGTTAAATCTGTGGATATTCGCTTGACTTCAGTAACTTGAAGACACAGTAAAATCTAATTCCAAACAAGATATAATCCTTTTCTTTTTCAAGAAATGAAAATACATTCATATATCAACTGAGGGACATTGTCTAGAGGCAAGTCAAACATGAAAACTGACACTGCTGAATTCCTAGTTGTACCAGGAACCTTTTGAATCTATTACATTGGATTCAACTTCTGAGAATCTAATACGATGAAATACCCTAGCTGGAGCACAATAGTGATTGAGCAGTTGCCGGCAACATATAGATATATATATATATTAATATAATATATATATATATATATATATATTATATATATATATATATATATATATTTAGTTATATGACAAAGGCAGACTTAAAAAAAGTTACTTGCCATTTCAAGAGGCCCAGTACATGTCTACAATGAATTTATTGAGTAGAAAGTATCAGATTATTGGACTTTACCATAATATGATCCTGTCCACAGCAAATAGGAACCTTTTGCTATCACCATATTCAGACAGGTGTTTCATAGCTGATTAAACTTCAGCTTGTCACCGTCGTACATACAGAGTTGTAAATGAGAAACTCCTAGTAAGGAGAGAAGAAAATGTTTCCGCTAAAATTCAAACTTGTTGATGCATATCACCTGTTCTCTGAATACAACTAGACAGATGCTTGATTCAGAATACCAAGAATTGCGGAGAAAACAGGATATGAGGGTCTTAACTCATATAAACTTCCTCATGTTTGTCATTTGATGTTTCATCAGAGGGCAAGTCATTTTCAATCTTCTGCAGAAAATCATGCATTGTCTCCAGACTTTTATCATCTGCAAAAACCAAAAGAACCAACCTATCAAATATACAATAATATATTTGTGTTTGATGGAAAGCTCAGAAAATTTAAATCAGAATTGATAAGCTTTTTTTTTTTAAGCATATATAAGACCTAACTTTGATTCAACTAGATTAAAAGTATCAGCTGCATTCCTATAAATAAAAGATTGTAACATGAAAATTTATCATTTCCACTCCATGGAAAATTTTCAATCTCATTTCATCTAATCAAGGAAAGACACATCAACAAATTGATTCCTGAGTTAGAAGCTATTTAGATGTTTTCTGATCCAGAAGAGCATATCAGGATGCTAGAGATATGCAGTTTATGAATCATAATATCTCAAGCTTCTCATGTTAATGCATTTAAGTAATGCCTTCAAGTCTAAATAAAACAATGAAAAACTGACGTCAACTTGCTTGAAACAGAAAAATGCAGGCACAAGAAGTAGAAAAAAACTCACCAAGCCTGGGGACAGTATGACCCCTGGGGTGCCGGATGACATATGGCTTTACAAAAGACTCCAATAGTGCTTCACCATGCTTTTTCAAAAAGTCCATGTCACCTGCAAAGCCACAAACGAGGTTCCAGGTCAGCATTCTCTATACATTTCGGTCATTGAAGTTCATTTTTTAAGAAAGAACATTGTAACTGAGATATTACATTAACACAAAATAAGTTTGCCATTTCTCCAATGAAAAGAGCTACACTTAATCATGATACTAGTACTTGACTCTCCTTTAAGCATATTCTCAAGCAATGCTCATACACACCAAGAAATCAAGAAACCAGCGACTCAGAAAACACCAATTATGCTTCTGCATGATACTAGGTTTCGGTGGAATATATCTATTATAACATTTTCTGATCTCCGTGCATGTACAAATGATCTCCCATCAGTTGTGTGAACCCTGACAAGACAAATTTATACAAGCTCCAAACTTTTTAGTCATTTGTCATGGAAAATGGTTTCGACCAAAAAATTATCACATTCATAGTTTAAATTTTCTTATGAATATCAAGCATTAAAATATCTATGCTTATGCCTATACATTCCATCCAATGAGGCCAGACCATGTTAAATATCTGATGTAATAGTTTAGTTTTTCTCATCATAAAGAAAAGAAGAAAAAGTAGCATGATACAATTAGTGGGACTAATGGTTATTTGCGTTGATCAAACACATATGTACATCTTCTATATAATAAGTAGATGAAAATAGGCCTTAAATGTGTATGGCAACAGAAAAAAAGAAGTATTAAGCTAATTGCCTTCACATAGTTCCGCATTCAAAATTATATACCCCTTATAAAGCTGTAATGCTTTAGCAACATATGAAATCATAAGTTGACAGTAACAAAGAAGATGTTCCTCTTTTCATAAATAAAGAAATCTAAACAAAATGGTCTATAATCAATTTGCTTCTCAGGAGAGTGTAAGTCAGCTGAGTGAATTACACAGAAAAAAGAAGTGTCTTTAACCAGTAATGCTTGCTCATATCTAAGCTCATATATTTATTAAGCACTTCAGTTCTTGGTTATCACGAAAAAAATTACAGGAGTACTATTACGATGCATTTGGCTAATGAACAAAAGTTTTTATTGTTTTTATCTTCTAAATTGATACTACAGATCGTGTTGCTTTAAAGAAAAAGGTAGGGAAGTTTTACTTGTCCATTACCATCAGAGAACATATTAGCCATGTAACCGGCCACTTTTAGCTACACATAATACCTGTGGTCCAAACTAATTGTAGTAAACAGAGACTGTTGGAAAAGACATGATAGTTTTTGAGTCATGAGAGTAGCTTCTTTGTTTGCAAGTTATAAATTGTCTTTCCCTCGATCCATCGTGGATGGGGAACCTTATATTCCCATTTATATTATTGAAAATAAAAGTACAGCAAGTCATGAAAATCCAAATAAGGGGAGTCACCATAAAGGATCAAGAGATGACCCTTAAACATATCCACCAGGATTTTATATGCTGTTATTGACAAAAGAAGAGGCAATCGGGGAATGAACTTATTTCATGTGCCAATCACAATATTGTCACTCAATAGTGGAGTATATATACTGTCATTTCCCATGTCTCCACAGTTTAACCACAAAGCTACTTTGTTTTTCTATTCTAAAATTTGATTTACGAATGTAAAAGTGTGTTCCAAATTTTGTGAGTTCTAAGAAATGTCTATTTGAAGTGACTGGTGGGTCATCCATAGGGAAGGCAGTCAACCAAATATATTAGTAAATGATATAAATGTGTGGTTTCCCCAATCCTTTTTCTGTAATTTTTTCAACTCACCCACGTCACAAGTGATGTGATTAGCCGTCAAAGATTCCCTGTCCATTTCTTAAGAAGATCTCTAGAACCACGAAGATTATTTAATTGAGATCTGAACTATGAAATTTTTTTTAGATATTAAAATAATTTGTGTGTGTGTATCTATGTCTGTGTCTGTATCTGTATGTATCTACAAGTAGTTCATACCGAGGAACTCAAAATAGAGATACCCGGTAAGAGTTGCTTAAGGTGGCATTACCTAAAAAGTGGAGTGATGTGCACTCGATAGCAGCCGCGTAAGCCGTCTCGGCCACCGCCTGTGACTGGAACTTCGCCCCTCCAATTATTATCAGATACTTCACCTTCGGCACCCTCGTCAACGCGATACCCTAGAAAAGAAATCGACTATATTAATCACGAGAACATTTCTGGTTTCTTTTAATCACCACACTTTTAATTTCTTTTACTATACTTTAGCAAACAAGAAACCCTTAATTATTTGTGGCCTGACCACAGGGGCCCCTTGTTGCTTTCAATCACGAGACGGGTAAGACTGGAACGGGAAGGGGAAAAAAGTATTGATCTTATGCAAAACTTACCTTAGATTGAAGACCTACAAGTGCCGCCGAGAGAATCGCACCCTAAGCATCACATACCCACTTCGATTAAAAACTTTCGACAAGAAAATAAAATTTCCTTTTGCTGAAAAGAATATCAGATTAGAACGGAATATTTTACTTGGGAGAAGCCCATCAGGCCATCGAACGGTCCGTGTTGGATCATGAGGTCCTCGATGTACGCGAAGCATTCATCTAAGTTTGTGTACTCCATGAAATCCTATTTTTCCTCCTCAACAGTTTTTAAGCAGTTTGAGGACATGATGGGAAAGAAAAGGAAATCGATTGGCGATTGGGAAAGGGGAGATCAAGAACCTTATCGAACTGGAACCACTCGTAATAGGGGGGAGAGAAGATGCCTTCGACGTCGGACTTGCCCTCGGCGGGGAAGGGCGCGTCTGGGAAGACAAGGTCCAAACGAGCGGTGACCTCTTCCGGCCACTTCCCCACCACCTGCGTCCGCATGATCGAGCCGCTGGTGCGGAAGCCGTGGAGGCATAGGAACCTCGGTCGCCTCCGGGGGTGGTTGATGCCCTCGTCCGCTTCCGCGAGGCTCCCCATCGCCGACCTGACAACAAGACAACGGAATATTCCCTTGCTGCCCCTCCCGTTTCTCGCTCCGCTAAAGCGGGAGAAGTCTGCCTTTCGTTCTGAGTCGGAAAAGGAGAAGTGAGGGTTAATTTTATACGGTGTCGGAGTTCGAATGCACCGCGGAGTATCGTTGACGTGATGAACATCCAATGAGATCTCCTGGTTGTCGGTTCAAAGAACAAAAGCCGAGCGGGGCAAGGCATCGGGAAAGCGGTGGGTACAGCTTAAGAGCTGGTTATTCCGTGGAACACCGTCTAAATCACGCACCTGGAGGTGACGGGCGCTCCACGATGGTGAAGCAGAACGACCGTTCCGTTCGGGCGTCTCAGCCACCAGCCTTGTTTACGACGCCTATCACTGGGGTTTCTAGCGGGACCCACACCTTCGATACATCGAACCGCGAGGTAGGTAGTTGAGGACGGTAAACAATAAACGTTCGACAGGAGGCCTTCCTCAAATGGCCGGACCATCTCTGGAATCGGGTTTCCAATGTATGTCGCTCCATGAAGCCCACTGTAACATGATTGTTTCCACATTGGCCATTTCAAATGTTGGCCCATTCGACAATGGTCAATCCTCGACGACCTCAACATACATATATGTTTCCAATCTAAATTAGACTCCCTAAATATTAGAGTTCAGTAAAGAGAGTAGTTCTTCCTCAGCAAAGCCTCATTACAACAGTAGTGTTACCATTGCCATAATATTTATGTGTAGGTCATCATTGACTCGTAGAACTTGTGTTTTACAATCCTCTTTCTATGTCTTTCCAGGTAGTGCACATGTACATGAGTAGCTGTATATGTTTAGCTTCATACCTCTTCCAAAAGCTTAAACTTCCTAACCTTACTTCTAAAGGCTTGCTTCGGTCTGCTGGAACTCAACGAGGGCAAGTCTGATCGCGATTTCTCAATCACAGCCGGCGGTGACAGCCTCGCAGTCGTTCGCCGTTTCTTGACAGTCTTGTTGAGAGTCTTGAGATGTGTTGCGGAGACATCTTGATGGAACTTAACTCCGGAACCTGTACCAACTGCAAGATCAGAAGAGGACGAGAGAGAATGGCTTTGATCCATGGTGGATTCTTGAACAACAGAGTTCCGTCCTCCCTCTCTTAAGCACCAATTGCAAGAGCTGTAATGCTTGATTTTTGGGTAGAGATTGCTGCAGTATCTGAAAGGAGGACAACGTATGGGATGAATGTGCATATCATACGAAGATTATCGGTGTTAGAAAGATATGGCCTATATCAATGATCAAAACATGACGCGTTGGTTCTTACTTGTGTTGAAGTCTAAAATGGCAGATTTTGCAGCGAAAAAGCTCATCAGATATCCCGGGATCGCCGCACATGCAGCAGGCAACTGCCGTAAGTGGCGAAGAAGATGGACCTTCTTTTCCTTTCATCGTACCTTGCTGTGATCTCTACTCTCTTCTCTTGTTGTTGCTTGCAATGAGAAGGCCAACACAACAATAACAAGGCGCGGGAGTAATAGAGGGAGATCGAACAGTCTTCTTGAGCTTCTTATAGTGTTGCTGGGTCTTTCGTATGGAAAGGAATGATAGAAAGGGTGAAGAACGAGAAGCTTGGGAATTATGGACTCGATGACGGAAGGAATGAGGCTGGGTGTTTCGTATGAGAAGGGTTGCTGTTTCGCTAACGTACAAGCCACTACAATGGAGTGAACGTAAGACCTGGAAGCTGATCTTTCCCAGGAAGAAACCCTTACTTGAATCGACGGCGTGATGGATGGGTTCCATGTCGCTTGTGGTCTCGGTCAACGGGGATCACGTACCACGTCAAAATCCTGTCCTTGTGCGTCGTACTAATGCAGCGCACGCCAATACCACTGAAGCATCGGCACGGTAAGAGGTCGATTGCAACGAAGGATCCAAACACCAATCGAACTATTGCACGCACCTCAAAGCTTGATGGACGTCGCATCGGGCGCAGTCTAGTTTGAGATCCGCGTTACGAATTTTGGACGGTGGGATTTCCATCTGGCGCGGGTCCCGCCGCCTGTAATATGTGATCTACGGGGTTTTTGTCCGTACTCATGGCCACCTTAAAGCTCCCACATTAGATACAAATACTAGTTTGCAAGTAACAAAATCTCACAAGCAGATGAGGAAGGGACGAACAAGCTTCCTTTATATTTTCCTCCTCTTACTAACAGAAGAATTATGATTACATGTTGCATGTCTATAATCATCACTCTTATAGCTCAAGCATGCAGCATCCAGCACACCAATTGGGCTTTGTGGCACCGAGGAAAGTGATATGTGAGCATTTCTGGGTGCCCTATCTCTCATCGATTCCATGTCCTTGATCACCTCGTAACATCTCAACACATTCTCCTGCAGCAAACCAGAGAGTTGGCCAAATCAAAATAGCCATTATCTACATGAAAGTAACATTAGAAGCTTGCATATTATACCTTTGCTACTTGGATACAACATGACACTGCTTTCTCGATACCCACGTCTTGTGTTTCTCCCAGAACCACCAGTGTAATGGCTGCAGCGATTTCGGATGGTCTGAATGCTAAGAACTCTGTGCCTGTATCAGAAAGCTTCAGCTTAGCCATACAACTTTGATCCGACCTTCTGTCAGAGCAGATGGATACTTGGATTAAGAATTTTACCTGTAATTGTGCTCAAAATGAGTTCTACTGATCGAAAGATCTCAACTTTTGTTGGCGCGTTGCCACCGCTGAATCTGTGAAGGAAGAACTCAACGTAAGAGAAAGGAGTCACAGCTTGCATCCTCCATTTAAGGGTGCTCAGAACCAGAAGCTCCATTCTCTGGATAGCCTTTGCCTCGAAGGCATACTTTGTCTCCCTCTCCTGCTGAAGAAAATACAGGGAAGTTCATGATAGATTTGAAGAAATATATAGGAGAATTCTTTTACTGCAAGTGTTCTTCACCTGCAAATCCATCGACAAAGGGACTTCAGTTTCCTCCATTTTAGCAGCCAATGATATGCAGGCCACAGATAGTAGTTGTGTCATCCAAGCCTTGCCTTTCTATAATCAAAGACAGAGCAGATGGAAGCAAACACATTAGATGATTTCATCTAACAACAGAAGATGACCTTACAATACATCCCAAGGAAGATTGGATAACAGGCAACGTGAATGTTCTTACAGGAAGCTCATAGTTGGAGAAGAATCGATCCAAGTAATTTACAGATAGATATGTACTCAATGGTCCAAACTTATAGTGGGCATGAACCTGTCCAATGCATCACAAATGCCATCAATCACAATGAAGAAGAGGAGATAATCCAATTGCAAGAACAAGTCACCTTCAAAATCAATGGCGTCAGCATAAGAGACTCTAAAAAGAAGGGAAGATTCAAAAGACCATAAGGAAACAAGAAGCCACCTTCAAAATCCAACCAATGGCGTCTCTCCTAATGGACAAGTCCAATGCTCCAGACCGCAACCTCTGGGCATAGTCGTCCCTCGGCATATGCTCGGTCTCTCGCCTGACCAAAGAGACCAAGCACTCATCCGCTTGTGTCGGAAAACCCATGCGGAGATCCCCATAAAGATCGTATCTTTTTCGTACATAAAACCGATTGAGATCATGCTCTTCCTGATCATCAGCATCGTCCTCATTATCAAAGCCAAGAATGCAACTGCTGTCCTCCACGCAGAGGAGGGTAGAGGACGCGCAGTCATCATTTGGAGCCATTGCATCTTGAGACATCAATACATGAGATAAAGGTGGCAGTAAAGAAGCAAGCTTTCTTTTGGGAAGAAGGTCCTCGTTCAAATGTGGCTCTCCTTTTCAGATAGAGAATTAGCTCATGGTTAGTGATCGACACTGGAGAGGGAGAAGAGGAGGTAAGGAGGAGAAAGTGGCTTTAGGATATTGGGTGAGAAGGAAGCTCTCTTATTCGAATAATATATATAGAAAAGGTCATAAGAATTTGTTGCTGCAGTAGATAGCGAGTGCAGAGGCAGGAAGAAGATGTTACGGTGATAAAAGAAAAGCCAATTACTCCGGTAATTGCTCGAGTGCTAGGTGTGTTTCGCTCGCGCTCTCATGCCATTTTGGACACACAATCCTCGCTCAGCTTTTTACTCTGTGAAATCTGTAACACCTCGAAGATCTTCCCCTCCTTGGGTGGCCACACCCCCAATAAAAACTCTTCGCTGTTGTGATACGAACTCCTGTAGCAAGGACTACACCAGCATAGCTCTGTTGTCTCGATCCTACAAGAGCAGGCGCGTCCAACCTGTCGACTTGCGCAGTGGGGCGATAGCTCCAGAATCATCAACGCATGGAAAGGAAGAAGAACAGCTGCAAGCTACGCCGAACGCAGCGGCCGAAGGAATTTGACGCACTTCTTTCCGTGTCCTCCCAATGCCACCGAAGAGTCCTGTGGAGATTTGGTACTGTAGAAGAAAACCCAATCTACGTGAACACAAGCACACCTGTCTTAGTACTGTCCACCTCTTGTCTACGGGAAGGTTGTCTTCGTTCCATTTTGGGGTTCCCTCTCTGCGGTCGAACTGTCATACATGAGGGGAGATATCGAGTTTATACTGCTAAAAGCTTCCACCTTTGTTCTTCAAACTACGAGCTGACACCTAAACAGACATCAACAAATTGTACAGTTCATGTGACACCAAATGTCACAAGTAAAAACTTGTGAATGACACAGCAATTTTCGAATATTTGGAAGATTTTTACTATGATATCTCTCTCCGAACGCAGCGGCCGAAGGAATTTGACGCACTTCTTTCCGTGTCCTCCCAATGCCACCGAAGAGTCCTGTGGAGATTTGGTACTGTAGAAGAAAACCCAATCTACGTGAACACAAGCACACCTGTCTTAGTACTGTCCACCTCTTGTCTACGGGAAGGTTGTCTTCGTTCCATTTGGGGTTCCCTCTCTGCGGTCGAACTGTCATACATGAGGGGAGATATCGAGTTTATACTGCTAAAAGCTTCCACCTTTGTTCTTCAAACTACGAGCTGACACCTAAACAGACATCAACAAATTGTACAGTTCATGTGACACCAAATGTCACAAGTAAAAACTTGTGAATGACACAGCAATTTTCGAATATTTGGAAGATTTTTACTATGATATCTATCATGCTGCTAAATCATGAATCAGCTGCAGAAGTTGACAGAGTAAATGCAGAGTGTATCAACATGCTGCTAAATAGATGCTTACAAATTTTTGTATCTTTCTCCATAATAATTTTCAGATTGTGTTGCTTTATCTGATTTATAGTGCAAAGATACATGTGGTCCATCAAACTAAATAATGAGATTAACACGAACGAAAGCTTTGGTTTGTGGTCCATCTCTCTATTATCAAGCTTTAACTTGTGGTCCATTCTGCTTCCAATGCAACTCCCATCTCAGTTGCTCCCAATCGATTTCTCATCGCCTTCATTGCAGACTCTTGGATCGCCATTGACAAGTAATGGTCCCAAGTTGCAGGAAGCATGAACAACTTATTTATGGTTGTTTGAGAAACATTATGTGCAGTGTCTGAAGCTAATGGTGAATTGAATTCTGGAGCATTTTGGCCAATCTTATGCTGGTTTTTCCATTCGTTGGCTTACGAGAACCTGACAGTAGTGTACAACATCACAATAATTGACTGACACAAGCTTTTTCTTAATCTACTTTTAGAATGTTTTATCAACAGAAACTACATAGTTTGATTGGCTGTATGATGAGGATGAAGAAGAACAAATTATGTTTTTCATGTTAAGAAAACAAATCAAGGGCTTTAATGTGCAATCAGATTTTGTCACTTGAAACTAGACAACAGAACTGTATCCTCCTCCTCCTCCTCCTCCTTCACTGGCATGAAGCACTTTTCTTATCTTCTCTTCTTCCAGATGTTGATGCCACCAAGATGAAGTAAAAGAGATTTTTGCTACTAGAGTTTGAACAATGACCTCTCTTCTGCATCTCCCATATTGAATCATGCGTCGTGTTCCGTAGCTTGTTTGATCTGGATCTCAATAATTATTTCACGAGCAACATAAAACTGAGTTCAGTCCTGTTCCATTACATGACATGAATCCAACCAGTGACACTGCAAAGATTTAAAGACAAAGGATGAGGATAAAAAAGGAGCCATGCATTTACCACTGACTGATCTTTCAACCACTGCCATTTCTTCTCCGTAGTCACATTGTGAAGCAACATATCATCAGCTAAGAAGGTTCCAATTTATAGACCACCACTCATCTTATGAAGTTTCAATTTATATTTTTATATGGAGTACAGTCAAATGTTTAGAGCCCCATCCAATTTATACGAATTATGAAGGTTCCAATTTATTGTATTTTTTCTCACCAACACTCATCTTATCCACTAAACTTTCGATATGAATAGAAAAACATAAAGTGTATGCAACAATAGTTCAACACGAGACACCAATTTGTAGACCAAATCATGATCGCATTGGTTATGTATTGAATGAGCGAATCCTAATAAAAATTTCCATTTCGGACATGCCTTTCTATATATAATTCACTGTATTTTTATGCATGGAGCAAAGAAAATCATAATATATATTTTCCATCATTGGAATTTATTGACTGAGAAAATCATATTAGATGTTACTAAAATGAAGCAAGTATATATATATATATATATATATATATATATATATATATATATATATATATATATATATATATATATATATATATATATATATATATATATATATATATATATATATATATATATATATATATATATATATATATATATATATATATATATATATATATATATTACCTATTATTGTTTGACACATGGATTAGGTTTGTAGCCATCTAATGTCCACTTCTAAGTTCAAAGTGTTGAGGATATGATTGAGATCTTAAGGTATACCCAATAAGATTTCTCTAATAAACACGACAAGATATAATTTGATCAAAGGAAGGGTATATCACATGTTTCCTATCTATTAAATGCTTCCTATCTATTAGCATTCGATCTCTTCTCAATTTGATGAAATTTTTTTAGTTTATTATAGTCGATAATATAATACAAATGGTTCTTTTTCACCTAATCCTTAAAGAAAAATGGTGAGGAGGAGAGATCGTCCATTTTTTTTCCTTCCTTTAGATTGTATTTTTTTAATATTTTCAATCGAATCCTAATTTGTGTGGGTGAGAAGAATTTCTAATATCATTCCCATGTCGAAGAATTGGATGATGTGAAGCAACTCCGCCATTGATAGATGGAGGATAAACATCCCCATGTAGAAGAGCTTCTCATGGAGAGCAATAGAGCAAGAAAGGGTGGTTTGAGGTAATCATTTATTTATTACATTTAAATTGATATAATTAGAAGGTGGATGAGAGATGCCATTCGAGATGTATGTAAATTTGAATTCAAATAATTCTTTCCGATATGGCTCGTCTTGTAATTGTGGGTTTAGTCGATTGATCTGATTTTATAACGAGTTCAAAATTAAAGATGAAGCAATTATGTTATAATTTCTCCCTCGGTAATTATATCAACAGATGGATTAAGTTTGTATACTTTTAAGTTTGAGGTGTTAGGGGTATACCTATTATTAAGATCCCTCTAATACAATCGCCCAAACCCACACAAACTAAGATTGCATTGGAAAGATAAAAGGTACAATATAAAGGAAAAAAAAAATGATCTCTCATTCTCACCAATTTTACATTAAATAAAAATCAAGAGTGAATGATCGTCTATTACCTGATTTTAGTAACAAGATAATACTTTCAATCATATAATGAAAAGTCATTAATATATTAATGGAAACATCTAAAATGATTCTCTCACTCAATAACATCCAATGAAGCAAATAAAGGCAAAATAAGGTAATTAAATGACAATGATGAAAATAAATAATATGATTTTCTTGCTGCATACATAAAAAAAAAATACTGCAAATTATAGAAAGACATGGCTGAAATGAAAATTTTTATTAGGATTCTCTCATTCAATACGAAACCAATGCACTCATGATTTGGTGAGACGAACTCAAGTTTAGAGGATAAGATGAGTGTTCGCGGTCAACTTGTGATATCCCATCAGCATCAAATTTCCACTCATGAGGTTTAGAGGCCGATCCCATGTTTTCATGCTGCTGTTTTGGATGATGGTGAAGCTTCCGTTGAGGTAGAAAGCATACCAATCTCAAACTTGGCGCGAGTGCGACCGATCAACCAGCCAGTGATTCAAGCATTGATGTCCGGAGAACACCATCCAACTGCGGAAGAACTTGTGAAGTCGGGGATGATAATGGAAGAAGCAAAGAGTTCGAGGTATTCATTTAGTCATTATATTAAAATTATAGCAATTAGTAGAAGCCCGATGGGTGCCATTTCTTCATGTGAACTTAAATTCAAATAGTTCCATCATTGTCATTTAACTATCTTATTTGGCCTTTATTTGTCATTTAACTATCTTATTTGGCCTTTATTTCCATCATTGTCTTTTGATGATTTGGCATTATATAATTGAAAGTATTGTGTTGTTGCTAAAAACAAGCAATGGACAATCATGCATGCTTGCATGCTTCATGTTGAGGTACATTTACTTGAGGATAAAATTTATGTATGAATGATAGCATGTTCAAATGCCCGCTAGAATCATACAACAGCATCAATAATTTTAATTATTTAAGATCGACTGCATAGATCTTTTTATCGAGATACATACAAGCATGAATCTACAAATTATCTTTAACCTGATAAAAATCACTCATGAAAAGAAATATAGTTGCACCAATTGTTTATAATATTATCTTAAAAGAAGCTAACTATTTTTCGTGATTCAAATTCTAACAAAAAGAAATGAAGTGGACATGACAAAATCCAATATACCAAAGTGCATCATCATAGTTTCCGCTATACTTCATGAATCCTCAGATCTTTTATATGTGAAAGGAGCTAAAGAAATCTATAAGAAAATTAAAGAGAAAATAAGAAAGATCTATTCTCCGTTCGAGCTTCGCAAAGACGAAGCGACTTCCCCTAAAGACAGATTCCTCTTCTTTCTTGTTTGCGCTTTCTTAATCCTCATAAGGGCAGCCACACTTTTAAATCCAACTTTGGCGACAACATTTCCCCCAAGCGAGTCATCACCAACACTAGCAACAAAAGTCTCGGCTGCTTCCTCCACTTCCAGTTTACGATAAGGGATAGCACATTGCAAAGATCCCAAAATGAGCCGAACCAAATCCACCATCTTATTGAAACTGTTTGGCTCATCCTTGGAACACATTTGTGCACTCACACAGGCCATCTTGTTCAAACTGAAGTTTGCATTTCATCACTATACACACAAAATGGCGTTGTGCCTTCAGGCTTTACCCATCACATACAAATATTCTTCAACTTATATATGTTGTTACAGTATTACGTAATCCATTTGATAATTGTATTGTGATTCAGCATGATACCATGCGTGTATTACATGATAAATCTCTAGAAATGATTTTGCCGTCTCAGCATATTGTTGCACCACTTGAAGTCGATTTACCATATTGGATATCTAATACCTAGTCCATTGCATGTTAATATCAAGCCCTTGTATCGGTTCAGGTATTCCTGAAATTAAAGCATCCACCAAAACAGTTATTGCTATTTTTCACAACAGACAAAAAGGAAAGACAACATAAAAATGAGAACCTTGAAATTTCGGAATACCCAAGCATAAAAATTAGGGATTGTACAATAAAAATTACATATGCTTTCTAGTCTTGCAATTCTTATCAGTGTTCAACTTTTTCTTATAGATCATGTAAATCATATCCTTATAAGTTAATCTTAGTTTTGTTCACTTTCGATGTGGGATGAATCGAGATATTACGTTAAACCCAGATCACTGACCAAAATGCTTAGGTTGAAATCTTAATCTTGTTTAGATGTGGGACTATTCAAACTGTTATTCTTAATTTTAAATATATTATCAATTAAAGTATACTGCAGCTAATTTGTGCAATTTTAAGCTGGCAAGTTCTTATCTATATATTTGTCAATTTCTTAAAGTAACCAAAAATGCTAAGTCACATGCATCAGCTACAACTAAAACAAGCATACAAAAATAGGATAGATATGCTTACGATGGCATTGTAGTCTTGGATTACACAGACTCCCTTCTCATCATATTGTCTCCTTTTGACAGGATCACTTAAAACTGTTAAAAGAATGCATATCAGTTAGCAACAGCAATCAAGCATAACAAAGATTAAAACAGAAATAATCAGGTACACATTTTCGAACATGCAATCAGCATGAAAGCACAAACTTGAGATCAATACAACTTATAAATTATGGAAACTATGAACAACCATTCCTGACCAAGGCACACTGTTAAACTAAAAAGGCCAGCTCTATGGGAAGATCTACCTCGTTGGTTACAGATTAAGCTCCTGCAACCAGGAAGGGACCTCGAAACTTGCCCTAAACCTGGAAAATCTTGCATTCTTCAATTAGTTGGTCACTAACCTTTGTATGCCTCGTTAATTTCTTGAAATCTTGAAGTAGCACTTTCCTCCTTTTTCTTATCAGGATGCCATTTCTGGAAAAGAAAAACACAGTGAAATAACTCCTTAATAATTTTGCTGTAACTAGAATAATTGGATGTGAATTTGCTACTTATCATGATTACTAAATTGTGTTATAAAACTTTAAAATATAGAGATGCACTAGATAGGCTCCATGACACCATTAGCTATTTTTTCCATACCATGAAACAAGTTTGGTGGACAGAATGGTTACAAGAGTTAAAAGGCATGATTCATGGTTCTAAAATAGAAACCAAATTTTTGCTTTTATTCTATTTCTCGTATCCTGGGAACAGAAACAAGTTGCCAGAGAAAGAATATTGGATGAAACATGGAGAAGAAAAAGAGATGGGAGATAGTACATAAGCCCTCAAACAGAGAACACAAAATTATGCCTCAAAGGTTATTTATTTATTATTTATATTTTTTTTATCTTTAAACCCTTTTTTCTTCTGAAAATTTCAGAAGCACCGGAGATTTCATAAAACAATATAACGAATCACTTTTACCAAAAAAGGTTTTTTCCTTTCAGTTCTTACATTTTTTTTTTTCTTTTAAATGACAAATGAGACTTTGTCAGGACCCTGCTTAAATAACAGGATGCTAAAGTTAATGCTGAATGGACATATAAAGGCAAAAGACTTATATGAAATTACAAACCAAAGCCAGACGGATGTAGTTGGAACGGATTACTTCTTCAGTAGCATCAAAATCAACTTCCAGTATCTTGTAGTAATCCTAGGTTAGAAAGCAGCAGCATAAATGTCAGTACAAGAAGATAGTGTCTTTATATAAATTCAATAAAAAAAGGCAAACTTTGGAAAGTATGCATCTGAGAACTTCTTATAGCATAAGACCTACAGTTCAATACACCTATTTCAATGGAACACATCATCAATCGCTTAAAAGATTATCGTTTACATGGAATAAAGCATGATGTCAGTAATAAAGGGATAAATGAAAATAATAATAATAATAATAATTTAAAAAATCAAAATAAGGAAATAATTTTTTGTTGCAATTACAAATATTTGTCTATACTAGTCATAAGGTCCTACTATTGTGATCTCAGTTAATTCTAATATTTTGAGCAATAAACAAACCGAAGTGCTTCATAGGGTCCATATATCACATTTATGGATGTTTTGGTCCAAGAAATACACATAAGTAATAAATAATGAATAAAATGTCATAACGAATGGAAACATTTTGACTTGTCCATTTGACCAATCTAGTTTGAGACCAAAAAGGAGGGGTAGGTACGAAGGACTTTAGGGACCAGAGTGAAAAACTTTGTTTGAACTCTGGATCCAGACAAATTATTTGTCTGGTTGAATAGCCAGCATGTTTTCAAGGCATTAGAGCAGTTGGGTGTGTGAAAGCATGGCCACCTACCCATTTGTTTAAGCCTCTTTTACATGAAACTTCTGAAGTCCCAATGTTTTTCATGTTTAATCATTGTTCTCTTTTTACACTTGCACTTAGGGTTGTAGTAATTGCTCATTTTAGCATTAGAGCAGGCACTACATCAGTTGTATGATTCATGGACAAAATCATAAAATTTCATGGGAAGAACCTACAGACAAAGAAAACAACAGTATAGAGCATCAAACAACAGTCATTGTGCACTGCCACCATGGACCGACCCTGCTATAATGAACCTTCAAACAATTTTTAACACGATCAATTTCATGTAGTATCCCTTCACACAACTATTAACAAAGAATTAGAACAAAACAAAATAATGGTGGTAGAACACGTTCCCAATATATTCTCCACCTCCCTTCGTAGCAATCGCCATACCAAGAACCTACTATTGCGTCGGAAGGTCAAGTTCTTTTTCCCCATTGAAGTAGGCAAATCAACAAAAAATCCAAACTTTGCCAGAAAGTAACTTATGAACACCAGTATCTAGCACAAGAATGATCCAAGTTACCATCAACGAAAGAATCATCCGAAAGTAGACACGATTGCTTGAATCCCCAGATACAGCAACAAAGGAGGGAGATCTATGGTCACCTTTGGCTTTGATAGGAGGTACAAGAACTCGAAATCGAAGGGGGATTCTCGCTGCTCCTCTTCCTCCGCTTCTACATCTCGAAATTCTTCTTCCCACCACATTCTTCACAGTGTCGTGGCGTCACAGATTCCTCCGCTTCCAAGAGGCCGAGAGCGAATATAAAGGCCGAGTCGGCGAGGAGAACCAAGTCGCGGACATTTGTTTTAATCGGTGACCTGGTGGCCACGCCTCATAACAAACAAAGCGTCAAACTTCCTGACTCAACTGACACAGGAAACACGCTTCCCTCTGTCTCAAACTAGTGGGCCCACACGAGAATTGACACCACGAGGGATGGATGAGAGAATGTGTCTTGATCGAACGACCAAACACAAAAAACAGCCGTTCTATTGGCTTCTACCCACGTGGACCAAGTCACGACTGATACGGAGCCCTATCTTTTTCCTGAATGATCAAACGATCAACACAGCCGATCTCATTTCGGGATGAAACGCTCTATTCTAATTATGGTGGGGGCGGGAATGGGATCATACATCATGTATGTCCTATGTACTTACCTACATGCGATTTAAATAAAACAAGTATACAGTAATTACTTTTCATTTTTTCACTCTTATGGACAAGTCATGTCATGTCAATAACTTCTGTAAATATACATAGAATGGGCTTTTCTTTTTTCTTTTTTTACATCCAATGGCATAAAAAAAAAGAAAATTATTAGTATGATGTGATATGTTGTCATCATCGACGTGGACTGATGTCACAAATCATGTGTACTTTGGATACCTTTGCCTTGTACATATCTATTCGTATAACTGTTGGCGCTTATATTGTCACGTACCGAACCCGTGCCACGTGATGGGAGTCGGCGATGACCGCACAGGTAAGTCGTCAATGGGTCCCACTGTTGCCTCCAATCACAATTTACTATACATGTGTTTTCATTTTTCTTATTTTACTAACCATTTTGAACGAATGGTGTATTTATTTGCTAATACTTGTAAAAGTAAGTCGTTATGAACAAATAAAAAAAAGATAATATTCAATTGAGAATGCTAATAAAATAAAAGAAGCCAATCCAAAGATTCAATGTTGAAAGAGGACCGATCAAAATCTGCCGCAAAACCACCGTTCGGCGGTCGGTGACGTCCGTCCACATCGCAGCCATCGTAGGACAGCGGATCTCTTCAACTCCGATCAGGGCCGAACATCTCGTCGGTCCGTCCGCTTCGCGGCTCACTGATCTCTCCGCTCCTCTTCAAATATCACCGGCGCAAGAGACGAACTCCACGACGCCACCTCGGCACGTGCAAAGCCCTCCTCGCCGTCTCCGGCACGTGCCAACTTCCACCGACCCTTCCTCCGTTTAAATTCCTCACCCCAAATCTCGAGCACCGGACGCATACTCGAATCCGATCTCTCTCCGCTACCAAATGCGTTGAGAGCTACCCCATGGCTTCCATTTCCGGCATCTGCTACCCCTCCCCCGCCCTCCGCCTCCGCCTCCGCCGCTCCCTCCCCATCCTGCCCCCCAGCTGCACCCGCCACCTCCGCCCGCCACGATCCATCGTCGGCCTTCCCCGCTCCTCCTCCTCCGCGGCTTCCTCCTCCGCTGTACCGGCGGAGAAGATCAAGAACGGAGCCGTCGAGAAGGACCCGATCAAGCTATGGCACCGATATGTTGACTGGCTCTACCAGCACAAGGAGCTCGGTCTCTTCCTCGATGTCAGCCGGATCGGGTTCACCGAGGAGTTCTTCGACAAGATGGAACCCAAGCTGCAGAAGGCGTTCCGAGCGATGCAGGATCTCGAGAAGGGAGCCATCGCAAACCCCGACGAGGGCCGTATGGTGGGTCATTACTGGCTGAGGAACCCGAAGCTTGCGCCCAACTCGTTCTTGAGACTGCAGATCGAGAACACGCTCGATGCCATCTGCAAGTTTGCGGATGACGTTATCAGCGCTAAGGTTACTTTTTTATTCCGCTTCTGTTTAAATCTGTGGTTTACTGACTTCTTTTCTTTAGATTAGTGTCCTCTGTGCGCGATTGCATTGGCGCATCGGTTTCGCAACTACTAAATGTTCATTAAGTTCATCCTTGGTTTACACTAAAGCACCTATGTTTGAAGATGTAATTGTCTTCTTCAAAATGAGTAAGAGCCAAATTCATAATATTGACTTTTCAGAAGTGTAGATCTGAAATTGCTTCTTTGTCGCCTTGCAACGGCATACATGCTGCGATGCTTTTATGACAAAAGGCAACTAATTCAACATACATTTTCTTATTATGTTTTTAGCAAAGATGTTGGTTTATGTTCTTTTTCCTCTTTTCTTGTTTTCCCATTTATGGAGCAATCGTTTGTACCCAACATTAATACATTACGAATGTCATATCCATATATCTGGACTCAGAATATATCATTTGACTACCATGAAGTGACTAAATGATTGTGCACGATGACTCAATTCAGTTACACAAACGTAGTAATGCCATTGATCATATTACAAACTTGATTTGCTTCGTAAAGCTTTTCATAATGCCCCTTTTGGTTGAAAGATTTATCTTTTAATTTGACATTATGAAAATAAGCAGATTAAACCTCCATCATCTTCTGCTGGTCGCTTTACCCAAGTGCTCTCTGTCGGAATTGGAGGTTCAGCATTGGGACCTCAATTTGTTTCCGAGGCATTGGCTCCTGATAATCCTCCTTTAAAGGTGGGCATCTTTTTTTTCCCCAAAATTTGTCAGTATCTTATGAAATTATCATTTTGAATTATGTTAACATAATCTAGATTTTTTTATTGAATTAATAGCTTAATTTGTTTTGTTTGTTCTGTGCCATTTATCCCTAAAATCATCTGTAACAATCTCTTTGAATTGGTTCCGATTTACTTTATATAAAAATCTTGTTTCTCTTTACTTCTTCAAATTGTCTGTTTGTTTAACTTCAAATGCTTTTGCTTGAGTTCCACAATTTAGATTACCATAGAAACAACCTACCTAGTGTTGCGAAATATAAATTTGGTCTTGTTGTGCATTAAAATGTTGAAAGTATAATTACAAAACTAAAAGCAAGGATGACCACAGTATCCAACTAAAACCTGAGAGTTGCTAAAAAAAAAAGAAAAAAGGAGGAAGACTGCAAGTTTCTATGAGCAAGAAACTCATTGTTGAGACCATGATTTACACAAATCTAAGCAGAAAGCATACCCTTTCCGAATTAAGCTCTAGTTTGTGTTGCTATTTTTTAGTATTGGATTAATATGGTTTTTATTCTGTATTGCAAAATAAATGTGTATAGGTTTATGTACATGGACTGGAAATAGCCATGACTGTGTATATGATATTTTCCTGTGAATTTTTTATTGAGTTACAACCTGCTGCTTATTCTGACTGGGATAAGTTGGTCTCTTTTTCTAATTTAATTGTCTTAGAAATAGTAAATGTCTTATAAAGATTTTGTAATTCTTTTACAAGCGTCATCTATCATCCTTGGCTCTTAACAGTCTTAGTATGATTAATAAAATCTTTCATATTTGTCCTCCATTGTGCTACAGTCTATTGCATATTTTTTCCTATTGATATCAGCCTTCTGTTCACAATATGGAAGAATTTCATATTTTTATGCTAGCAATAACTTATTTTTTGCATCATACTAAAATAACTTATATAGAAAGCAAAATTTTAATAAATTTATAATTTCTTCTTATTCCCAATGAAGTCCTCTAAAGTTCTGCTCCCAATCTTCCTCTTTGGCTTGCTTTTATCAGTTCTAAATAATTCAATGATATATAATTAATTTCACATCTTACTGTTTATCTGAGCTTTGATCATGTGCCAGATAAGATTTATTGATAATACAGATCCAGCTGGAATTGATCATCAAATTGCACAGCTTGGTCCTGAGCTTGCATCAACACTCGTGATTGTAATATCAAAGGTCAGTGGGAGTGGTAACACAATCTTGATCATTTTGGCATGTTTTATAGCATAGGTCATGTGAAAATATTCATGATTTCTCTTTATGCTTATTAGAGTGGAGGTACCCCTGAAACACGAAATGGTCTATTGGAAATACAGAAGGCCTTTCGAGAAGCTGGGCTAGACTTCTCAAAACAGGTAATAACTTCAATTTTTGTTTTCTTCTTCAAGTTGCCTTCTCTTCCTTGTTGGTTATTATGGATTATGGATTTTCTTTGTTTTAAAAAATCCTCAGAGATTTATGGTCCATATGTTTTTTCTGTGTAATTGTTGAACTATTAATCTCATGACACGATACTTGTCTCTCTTTTCAAACAAATTTCACAGTATGAGAGCTAATTGCCATGATCACTGTACAAGAGCTAATTGTGATTAACAAATTGTCTTTTATTGGAAATGTGAAGACCAGTATTGGTGTTGTGCTCTGGCTTATACAATATTTGAACCAGTAGATGCATTCTCATTGGATGAGATGTATTCACTTTCATTGGCCTCTTGCTAAAGCACACCCTAGAAAGAGTTACAGATGGTTTTTGTTGAGTTAGGAGAATTTAAAAGCTATTGTTTACTTTACTATTTGTAGAAAGAACTACTACACTGGTATCTTATTGTTCAAACTGCAACCTTGCAATAATTTAATCAGTTCTGGTTGTGTATGAAGGATCATAAAGTTAAATTGTCTTTTTGCATTCTGTAGCATTTTAATTAAAAGAGTGCATTTTCAGGGTGTTGCGATTACTCAGGAAAACTCCTTATTAGACAATACAGCTAGAATTGAAGGGTGGTTGGCAAGATTTCCTATGTTTGACTGGGTTGGTGGTAGAACATCAGAAATGTCTGCCGTTGGTTTGCTCCCTGCAGCACTTCAGGCATTTATTTCTTTTTTTCTGCTTCAGGTTTTTCAGGAATTTTGTTTCATGAACTTAGATTCATTATTGTGTCACAATCTAGGGAATTGACATTAAAGAAATTCTTGTTGGTGCATCAATGATGGACGAGGCTAATCGGACAACAGTGGTATGGATCTACTGCCTACTTTTGCTAGTAGTTTACCTGTCACATATTACTTCCATTAATTATAGTAAGCATGCATTCTATGCTCTTTTCTAATTATGAAAATTTCAAATCATGTTATGCAGGTCAAGGATAATCCAGCAGCTTTGCTTGCTTTATGTTGGTCTTGGGCTTCTGGTGGAATTGGATCCAAGGTTTGGAAGTTGTTCTTCAACCACATTTCTCATATTCAACTTCATATTTAGCTAACCAGTTCTATTATTTTCTGTTCACAGGATATGGTTGTACTTCCATACAAGGACAGCTTATTGCTATTTAGTAGATATTTGCAACAGTTGGTCATGGAGTCACTTGGAAAGGAATTCGACCTCGATGGAAATCGGGTTTGTAGCATTGCATCTTCACAAATTCTGTAGTTCCAAAGCATCATCTGAATATACGGAATACTTCTACTCTTATTTAAATATGGCTTAAGATATGTAGAACATGACAAAGCGTCAACTGTCACTGGGAATTCATTTTTGTATTCTGACAAAAGGCACACATTAATATGTCTTCAGGAAATAAAAATAAGTCACAAATGTACATGCACCTCACACTTGCATGACTCTGCACTCATTGCCTAGGAACTTTTCAGTTTGAACCACAAAGCCAATGAGCCAAACAAATGATTTGAGTCTGGTGTTGTAAAAGGATTTGTATAAACAATGTCAAGGATAATTACATCAAAGTGATACCATAAAGATCTTACTTCCTACTACTGTTTGTTGTCAACAAAAGATATGCTAGTCTAGTTTAGTTGGGTAGCGGACTTGCATGTTGTAATATGTATCCACCTTCTGCAAAGTTGACATATGACTGGCTTAGACTACAATGTCTACTTTGTTATATCAATTCACAAAGGCTATATTGAGATGTATTCTTCAGAGACTGTTTCCATTACATCTATTGCACCATTATATGACCAAGTGGTCTTTATATATAGGTTATGATCATATGTCTTCAACTCCAGTGACATTGTTTTCTGCATCATGGTACACTGAATCTGACTTCCATGCCTTTACTATTAATAGCTTATTACCTGGTTTATTTATTGTACACCATGCAATATATCTTTCACCATTTTTTTCTTTTAAATTTCACAATCTATCAGTATATGGTTTTTCTTTCTTGGATTACATTTTATCTTTTTGAAAGAACATGAATCAACCCCAAGATGATCATTAGTGGCATGCTTCCATTCATACTATATATTTCATTGGGTTGTGCGCTTGTAATAAATTTCCTTTCATAATAGGTTAATCAAGGACTTACTGTCTATGGAAACAAAGGCAGCACTGATCAACATGCGTCAGTTTTTGGCTTCACTTTGTCTTTCATTCATTTAGATATTTAGTAATCTGATGTCTGATACACTGTCATCTTACTGTGAGCAGCTACATACAACAGCTGAGAGAAGGGGTTCACAATTTCTTTGTCACCTTTATTGAGGTATTGCATGACAGGCCCCCAGGCCATGACTGGGAGCTCGAACCAGGAGTTACATGTGGCGATTATTTGTTTGGAATGTTGCAGGTAGTTATCAGTTGGCTATGGTGGGCTTATTTTTAAATATTTTATTGTCTTGTTACTCAATTTTTTTGCTGTTATGTCTTCTTAAAATGTTATTGATGTTTGAAATATGTTTCTGCATGTTGGCCTAGTTTATGCTCTTACGTCTTTGCCATGTTTTATAACTGTAACTGAATAAGATGCAAATTGTCTCCTTTTACTTGTTTTTGCCACCATTTTTCATCTGCTTTGCCCTATGGTATCTGGAATTTAAATGTGAGAATTTATGGCATATTTTTTATTTCCATATGGTGAATTGAGTGTACTCTATGCACTTGTCTGATTGGCACAGAGCTATGTGAGCCTCTACCTCTTGTCCAAACTTGTGCTTCTGTTTATCTTTCTCATCACTTATAATGCACATATCTCATCCTTTTGCGTGTGGAAAAACAAGTTCCATAGTAATGGGAAAGTGTTCTTTTTTGTCTTTTGATGTCTATGTGATCATTGCCTCACACATTCTGTTGTAACTTCTTTTTCTGGGTCCTTTGGGTGCCATGTCTACAATAGTTGTAGACAAGACAAGCTTCATTTCTCTGACAGAATACATACATGAATTACTAGTGATAATTTCAGTTACTTTGATGAGATATATTAATAGGCAGGTATGAAGCTAATGGTTCATTCCCTTCCCGTAAAGTCTAAAGCTTTTTCTGTTCATGGCTCGGGATCATTTATATACTTTTATTATCTATTTGTCAATCTTTCTTGTGTATTGAGGATCATTTCATGTTTGTTCAGGGAACTCGTTCAGCCCTCTATGCAAATGATCGTGAATCAATTACAGTGACTGTACAAGAAGTAACTCCTAGAAGTGTAGGAGCACTAATTGCACTCTATGAACGAGCTGTTGGTATTTATGCATGCCTGATCAATATCAATGCATATCATCAACCTGGTATTATGCTATATTTTCTTCATGTTTGTTAAAATGAAAAAGATCACTTCACAAAAACCGCAAGTATTTATAACATTTGTTCCTGGTTGCAGGTGTGGAAGCTGGGAAAAAAGCAGCAGGAGAAGTATTAGCACTCCAGAAGCGGATTTTGGCTGTTCTAAATGAGGCCAGGTACTTTTATCTTTTGTTAAAAAATTCACACGAGACTTAAGTAAAATCTGCATGTTTTGAAGATCAACTAAAACCTTTTTAAGCATAGGAGAAAATGAGAAACCTAACAATTAGTGCTCTTCTGAGGTAATAATTCTTTATTGATGGAACACAGTAACAATTAGTATCAATATTTTTAACCTTTTTGTGTGTTCTTCTGAGGTAATACTTCTTTCTTGAAGTTTGAAGCAAATATCTTCCTTGTCATATCTAGTATGTAATTTCTTAAATGGAGACTTCAATACTTCCCTGGAATATGATTGTCCTGGTCTGATGTTGACAGATGTGCCCACATTGAAAAAAGGGTTGTGGGTTTCGATCATAATGATCACACAGATTTTGTTAAGTCACATATTATACATTCAGGAGGAATAACTTGTTCTGTTCTTTATTGTTTATGGTCATACAGCCACAGCCTATTGGCTACTAAACCTGTCTATGTCCTTAGTCATAATGGCATACTGACCATTCCAAGGTGTACCGAGCAGCTATTGTGTTGGTATGCTTGGATTTGGTATGGACTTAATGTGCTGGCATGCATTTAGCAATGTGGTTAGCTTATACCAGATGGCATGTACCATCACACACTAGTATGGCATTGGTATATGAAGTGACAATCCTTTTCTTCACTTCCCCTAGAACAAATTTTTCGAGATTCTGCAATGTCATTATGTTCTCTGCTTTTACTTTATCTGTCTCGTGTCGCTACATTACTTTGTATTTGTGCTTTACTATTATATTATTTGGTTTTTCTTTCAGCTGTAAAGAACCTATTGAGCCACTATCACTGGAGGAAATTGCAGAAAGATGTCATGTCCCAGAGCAGGTAATATTTTCATAACTGGATTATCAATCTCATTTCAAAAGTTGGACAATGCAATACAATTGATAAGAACATTTATACATTTGCATGCTAAATGCTGTCATATCCTCTCACTAACCCTGCATAAATACTAATTATAAACTTAAATAATTTAATATTCTACTAGTTACGGCTAAACACTATGGATATAGGCAGAAGTTTTTCATGCATACGTTTGAAGGTGAAACATGTACATATTTTGTACCTAAAATATATGAAGACGAAATGGAAGGATGCAATTTCAATTAACTATATGGCAAAGAAACTTGTAGTATCAAACTTCTACCTTATAATAATTAGTCAGGCACCTTGATCTGAATCAAATTTTAGTTTTGTTCTTTGGGCATCCTGACTTGGACTCGATTAAAGTCTCCAAATATCAATTACATAAGTAGTTGAACCAAACTGGCATTCATACTAGGGTTTGCCTGACTAGCTCACAAGGTATTTTTCATACTCCTGAACAGATAGAAATGATATACAAGATCGTGGCACATTTGGCTGCAAATAACAGAGCACTGATTGCCGAAGGCAGCTGTGGTTCACCTCGAAGCATCAAAGTTTTCCTTGGAGAATGTAACGTGGATGAGTTATATGCTTAAGTTTATTCTTCATTGTATGTATTCTGCAATTAGTATGTAACTGGAATCAGCAAGGGGAAGTAAACCGCTCTTGTGAAGAGTCAATGCAACTGGAATCAGCAAGTGGGGCGGCGCAGGCAGAAGGATTCAATTATGGAAAGTAGCAGAAAGAAAGACTGAACTGTGTTGGGTTTCGGTCATTAACAATTTCTGTTTGTTTTGTTGTTTCTGTTTCTATTATATATAAACATACATATCCTGTTGAGTAAAATTAAGCTAATTTAATTCTGTCAAAGCCTTTATCTTGCGATAAGACTCTCAAAAGATTGAGAGAAGGTTTTGATGCCGTCTAAGGTTCGGTTTTAATCCTAAATTGACACTTGCCAATGATCCCATTGTCAGAATCTCTCTCCATCGCCATCTCTAATATTTCCAAATCTTTGTCCAGTGACCAAAAGATATATAAAATATATACACATGGAGGTCAACATCCTTCCTCTACTTTTTTTTTTTCTATTATTTTTTAATTTTTTTATTTTTTACGTTAGAAAATCTCTTTATTCTGTTAAAAGAAATCTTCTCATCATGGAAGATAATTAATATATATATAATAACTTTCTAAAATTAATTCAAACTTAAAATCAAACCTCTTATGCATTCTCTTACTCAAATATTTCAAGATTCTTTCTTTCTCAAACTCTCTAGAAACGTTCAAAGTCACACCTCAAATCACTAAAAACACATAAAGCACATGTAGAATACTCGTTCCTTAATTTTCAATTTTGTTTCTTCAAAGCAAAAAACTTCTTTGATATAAATTGCTTATTAACCGATCGAGTTTGTCTTCCAAGCAAAATTATAATATTGATCATCAAAAACACATGTCAATCCATCATCAGCAACGAAGGAAACATGGACAAGAAGAGGATTGAATCCCCACATCTCACATGAAAGCCTAACTCTAATTCGCAAGAAGGGGAAGTCAATTGATGGTAGAGATCATCAAACTGCATGATGAAACCCACCGATGCATTGTCTTTACCAATCAAAGATACCAACACCATATGACATGGAAACAATACTGTTGCTAGGTTTTCAACACATAATATTAACTTTCTCATGTGATGAGTCTATAAACTTAGGCTTAATTCATATAATATATTTATTAGGGGAGCAAAAGAAACGCTAACATTATACGAAAATGTTGAGGCAACATAGAATTTGTTGACTGAAAACTGTGAAGAGTCAATGCAACTGGAATCAGCAAGGGGAAGTAAACCGCTCTTGTGAAGAGTCAATGCAACTGGAATCAGCAAGGGGAAGTAAACCGCTCTTGTGAAGAGTCAATGCAACTGGAATCAGCAAGGGGAAGTAAACCGCTCTTGTGAAGAGTCAATGCAACTGGAATCAGCAAGGGGAAGTAAACCGCTCTTGTGAAGAGTCAATGCAACTGGAATCAGCAAGTGGGGCGGCGCAGAAGGATTCAATTATGGAAAGTAGCAGAAAGAAAGACTGAACTGTGTTGGGTTTCGGTCATTAACAATTTCTGTTTGTTTTGTTGTTTCTGTTTCTATTATATATAAACATACATATCCTGTTGAGTAAAATTAAGCTAATTTAATTCTGTCAAAGCCTTTATCTTGCGATAAGACTCTCAAAAGATTGAGAGAAGGTTTTGATGCCGTCTAAGGTTCGGTTTTAATCCTAAATTGACACTTGCCAATGATCCCATTGTCAGAATCTCTCTCCATCGCCATCTCTAATATTTCCAAATCTTTGTCCAGTGACCAAAAGATATATAAAATATATACACATGGAGGTCAACATCCTTCCTCTACTTTTTTTTTTTTCTATTATTTTTTAATTTTTTTATTTTTTACGTTAGAAAATCTCTTTATTCTGTTAAAAGAAATCTTCTCATCATGGAAGATAATTAATATATATATAATAACTTTCTAAAATTAATTCAAACTTAAAATCAAACCTCTTATGCATTCTCTTACTCAAATATTTCAAGATTCTTTCTTTCTCAAACTCTCTAGAAACGTTCAAAGTCACACCTCAAATCACTAAAAACACATAAAGCACATGTAGAATACTCGTTCCTTAATTTTCAATTTTGTTTCTTCAAAGCAAAAAACTTCTTTGATATAAATTGCTTATTAACCGATCGAGTTTGTCTTCCAAGCAAAATTATAATATTGATCATCAAAAACACATGTCAATCCATCATCAAGCAACGAAGGAAACATGGACAAGAAGAGGATTGAATCCCCACATCTCACATGAAAGCCTAACTCTAATTCGCAAGAAGGGGAAGTCAATTGATGGTAGAGATCATCAAACTGCATGATGAAACCCACCGATGCATTGTCTTTTACCAATCAAAGATACCAACACCATATGACATGGAAACAATACTGTTGCTAGGTTTTCAACACATAATATTAACTTTCTCATGTGATGAGTCTATAAACTTAGGCTTAATTCATATAATATATTTATTAGGGGAGCAAAAGAAACGCTAACATTATACGAAAATGTTGAGGCAACATAGAATTTGTTGACTGAAAACTATAAAGAAAAGAAGCATAATGCTGAAACAAAAGTTAAAGCATCAGACGAACTGTCGTCTGTAATAACGCACTGAAAGCTGTAAACGTTAAGAAGAATCTGTATTCTTATTGTTGTCGTCATCATAGCCGTTCGTAGTAGTCGGCGAGGCGTGTCAGCCGTCCGTTAGAAGTCCTTGAGCAGCTTGCGCACCTGCTCGAGCGTCACGAAGAGGACGACGGTGAAGGGGCCTTGGCGGGACACGGTGGGCACGAAGCCCTTGTACAGCGACATAGGACCCTCCGCCCTCACCGTCTTCAGAGCGCAGTCCAGCGCCCCCGCGTACGGCGGCGCCGCCCCCTTCTCCACCTTCATGTTCATCACACGCGTCTTCACCACGTCCACCGGGTTCGACGCCACTGCCGCAACCAGCCCCGCCGCGAAGCTCGCCGCCACGTGCGTCCCCAGCCCGTCTGCCCCCGCCCCGCGCTGCCGCAGGATCGCCTCCTTCGCCTGGTCGTACGTCGCCAGCTGCGACGCCGTGACGATCATCGCCCGGTTCACCGTCAGCGACGACCCACGCCACAGGCTCCCGACCCCTTCCTGGCGGGCCATTCGCCCGATGGCGTCGAGCACGCTCCGGTAGTTCCGGCGCTCAGCGGGGGGAAGCCGCCCGTCGGCTTGCATCCGGACCATGGCCACGTCGGCGGGGTTCCCGACCGCCGCCCCGATCCCACCGGCGATGAGGCCGGCGGCGATCTTGCGATGAAGCGGGAGGGACCCACCGTCGCCGGACGCGGACCAGCGCTTCTTCAGCATGTCGTAAAGGCCCATGCGGGTGGTGGAGTAGAGGGTCTGGCGGAGAACAGTAGCCGAGACCCCAGAGAATAGCCCAGCAGGGCCCTCCGCGCGGAGGATCTGTGCGCCCACCGCAATCGGTCCAGGGCGGCGCGGCAGGGGAAGGGACGGCTGGTGATGATGAATGGTGGCCAAGCCAGAAGCACCCTGGAGGGCGACGGCTGGGCGGAGGGAGGAGACTGCGGGGCTGAGGGCCTCGCCTTGGAGCTGCATGCGGACCTTGACAAGGTCGAGGGGGTGGGTGGAACAGCCGGCCACGATCGAGGCGATGCCTCCTTCCACGAATCCTTTCACGCCCATCTCTCGTTAGCAGAATAAAAAGAATAAATCAACCAAAAATAATGCTCAAGGTGGATCCTTTAGGCCAAAGGGGCGGACAAAATCCCAACTTTAGGCAGAAAGGATCGGAAAGTAGGCTCCCTTTCGATCGCTAAAATTACAACGATAACCAGTTGGAATTGGAGTTCATCTCACTGGAGACCAGGAGATGGGAGTGGAGGGCGAAGGCTACGGAAGAGGAGTGTGGAACGCTGGGCCGCTGAGACATATGCTTCTGTGTAAGTACGAGTTGGAGGAGAGGCGGAGGGTGAGCAATTTATAATGTGTGCTGATCTCCCAGATGCCTTGACGAGAGAAGGAGGAAGGAAGAAGCCGAGGCGAAGACGAGGAGGGGGAGGCCGAGTCCGGGGGAGGGTCCGATTCCTCTCTCTAGACGCGGATTTTACTTTTAATTGGCAGAAAACAACTGGCTTAGGGTTTGGATCGTCCGGTATTCCCTGATGTGGAATCTTGGCCGTTGATTAAGCATCGAACGGTTCTTGGTGCTCCCCCATCGTCCGCGACCCGCCGAGGGTTCGTTGCCACTCGTGCACGCGTATTTACACGTGATTTGATGCACCACTTCCACAGGTTTCATCGACGCCGTCCGTCAATGGTGCGTACGGCTGTTGATTTTGGAGGAAGGGTGGGGCCCGATCTTTTATTCGTCCCTGCCGACGCTATTGGGAAGAAGGTTCACTTTCGCGTTTGGTGATTGGTGACCATCCGACGAGTGCGCACCTGCTTCAGCGTAACTCAGTGCTTTGCGCGTTAGATCAACCCACGAAGGAACCAATGTGGGACCCATCGCTAGGCTCATTGATACCTACCATCACAGGTCCGGTTATGAAGTCGGGTAACGTGTCAAGGGTAATTGCATTAGGAGTCGTGTTGCTTTAGGTAGGAGAGCCACAGCTTTGATGACTGAACATGGGGCCCATCGGGATGGCGTACGCACGGGACGCGGCAGCGGTGCAGGCCGACCACTCCCAGTGGACCGGAAAGAGCGGGCAGCCCGTTGACGATTCAATGGTTGACCCTCGTCTTAGTCTTTTCACGATGGTAAGCACGTGTTAGTATAATCTACTAATAACATAATCGAAATGGACGAAAGGTACGTAATCTTGTTTATGTTAATATTTTTATTTATGTTTAATGAACATAGAAACTCATAAAAGAATATACAAATATATAAACGAAAAGAATAGTCAAAGAAATTTGCAATGGATACATCGAATGAAAACCCTCTTTCAAACCAAAAGCATCAAAGTCAAAAGAAAAGAAATAATGCATATTACAGTAAGAAAACAATGCATGTAGACTTTTCTCCTCCGGTGGGTGGAACAGATCCAATTCTGACCAAGTACGTTTTCCAGATTGATTCAATTTATGCATCCACACCTTCCAAATAGCTGTGTGGATGCTTTGGCAATAGATTGGCTCTCCAATAATTGATCATCGATTAATTGCAAGTTGCCATCTTTTTCATTAACAGCAAAATCACGTTGCTGATTTCATGAATATACTGATGCTATTCGAGAACCACATTTTTGTGGAACTTGATTGTCCACTTCAACAAGAATATAATCCAACATTTATTCCAAAGCAAATATTCTTCGAAGAGAATAAATTCCATATTAGATTAAAACAAATAAAACCTCTCCACACATATGCCTATTAAAAAGTTCAATCCCTCTTATTCCCCTATATATATATAAGGGGGTAAGTGACTTAAATACTCTACAACAATGAAGGCTCCCAACTTGAGACAAAATATGATCATATAAGCAGCTTCCATAGAGATTGATAGGTATCAGATACAAACATCTTGAAAATCTGAACCTGCAAAAAAAATGCTGCACAAAAACTTTTTTACTTATCCTACATATGTGACCATGAGACTCTTCAACAAAATGTGCTTTAGCTTTGGAGCATGAGTCACAAACCAAGCAACGTTTTAGGCAGGCTTTTACAAAAATGAACATTTGTAATTAAGTTTTCAAGTGTGCTACTTCCAACATTCTGTTTCTGTGGAATGGCGATCCCGATGGTGGAATGAGACCCAAACTTCGCATCACTTTAGTTTTTCTAGCACTAATATCTACTGCTGATTCTGGTGCAGAAAACTTGGCTTGATGATCCTGCATGAAATTGGGATCAGAACAAAACCTGAATATATAATTTACAAAAGGAAAAACTGGTATATACTTACAGATTTAGGGCTCTCTATCTTCTTCGGATGTGTAGCATTTCCACGCTTTTGTTCTAAGTCACTTGGCTTCATGTTTTTGCATGTTGAAGCAGCAATCCTCACCATCTTCATTGCGATATTTTTCCTTGCTTCACCCTGCTCCATGGCTCTGTTTCCAGCTACCTCATTGCTAAACATTTCCATGGTCTGTTCTGCAACATTTTTATGATTTAGTTCTTGAAAATCATTTTGCCTAATTCTTTTAGGTACAAGATCACTATTAACTCCTTTGTCAACATAGTCTCGGAGTCCTGACTCATGATTTTTTTTGCCTTTGTCTTTTGATATTTCACTAATAAATTTTTTTTTAACCTCTAGCTGGGCATCTTTTTGCTTGCGTTTTCTTAGGGTATATTTCTTGACAATTACAGTTCCAGCAGCTTCATCTCCAGAAATTTCTTTTGAAGCTTTACCTGGAAGCTTTTCTTTGATCTGTACCCTATCCATTTGTCTCGATTGCTCTGAGCAAAGTTGCTCCATAACTTTCACGTTAGAAGCTCCACTGTTCACTTTATCCATCATGTTTAACTTTCCCGATCCACAAGACTCTGTATATTGGCACCTGGACCATTCTATTATATACATTTCCATTTCATGCTTCTTATCGGCATTGCGTGGTGATCGCCTTAAACAATCTCTTTTTGTGCTCTTGACTCCAGAAGCCCCAATTATTTCTTTCTCTGCAATATTATGGTTTTCAGGTGTACATTGTCGTATGCTATTGCCTCCTATAGCTTCTTTCCCATACTTAACATTTATCCCTTGTTCTCTTCCTTCATCTTCCTTAGTTTTTGTATTCCTTGCAACTTTATCTCTTGCATCATATTTTCTCTTTTGCTTTGAGCTTCCTTCTTTTTGTTTATACGAAGAACCTAGCTGAAAAGAAACTTACATTAGTCCAATGGCTAAGATATCCAGCATCTTTTCTCCAGTATAGTCCTTATAAACTAAAAATAATTGCAACAAGATTCACATAGTAGTCAAGTCATAATATGATAGCTTTTATTTATGCTGAAAGACAGATTGACTTCTATAACAATTTGACAAATGTACTCTCATAGATGGAGAACCAACTTCTTTCTGGTTCCTTGCAGTCTTGTTTTGCTTTTGCATTTTGCCTTTAGGTGATTCAGATGTTGTATGTCCTGCAAAGTAAAACAAAAACAATAGTTATCAGTGAATGTCTATATGATGTTTTCTGAGGTTTAGGAGCAAGAAATCAAATTGGTTAACCCAGTCGGCATAGACCAGCATTTACCACTCCGATCTGGGACCGATACCGGATTATAAAGGTCAGTATAGCATCTATACTTTTAATTTTTTGGGTGATATCAGACAATGGGTCAGTGTCCTGTTCAGTATATTGGTATCATGGTGGCCCAATCAATTATTAACCACTCTCAGACCATGATATTACCTTGTTTCTGAGAAATAAAAAAGCCAAGGAAAGAATAATAGTGGAATATTGTTAATAAAGTTGACAAGTAAATCTGTCAAAGTTGATATGAATTATAGCAAAAGAAATATTTCATATTTTTTTTGAAAACATGGAACAAAAATAGATGAAGAGGAGACTAGATGAGAGATGATACCGATGCCACACTAGTTTCTACCGGTCACATTTAGTGTGGTTAGTTTCACAACGCCGCATCACTCATCAGAAACAAGAGAAAGATGATCATATTTCATTGACTTCTTTGTAATCTCCAAAGCCATCACTAGCTACTAAACAATCAAACTTTATATAGGCTTCTGAGACTGCTAGTAAGAACACTTTCCAGATAGTAAATCTCATGATTTTCTTAAATCCAGTGTAAAGTGACATCAAGATTTTTCAAAACATGATTGCTAGTAGTTTAAGGACTCTCCAAACCCAGACATCTAAACTGACACAAAAATAAATAGCTGAAAATTGACAGCAGTCATAAGTAGGATCATATGCATCTCAAAACATGAAAAAAAAAAATAGAAAACACAAATTGGTTAAACTTTAACACTCGACTTTATGTAACTCTAAGAAAGAAATACTGTGTAACCATCTTGGTGCTCTCCTGCATCACTCTTCCCAGCAGGAGCTGTCAACTCATCAATTGCCTTGTTGTAATTATATTTTGAATTACAGAATCAATTTTTCAGGACAAAAAACAAGCCAAGAAAATTGGTCAAACATTATATCAAGTTTTATAATACAAGAAAAAACTAAAATAATTGTGTTCAACAATTAAATCTAAGATGGTGGAGATTTCCCTAACCTCTAAAGTGAGAAACTCGTCCCTTAGAATAGCCACTTGATATTGTATGAGAAAGGTCCTGTTATTTCAGACAAATGATTGAAGAAATGAATAGTATTCAACCTTTTGAAAGGATGAATTAAGATACTGAGGATATGATATATCAAAAGATCAACAAATAGCACCTCATCCAGTGATTTTTGGAATGCTTCTTTCATGGTAATATTATCTTGCTTGAGAAACTGCATCTCATCCAGAACACACAACCAAGTGATTCTTGTTCACAATAAAGACATGATAATTAAAAAGTAATATATCCAAGTAGAGGAAAGCAGAAACAAGTGCTTAAGCCAAGACATAATATGGTAACTCACATTCTCAAACTCCACATTGCACTTCAAAGGGTCCATGTACAAGCTGTAGGAATGAACAATTATCAATAAATGGTCCTGTGAAAATCAATGTGAAAGCAACAAAGACCACAAAACTCACTAGTCATAGGTTCCATACAAGCGAATGAGAATTTCATCCTTTGATTTCCTTTTGGGTTTAACATCAATGCTTTTCTCATCAACAACCTTTAAAATTAGCAATATAAAGACACAAAGATGGTTATTTTGATATTCTAGATATACTAAGCCACCATGATGTATATCTAGTTTTTTGGATGCTTTGTAAATACATAGTTACTAATCCAACAGATCTAGCTTCTTGGATAATTTACAAACACCTCTTAAACTCATATGAGCACAAAATATTCTTCATACTTATGCTTCAAGAAAAGGGGACATTCATTTGTATTTATGTAATTAGAAGGTCTTTTTTCATCAGAGAAACAAGACATAAAGAAATAGATTCAAAAAAGACCAGCAGAAAGAAATTTTAATCACCCAAAGCAAGTCCAAGTAGAGTTAGCAGATACAAGGACTTGTCAACAGTGGCAGCAACATCCGAAAAATTTGGCGCAAGAAATCTAAGGAAACAAGTTTTCCGATTTTCCAGAACTTTTAGGTGTGAATTTTGGCATTTATCAATCTTCCAACTACTGCAGGACAGGAAAAAAATTATTGTAGATTCTAATACTATGCTGAATACCTGACCAGGCCACCATGAATTGTTATGGATTTTGATCCATGCAATATCCCCAGGTATGAATTTTTGGAACAACTGATTATTCCCAGATGCTTCCAAACTATTGCTAACACAAGTTGCAGTACTTCTAAAAGCATGCCCTTTCATTATATTTAAGCTGAAACAAATAGAGGCTTGCACCTAATGCAACACATAACACACATCAATCACTACATTGTATATGACTATGTGCTATCTTTAATTTGAAGCAAAATAAAGGAACTTATGAGAAACAGTTAGTAGCGAAGACAAATATGTACAAACTAGAACTTAAAGATAAACATTGGAAGGAATATTACCATCATTAGTGGAGGTTGCTTGCAGGAAACCAAAATTGGGACATTATTTATATGAAAGGAGCAGGTGTTACAAATTTGCTTGAACAGGACAAGCATTATATATGAGTATCAAATGCAGAAGCATGTGTGATGAATGTAAATAAATCCAAGATAACTCAGGATCAACATAAGACATAGTGAGCAACCAAGGCCAACGCATCATTTAAATACATGAATCGGCACAATTACAGGCTCAGTTGTTCAGGAGAGTAAACCTATATCCTTGAGACGATTAGCACTTCTAAAACTAGGGTATTGAGAAGATAAGTAACATTTATGAAAAACCTTTAAGTGCTTTTATTCAATATATTGAGTGATATATCATGCAGATATAATTTCAACAAGATACTATCAATGTCAAAACAGCTAAAAACAACAATGTAGAACAAAAAAGGGATTTAGTGTAGATAATCTGAGATTTATAATAAAATAAAATAAATCATTTTTCAATTTTTGTTTATGTGGGAAATACAACTGGTAGTGATTGTTCAAGAACCTAACAGAAACAAGTGCCTGGTTAAACATGAATGTACAGTCAAGTGACATTTTTTGTATCACCTGCACTCTAGCAACCTGTTCCATGAAGAAACATAAACTTTCAGGAATTTCTATCATCAATTTTTGTTTTCAACTTGTCATCTTGCTCTCTTCCAATCTTGAACACATGGTTAAACTCTTGTGAAGAGTAGGAAATTACACATCACACACTGTATCTTTTTACCCCCTTCACAATAATAAGGTCTTCAAGTAAGCTTCATATGTGTTTTATATATGGCTACTAATGAAAAATCCAAGTGACCAAATTTTCATTTTATTAAAAACACTATCTGCTTTTGGTTCATCCAACAAAATCGAACTTAACTTATCTCCTAGATAAAAATTAATCTCTGTATGTTCTTTACTAGATGTTTTGTTATCACTACTCCTCGGATGTCTCCAATAATACCACATCCGCATACCTCCCTTGACATCCAACCAGGCTAGTTCAGATTTTAGGGAAAAACAGCAACAGTATGAAATCCACAACAGTCTCTATGCAAATCATTTCCACAAAATGCATCGCTACAACATAAACATAACAAGAACATCAAGAAGAGAATAATCTACCAAATGGTGGAGCACATTCTACAGCGGCCATCAACCTACCTCCATAGAAGATACAGCCATAGCAACACAAGGTTAATCATAACTGCTACAAAACAACCAAAATGTTCATGTCCTAACCTCATCATTCATCAGAGCAAAGAAGGGAGGGAAGGAGAGAAAGGAACACTACTCGCTCTATCTGCCACTAAGATGTAGAACACTATACCAAAAAAAGAAGAAGAAGAAGAACCAAAAACAGAGGGATCGACGAGAACAGCCCCTCTTCACCTCGGTATCCTTCACCACCCTCGCTTTGGGGCCTCTGTTGCCGCCTTCTTTGATCTCGGAGATATTTCTCTCTCTCTCTCTCTCTCTCTCTCTCTTCTCCTCTCTCCGATGCTGTGGTTGAGGCGACGGATTCCGAAATGACCGATCGCTTCCACTGCTGGAGAGATCAGCCGTCGAGCTTCAAACACCTGCGCTGTTATCAACCCTTCTCCAATGGACTCCACGTGGCGTAAACACCAGACGTGTTTGGTGGGCCTCTCGGGCCCGCATCACTACCTGCTTCTTCTCCCTTGTAATCATAGTGACGGAAACTTTAACGGAGCCATTTACGGTGGTATTACTATAAACGGTGCCGTCAGTTTTTAATTAGTATCACCTTTTACGGTGGTATTAATATTTTCTATTAATTATGGATAAATTCTTTAAAAAATTTCAAGTTTTTATTTTCTTTTTCTTGGAGAGTGCTTTCATTTTTATTTATTCTCGTTGAGTGTCTCTTATTTTAAAAAATAAGATTATCTATATCCTTCGTCTTACTCTTGTTCATTATTACCAATATATTATTAACGCTACACTTGCATTTCATAATATTCTTTTTGTTTCATTATCTTGATCATCTCCTTCGATATGAATTTTTATAATTTAAAAAATAAATAATAAAAAAATAATAAGACATTAATGATAATAAGATCAATTACAAAGTACAAACAATGCCTTAGCCATGCCTTAACACTACAAAAGCAATCACTCATGGGTGAGAGGAGGTGAAGCTACAAATAATCTCATTTCTAGAAAATAAAAAATACTTTGCATAAATAAACCAAAAAGGATCCTATGCCAAAATATAATAAAAAAAAAAATTTCTTAGGACTTTACTCATTAATTATTATGATATAGAGAAAGTAATGCTCTTCTTATAGTGAGAATAAGAGTTTATAAATTTATATCATTAAAATGAGAATAATAATTTAGATAGATATATATGTTACATATTAAACTTTATGATGATAAATATGCTATTTTCAAAACATTTAGAATTTATTAAGATAAATATCCTAATTAAAAATGGATAGTAGAACCATTGTCACATTAACATCAAATGACAACACATCTAGTGATATATGCTAGCCACCTCAGTGCCCACGTGGCTGTTGGCATGACTAACATGATCTACGTATGGTTGACACATAACTAATACCTTAGCAACTATTCCTCATAATTAATATTGATCACATGAGTAATAGTCTAAAAAATTCATTATAAAATAATTTTCAACGTATGTTTAAATTATTAGTCGAATATTTTATACTCAAAACTAACTTAAGCATTAGATAGACATATATCAACCCCACCATAATTCTATAGGGTTTTGTCTATTTGAAGTCGGATGAGTTCGACATATTTGAGATTGGACAAGTATAGTATCGATTAAGATTGATAAATGTGGAATGAATCTCAGTTGGCCAAATTATATACTAACAAGTTATAATCAAATTCTGCATTATGCACTGACAAGTTATAATAAAATGAATCCAAGATGAGAGATTTTAAAATATAATATATAGATGATAATAATAATAATAAATTAATCTAATCATGATAACTAATCTCAAAATTTTGTGGTGGTATGGACCAATAAAATTGAAATTTGGAACTTAATTATCAATATATATAAACACAAATTTTCAAAGAAAATATGTCTGCGATAAATTTGCAAAGAAGAATGGATGTTAAGGCACTTTGATTCTTCATCGAACTCAAAACGTTCCTCAAAAAGTGAAAGATAACAATTAATGATATTTTTTAATCGAATAGGTTACTCATTGATGAAGAGAATTTATAACCATCGATCGTAATTAATGAAAATTCATCGATTTGCGTCACCCATTAATGGATATCTTATTGTTATTGGCCTTACAATTACCTTTTTTATTAACATAAAATTATTTATTCATATTCCAAAAAGCAATCAATTTAATAGAAACTCAATAACAGTTGTTCACTTACAATCTTGAAACATTTCTGACTCATTTGGGATTTATCTGATGGTTTCAAGATCAATAAAGATTTTTTTAGATTTTAGATGAATTTCTTGAATTCCAGAAAGGATAAAGAACTAAACAAAACTTCCACACTTATATACATATACAAATAAATAAATAAATATATATATATATATATATTCTTTATTTTTAAGTCTTGGAACATGTGATCTTACACTAAGAGGATATAAAAGAATGATAGAGGAAAGCAAGAGAAATGAAGCCAAAGATTTGACAATAATCTTTGCAATTAAAAAATTGTAATAATTAATATTTTTAATATCATGAAATGGATTATAAAATGTCATGAGGAATGCATTCCTTTGGCTGTTTGTGCTTTTAGGGTTCCTCAATTATAGTATATTTTTTTATATTTAAAAGTAAGATTTATAAGCAATTTCTTAATAATATTTAAAGATAAAATTAGTAGATAGATCTTTTTGAAATCTTATGTTGATGAATACTCTTTTTTTATAGTCATAAAATTAAAGATGTAATAGTAATTCTACTAAACAACCAAGTCAAGATGATAAAGGTTAACTCTTGTGTGTCTACCGCCCAAATCTGAAGCTCATCATAGTCATCATAAGAACACCAACCCACTTAGCCCTTAGTCTAAACGTTGTGGAGCTTTACCTGTAAACATTCCACCCACCATATTTCGTGATCTCAGACTTTTGTGCTCGCTGCCATATTTAATGAGCCACTCCATTCGATGGTTCTCGGTCATCTCTTCTATATATAAAGAGATCACCTCAAACCTCTCTTTGCACCAGCTTATTTCATCTCTTTGTTGAGATATGGCCATGAGAGTAGGCGTTGTCCTTCTCGGTCTAGCTTTCATCTCGCGAACATCTCTTGCGGCAAGAATCATCGTCGGCGACGCGGCACATTGGACCTTCGGCTACAACTACACAGACTGGGCGATCAAGAATGCCCCGTTCTACCGAAACGATATCTTGGGTGAATACTGCTCTCTCTCTCTCTCTCTCTCTCTCTCTCTCTCCCACGCATGCATACGGCTGCTTATTTGCGTTGTTTTGGTGCAGTGTTCATGTACGATCCTCCGAACGGTACCACGTTCCCCCACAGCGTGTACCTGATGAAGAGCCTACGTAGCTTCGAGGCCTGCGACCTGAAGAAGGCGCAGCTTGTGGCCAACGTCGTGCAAGGAGGTGGTGCTGGCTTCGAGTTTGTGCTGAAGAGGAGGAAGCCTCACTACTTCGTGTGTGCAGAGCACGGTGGCATTCATTGCACCGTTGGGCTTATGAAGTTCTCTGTGCTGCCTGTAAGGAGGTATTGCCAAGCTTGAGGGATCACTTAAGAAGATGTAGCTTTATTTAGAGTTTAAGATAAATCCCTATTTCTAACTGGATAAATAATTTAGAGGGCTTCGCTTTGTGAACTATATATATATAGTTTGAAAATAATTATATTTCGAATAATATATATATATATATATTATTTACATATGTTATAGTATATGATCAAGACACGACATATCATGTATTAAGATAAACTAGGGCTTTTCTGATAATTATTTATATTTTTTATAATCTCATAATCATGAGACCCCACAATTATGAGATCTCATGTAGCATATCTAAATATCTTTTTTTCTATCCGTTATACCTTCATCTCTTTTATCGTTAACATAGATCATCCGATATCATCGTAAAATATTTTTTGAATATCCTCATTTAATCCCTTATATCATGTTTCAATATATTTGTTTTCGAGAAGAAAAAAGAATGTTTATGTAACGAGATAAAAAACGACGAAGATAACAATAAAGGGTTTCGTTGGACTTAGTAAAGCCTTTATAGGCATGACAAAAGTGATGAGGATGACGATGAAATTTTGCGACGGGCGATAAGTGGCTACGAAGGATATTTATAAGATAATAAAACATAAATATATTATTCAAAAATTTAAAAAAATAAAGAAAAAAAGAGAGATTTTTAAGGAAATCGTCCCAAATTATTTTCCCGTAAAAGAAATTCGAGGCGCAAACCTAAAAAGCAACATCAAGCACGGGTCCGAAGAAACGATCTTCTCAGGCACGCATCCCTCTTCGCCCTCGACTCGCAAACCGTCCCATCTGCCGACATCACCCTCTCTTCTTCTGTTCCTGAAAGGCTTGCTCGACTTCTCTTTCATTCGCCAAAGCTTTGATCTTTGATATGAGACTCGCCGACGAGATCGAGAGCGGGACGCTTATCCCTGATTTCAGGAGTACGAAATCGAAAAGGATCCTTGCGACGAGAGATTGTTTCGAAGGCGATTTGAGCGATCAAATCTAGTCAGGGCATTTGGGAGTAAGTCGGCGATCTCTGTATCTTTCGAGCATCCGTCGATTGGCTCATCTTGCGATTCATGTGACATATTTGTTGTGTTTATTTCGGGCAGTTTTTGTTGTCGGCGAGCCAGCAGCAGCAGCTGAGATGAGCACGTATGGTGGGGATAGCTGGGCAACAGAGGCGCATCACCGGAAGAGAAGAGTGGACGATCTCATGCTGTCCTCCTCCTCCTCCTCCTTCCGGGATGCTTCATCCCCTTCTTTCAAGAAGCTCTCCAACGGCAAGTATGCCTGCCTCGTCTGCCCTCACAACCACATCCTAGATACCGCTCTCATGTTGTCGGTAAGCCACTGTACTTCACTTTGATCTCCCCAAACAGAACTTCTATTGAAGATTACTCGTGTTTCTTGCTAAGACAGCGTATCTGAGAAAAGGGAAAAGAGATGTCTCTTGGAATTGACGTGGTTCTCAAGAAACATATACTTTTATCATATATATACATTTACTCGTTAGCCAAAGAATAATTTTTTTGACGGATGCAGATAGAAGGAAGAAAAGATAAAGAATATTTTTTAAACAGATGCAGATAGTGAAAAGGACAAGGAAGAAAAGATGGGATTTTCGTTATTTGTTATATTGGGGAATATTATTTGTATTAATTCAATGTAGATAGAATTATGACTCTTTGCAGAAACCCTGTCATCTCTCTTATGTCTCAGCTGGTTATACTTTTATGTTTAAATAATTGCAAATGAATTGATAAAGTTTTCATTTTCTAAGACCTCGTTCAGTAATTATTCATTTTTTTTATTGGCATATGTTGATCTCATTGGTCTTCAGTACACTGATTCATAAGTCTGCAGTCATTAATAAATTATTCAAACATAATTTTCATTGAAGGTACATAAACATAAACATCAAACTGTGCCAAAAGGCAATTGTTTAAACAGGACCAGCTTAGTGGACTAGATGACTCATGTTGAAGGTTCTTTGGTTCTTCATTATTCACCCTATTTGAGAATACAAGTTTGCTAATAATATGTTGCAAGGTTTTAAAGACAGTTATCACAAGTAGAAATTAAGCATAAAAAACTTGGAGTAAATTTTACATTTTTCTTCTTTGGTATGAAGTAAGGATACAGACACAGGAAACTGGATATTGGACATATGGTAGGTGCTGGATATAGGAAAAATTTTACACTATCTGCTGCTTATCTCTCACTGTTGTTGCCTTCACCACTGTGCTGCTGAGTTTGTGCTCATGGGATAGCATGCGTAGGAATGAACGGAGACTTCAAAGTAGAAGATTCAGTATCCTGTGGGGTTCATAACTCAAGATTTGGTGAATTGAGTCCCATAAGATCTTCTCCAAGATTAAATTTAAGTAAAAACATATAACACTAATATTTTAACATATATCAAATAACTAAAAGCTAAAATAAACAAGATACATGTACGTAAATATTATTGGTCATGCCTTTCGTAGCTTCAATATATGTACTCATGTTCATGTACCCATATTTTGATCGACTCTTTTGGATCATAGCTCCATATTCTAAAATAAAGCAATGGCTATGACTGAATTCATATTGCATCTGACACTGTAACGAGTTCGGAGCAAATTAGATTCTAACATGAAAAGATAATTGTATATCGTGCATCTGCAAGTCCTATATATTTGAAACTTAATATTGTGGTAATTATTATTATTTTTAACACTATCATATCTGACAGAAATATTGCAACAGGTACATAATAAGGGATCTCGCCACATTGCTGCAGAATCAAGGGTCAGAGCAAGTGAATTATCAAAACGGAATGAATTGCACAAGAGAATAGCCTTATCTGATGATTCTACTGGTCTTTCAAGTTGTGATATTTTAGTGCAACAAGGGAAGAGTTCAGGGTTCCATAACAAGCCACTCATCCAAAAGACCATGAAGGCAATTTTAGAAACAAAGAGCAACCAAATGGAGAATCCAAAATTTGTTGTTGCTGGTCACAAAACTGAACTAGGAACACGATCTTCTGTCTGTGATTCAAAATACTCTCCTGCTACTTATGGCATCAGAGAGCCATCCGGAAATGATGCTTGTGAGTCTAGTAACAGCAATGAAAAAAAATTGCTGATGACTGCAGCAACTAATAAGATGCTTGCTGATTGGCATTCAGAGTTTAGTGAGCGCCGAGAGAAAGAACTCAAATTTACCTCTGCAGGTTGGAAGAGGGATTGTCATGGAAAATGGTACAGAGATGAAAACGTGAGTTATGCTGCTATTTTATGCAATATACTTTGAATAAGTCAACTAATTAATTTTTAGCTCTGCATCTAGGCACAACAGTCTTGTTGCATGTGCATATTTAACGTATGAGGAATCGTGGTGGTTTGAAGTATACCCGGTATCATAAATCGTGATGTGAGATAACTTACCTAGTTCGTAATATGGAAGTACTCGATAATAGATCCATGCTTGTGCATATTATTTCTAGTGACCAGAGATGGTAAGTCATATAATCCTTGAGCACTGGATTAATGATTAGCAGTTTATCATTAGTGAGTCTTTATCATGTCTTGGAGGAAAGTTCAAGCTTGATTTTAGTTTCAGAACTGTTAAGAGTACAGTTAACTGATCCAAAGTAAATTGATCTGATGGAAATACAGGTTGAGTTTGACTCAGATGAAGAAGATCCAAATGTCACCCTGAGATGATTATATCTATTTTGCGTCGTGTTTGCTGTACCTGGAAGCCATGTCCTGTGACGAATTGCTGTTCGTGGCTAATATCAGGTTTGGCACCATCGTATGCTGATCCATAGTTTTCTCGTGAAATTATTTCAGGCAAACTATAACTGGTAAATAGAGATATAGGCTACATACATTTGAGTGTACAATACATTTTTTTTTTTCTCTTCTTTTAGATACTATACTCTTGTACTGGTTTAATTACATGCCAAGGTTTTTTGCCCTTGGAAAATTCAAGGTTTTGATCAGTTGTCTCTTCCAAGCTTAGCCAGGTTCCAATGACATCAAGCTAAACTTGTCTGAAGCTGTCTTGTCTGTGCTTGATGCATGATATACTGAGACCTTTTGTCACTATAACGGTGTGTATATTTCCTGTGCTTGGTGCATGAAAATACATTGTATAACCCATCTACGACCATTAGATCCCATTAAGAAAATAATTCCACCTACGTGCTTGGCATGCATAATTCCACCAAGCTTATGGTCATCAGTTACCATAATTCCATTAAACGTGCTTGGCATGCATGTTATTTTCCGAAAGTTCTATTGCAATAAAGAGTTTGTAGTTCTCACGTCTTGTATGGCCTCAGAGAAGTCGGCAGCTATTTCTTGAACCAATTAGAAATGGAGCAAAAAGCATATGTGTAGTTTCCTCTCTATCGATGAGGCCGCCGAAGGACGGCAACAATGTTGTGACATCAAAATAATACATGGTTTCCTCTCTGTCGATGAGTCCGCCGAAGGACGGCAGCAATGTTGTGATATCAAAATAATACATAGGAATAGCAATAGGCGACTCATTAATAAGTTGAACATTGACCAAAGAAACTCGATAATACATAGGAATGGCATACCACTTAATGGTGGTTTGAATCCTCGATGGTTTCATACGTAAGATCTCACATGGATCATGTTGAGTCTTTTTATCTTGGATCATGTAACATCTCACAACTTTCTTTTCATGACCATCTACAGACGGTTCTCGTCGTGATTCTCACTAGCTGAATTGTTCTTGATGAAGATATGTACATTTTATGGCATATATCTCGGGCACATTAGTTCTGAGCTTATGTATTCACATATAGGCGTAGAAATATTGTGGACCAGAGGTGTCACCGAGGAACAGTGAGATGTTGTTATTGCATCCGAGTCTTTCCATTACTACATACAACACAAGGAAACAGTAGGATAAATCTACATCAAGCAATTGAGAATCGAAATCCCACCAAAGAGATAACAGCATGATTTCCATTAATGTCCGCGGTTGAAGGGGTAGCCGCGGAAGCGAATGCGACTGAGGAGGCCCTGCCGGTGTCGCAGAGAAGTCGTTTTCTTCGGCTCCTCCGATGCTGCCCCGTCTTCATGCGATGAATTATGGCCGTGCGTCGATCCGAAGTTTGCGTTGGATGATGATGACGACGACAGAAAAGTGTACCTGCCGAGAAGCTCCCTTGACGCGCTCCGGAACAGGAGCAGCTCCCGCAGTCGCCACTTGCTGCTTGCGCCGCCCTTGGCCCGGTTGGCAAAGCTAGAGGCAGTAGCCTTCTCGATCCCTGATCCGTCTCTTGTTGCTTCCATCATCGCAATGGTGAAGGGATCAAGCTCTTCTTCCGCTCCTCCCTTACCTTGATGGCCGGCAGACCACAAACCCCTCAATCGGGGGGACCTCGGAGACCGCGTGGATGAGGTGACACAGACTCCGTCGTCCAACGTTGGGTATTGAAGACGAGGAGGCGGCTTCAGGGGCGGAGCTCTTCCCTCCTCAAAGAGCTGACCGTCGTCGACCGTGGTTCCCGTCTTCTTCCCTCCGAGACCGAAGGCGAAGCGGAGCTTGTCGCCGTTGTCATCTTCACCAGAGGAGCTGAAATGAGACTTGGGGGTGCCGGGCTTCTCTTCCCAGACGAAAGGGACGCGGGAGGTGTGGGAGGAAGGCGAGGGCGGAAGACGGCCATTGCCGCAGAAGCGTGCATAGACGGCGGTGGCATGAGTTGGGCTGGTGGGCGCACTGGTGCAATGGCAGTAGAGGGCGAAGGGGTCGTCCGAGTGCTTGGGGCTCGACGGAGCACTGCCGTAGGGGACGGTGGTCACGGTGCCGAAGTCGAACTCTTGGAGTGATGCCACCACCTTCATGCTCGTCTTCCTCGCTCTTGTTTCCAAGTCTTTCCTTCTGTATCTGATGGCTGTTGCCACGAGGATCTGAAAACCTTACGAAGGATTTGGGTTCAGAAATAAGGATCGAAGCAAGAGTTTTTAAATGGGAAATGTTGTGGGTGGAGAAGCAAATCGTTTGACCGAGGAGGAGGAGGAGGAGGAGGAGGAATGAAATAAGAAACAATAGATTTGACCATGGAACAAAAAATTCTTCCTTTTCCGATTCTGGATTTAGTAATAACAATCCTGAGAGACACAACACGTCCACAATTTAATTGGTCAACTTTAATCATAATATATGGAATAATTTGGATGTATAAGGTGCAGACATTATGGCTTTAAAGCAGAGGATAACAGAGGTGCTTATACTTTCCATTACCGTCTATTACAATGACTGTTGGGTAATGAAAATATTTCTCTACCACTTCAAAACAACACAGATTACAAGTTGAAGCAAGAGGCTAACACAATGCATTTTGAGAAATAGATTTTTGATGCAAAGGTACCTTTTGATTGAGCAACCGCAAGAGATTTACAAATAATACATCCAGGAAATGGCCAGCCAAAGCAAGTCAACTGCAGCTCGAATAGTATATGAGGTAGGAATACAGTATCAGGAATGTTCTTCCTTGAAAGATGAATGAGTTTGCTGAATCACACAATGGAGTCTCAATCTTGAATATATTTCTAGCATTGTGTTAGTATTTCTGCCCCATTTTCTGTGATCAGTATGGTGTGCTCAAATTGGGCAGATAGGCTTCCGTCTTCGGTTACCGCAGTCCAGTTATCATCCCATATGACAGATCTAGTGCTCCCCATTGTAAGCATAGGTTCTGCATGAATCAATCACAGACTTCAAAACAAGTATAATACCATCGAGTTTCTTGGGATTATAAACAAAATCAGAATAATTCAAATTGTGAAATCCTACACTATCTGCTGAAACGTTTTGACATGCTATGATTCAACATTTTTGTGCTAGAAGGCTAATTCCAAAAAAAAATGAACAACGATTATGTTGTCTCCATAGGCACAGGAAAGTTTGTGGCGAAGGACTAGAAGTGAAACAAATCCAATATGCTTTCTCTAAACACTCGCGTGCGTAAGAAATAAAGTAATAAACAAATCATGATAACTTTATTAGTTTGTGAAAGATGTGGAGAATGAATGCTAACCGAAAGCAAACAAATATATACAAGTGTCATTCCGTAGTTATCAGGACCAAGAGAATAATAAATGCATCAGCATATGTTTCTTATAAGGCCTGTACAGAATTATATAATTCATGTTTCTCTAGCACATCATATACTGGCTTACATAAATGTTACATGAATATGGCATCAATATTTTGCACCTCTCCTCACTGGAATCTGGTGTGACATGAACTACAAAGTACAAACCATTTTATCCATTCTGCTAGTGGAGAACAAACACTGTTTATTACTGGAAATCAGATACCAACATAAATATTTAAAACTTACTCTTATTATTTGGCTTCAGAAGTTAACATGAAGATTTCATCAATCCACTGGACAGTATTCTTTATAATGGAAATAAAAGATGTCAGCCAGATATTCAAAAAATGACTTTGATTTTCTGATTCAGAAATTAAGAATATTTCAAGCCACACCAAAGTTATTTTTTTTTCATTAAATCTCCCTGACTATGTGAGATATGAAACAATGCATTATTGACTTGTAGATTTTGCCGAGGAAAGAAGTTTCTACTTCTGTGGATATCCTTTCTAAACAGAGATTCAGTCATCAAAATTCGTAAACACCTCCTAGATTAGAAAAATGCACTAACAGACTGATAATAACAAGAAAATACTGATATTCCACAGTAAAATAATCAGGAGTTACCTATTGTAAATGTTTGACCGAGTATCATACATCCACGCTCATTATTTCCTGCAAAGAACAATTGATTGCTATAAGAAGATCTCAACTTGATGCTACAAGACTTCTTTTACATCAACCATATGCTTCTAGAATGTCTGCACTTAGTGAGAAAAAAATACAAAATTAAATTCTTAGATATATGAATCACCACTCTTAAAACCCTATGGAAGTGTTAAACACCATAGGCACCTAAAATCATGAGTGCTACTGATTTTAAGACTTACTAAAGTGAAGAATAACAGGATCAGCATGGAATACTCGTCCAACACCATGACCAACAAACTGCCTAACTACGCCAAACCGAAACTTATCTGCATGATCACTTGAAAAAAATTGAATTGTTAGCATTTTAGTACACAAGAAAGCAAGAAAAGAAGAAACAACAAAAATCAACTGCTCCATGCTCCAGTTAATGCAACATGATGACTGTCACAAAGGTCATGGTAATCTAAAATGTAGCACTGACATGGAATTACAAAAGAATATGAAGGCAACAATTTTTTAAAGAAGATCAATTAACCATCTAATAGCTGCAAAAAGATATTCTGGTGAAGCCAACCTAGGAAAGGCTTAATCTCATATCATGAATTCTCAAATAACTTAAAAGCAATCAAAATATCTTTACAAGTGTATTTAAATTTATATAAAAAAGATTAAACACTGTTATCATAGCATCTACAGGAAATTGAAGTATAATAATTCCTTATACCTATAATGCATTTAGTTTCTTTATCAAATAAGTTGTATTATGTTATAATCTCTTACTTGAAACAAAGGTAATTATTACTAATAGTAGAATATATGCTTATAATGATCTATACATCTGTTAAGTGTGCAGTACAAATCAATATATTAGCACTTAGTAGAAAAAGGCTGTTCATGCAAGGACTGAAGTATCAATAAGCAATATCTATGTCAAATAGTGGCTGGCAGAGTATATGCCATTCCATGCAGCTGGTACATACTGAAATACGAGAAAGGAGCAGCAGAAGAAGAAGAAGAAGAGGAGGGAAGAAGATGGCGAGGATGAGTAAAAGGAGGTGGAGAAGAGGAGGAGAATAGTGACAAATCAGACCCTGGCAGTTGAGCAAATAAGACTTGGTTTGCAAAACTCCATGCCAGTAACTGACCAGCATATTGAGTAAATATCTACTATCAATAACAACTAGTACACCACATAACCATTACAACCCATAAGCAAAAATATACTTGTTGATTTCTTAAAGTTGATTGAGTCACACAATGTTTCAGATATATTTCTCCCAAAAAAAACACAAACATGGCTCTTTAGTTTTACAAGAGACCTAGTTATTAAAGTCATTTAGTTCAATGGATCAGCAAGATAATTCATATATGTCACAGTCCAACTTGTTGCATGATATAATACCTACAAACTTCTAACAAATATGAATCTGCAATGAGTTATTGCAGCATTCTTTTATTCTTCCATTCCATAACAGAATGTGTGCAATAATAATATACCCACACTTGAAAGATAATCGCATACCCAACAACTGAAGTTAAAATATTATGAAGTTGCATACTGTATAGTTTTGCCGATTTGTTTGAACTCCACTCCAGGTGCACATCTTAATATCGCCTTCTGAAGACACTCTCTGGTTACCTTAAAGGATAACCATTAAGATCCATTAGGTGCACTCATCATTCCAGCTGCTAAAGAAATTCTTATGCAAATAAAATATAAGAAGTCAAACTGGTATTTTAAAATTACATTTACAGTCAAAAATTCAAAATCACAAAAAATTGATGCATCTACCAAAAAAAAGTGGCAATATAACAATAGTATTACAGTAATATAGTGTAAACACTGAAGAACTAGAACAATGACATAATAGGGATCACCAAAATAAAAAAATGAGCTGAAATCCAAGCTGAAGGATAAGTGTAAATTTACTGACTATAAGCCTACCAGAAAATAAAATTTGTATTTATAGAACATTACCTGAACCAGTTTCTTTGCATCCTCATCAACATCACCACAAAAGAATGTGGCAGAAGTATCACCATGATAGCCCTAGACATCATAATGAATTTCTGTAAGATCATCTGGAAATTTATAAGTGAGAAGAAGCAACAAACTTATAGGTACAAGTAAAGAAATGCCATGTGTTTTCCCACGTCAAAGTGCAGAACAGTGTAAGTGTTATAAAACTCAGATTACTACATATAATAATAAATAGCACCTAAAATACCAACATACTATTGGCAAGTATAGTCTCCATCAGGAGAAGTAATAACTGGTGAATATTTGAAGCAAGATTCGCCGTATCGTACCGTACCGATGTTTCGATCAGGGCTCGGTACGGTATGGTACCGGTGTACCGAGTGGTACATCAGGGCGTACCGAGCGATACACCCTAGTGTACCGACAATTTTAGCAGTGCTACAGTATAGTACTGTAGCACTGTAGCGGTACAGGACGGTTCATGTACCGGTAATCTGTCGGACCGGTACGTACCGCCCGTACCGGGCAGTACGCTTCGGTACGGCAGACCTGATTTTGAAGTGTCAATAACTCATGAAACAGACATACTGACTATTCAACATCTATACAAGGAAATAAGGTTCTATTCAATAATTAGCCTCGCAAAATTAAAAAACAACAAAGACAATCATAAATATCCTTTAATTTTACAAGGATTAGACACCAGAACCACTTCAAATATGACTTCTAAAGACTAAATTCTTTCTCAGATTGGCCCATAGATGTTTTGTTAACATATGAAGAATATAATAGTATAAATGACTCGTACATTTGACCAATTTCAAGAAATATTGCAACTGTAAACAGCATGAATCCAAACTGTTGCTTAACAATTAGGCCAGCTGACTGCTTAACCCAACAATTTAGACACATTGCTTCCAAATCCAAACTAAAAACAGAAATATAGTGACATTGTGATTCCAATCAAGTGAGATTATATGTGCATATGCTCTCCTACATTGTGATTTCAATCAAGTGAAAAAAAAGAAGTTGAAATTTGGTGACATTTACACTGACAAAGTTGTGTATCAGATAAAAGCCAGTATATCATAAAGGTGAAACATCGGATATTAGAGTTCCTCGTATCTCTTACAAGCTGACATCATAATTAATTGTTACATGATAGATATAGAGCTTCAAGGTTCATTAACTTACATTAAGATATACAGTAACATCGATATTGATGATGTCACCATCCTGCCAACCAACAAGACAACAGTTAAAATAGCTAAAAAAAGGGAAGAAATAATGTGTTAGGGCAGCACCTCAAGTGCACGGGAATCTGGTATCCCATGGCAAATACATTCATTTATTGATGTGCAAACACTCTTTGGGAAGCCACCATAACCAAGAGGTGAAGGATATGCTCCATTATCAACAATCATTTGGTGAACTGCTTTGTCAATTTCATCAGTTGTAATACCTGGCTGCCAATAGAAATTTAATCAAGTTTCTATAGACAATAATATTAATATCTATCTAAGGAAATAAATTTCATCCATTATTAAGGTATATGAAGATAAAAGACACAAAGATCATCTATTCACAAAACATGTGACATAATAGAATAAACTCATGCTTAAGCATCAAATAAAACAATAAATCGCCTCCTTACCTAAATTTTCAACAAAGTATAATATAAAAACTGTTGATGTCAGATACATCCTGAAAGCACTTTTTAAAAGGCACAATATTGCACAGTCCATACATTCTTTTTCAGCTGATAGTACAGAAACACAGTTCCCGGAGGCTAGTTGGGGTAAAACTTGATTAACCATTTGGATCTTGCAGAACAACTTCAAGGGTCGATATCTTTCTCCCCTACGTAAAAACGTGTACAACCATAAGGTAGACTTGGCAAAATTTGTATGAGGATGTCAGTAAACTCTCAAGCTTCTGATCATAATTGTATCTGATACTGTAAAATTTGAATATCATAACAAGTTAACAACTAAAATTCATGATTTTAAGTGAATCTTTATGTTGTGTACATGCAGCCAACTGCTGACAACTTCAACATGGGTACTTACTACATGCCATGATTACCGTAGTACTTGCATGATTTAGTTTAATCATTACAAATAAGAAAAAGAAACATTGATAACTTCATCTACCTTTATATGCATGAAAAACATATTGAGATATTGTTTTAAGATATTTTTATAGACATAAACATCACAATAGTAGCTATTACACTAATTTTTAAAAACAACTGCATGCACTCTATAGACGTAATCATTTATTTTATAATCATCAATGTAGCTGATATCAAAAAGTTGGGACATCACCTTTTGCTGTTATTGATGATGATGATGATGCTGTTGATACTTGATTGTTTATAGTTTGGTTGCAGAAGTAGTTTAGATCTAGAATTAAAATATGATTCAGGAATTGCGTTGCTGATGATTCAAGTCATCAAACATAGATTAAGCTATACTAAAACTTCCGGTCAATAATGGACAAGGTAAGCATATGTTTTATCAATTAGCTTAAACAGATTGCCAAAACCAGAATCAGGGTGCAAAAAGGATTTTCATAAATGCTACAATCAAATAATCAATTACCTGAACAAGAGTTCCAGCATATTCCAATACTTGCGCAGAAAGCCTTCCAGATGCCCGCATGCTTTCTTTTCCCATTTCATCATGAATTTCAGGTCCACTAGCAATTCCCGGTGTGTGATGAGAATTTACATATGGAGGCTTCAATATGTGATCTGGCACATGTAGACGAGGGGAAACTTTTCCAGGTTGCAGACATTTGCGTTTATTGTTTATCAGGTCATCTTTACTTCTGTTAAAATAGCAAAGAAATTAGAAAAGTCTTCAATTGTTACAAATCATGAAAAATATGCCACAAATGTTTCAGACTAGCTAAATTCAGTAGATGCACGTCTTCCAACATCAACTTGTCTCGCATCAAATAGACTGATCATTTCAAGTACTTTTAAGCACTTGGCAAATGTGAAACTTAACCCTCCCTATATACCAATTGCAAATGTGAAACTTAATGCTGCCTGTGAATTAAATAGGCAATCCAGAGCTCAACAGGAAACTTTTTGAATTACCAGGTGAGTTGCAAAACTATAACGAATGGACCAAATAAAGAAACAGGTTCCTAGACCTATGCTTTAAATTCTCTGCTTAGTAAATGCATACATAAGAAGTCAATACAACGGAAATTTGCAGAGTTTATCCACCAAATCTTGAAACTAGGCTCTGATACCACAAATGTTGGGGATGAAGGAGCAAGGAAAATGCAGAATACTACGATGCAAGTAAAAGAATCCTATTTAAAACAAGAAGATTGGCAAAAACACTTACAAGATACTCTCAAATCTCAAGTGCACACTCTCTATATACCTTGCTTCATGAACTATGGTCCTATTTATAGGACCTAGTGGTAACTATCTCACTCCCCATATCACCCACGATTAAGGTAATTATTGAAACTACCATATAACTACTAGATCATTATTGTAGTAGTTATTGAAACCACCTTATAACTACTAGATGATGATTGAGGTAATTATTGAAATCACCCTATAACTACTAGATCCTAATAATTACCTAGATAATTATGAATCAAATCCCAACATATTTTTCCTATAAATCCAGCTGCTGCATGTCGAAGCTACTTCGAGTAAGTACATCAAGAGCAGCTCGGGATGCAGAGTTTGCTCGGAAGAGTCTGGGCTTGAAGATAGTGGCGCATTAGCAATGGCACGTCTACCATGAATTGATTGTTTGAAGCGACTGTAACCTTCATGTGTGCTTTGATGTACTGTTCATACTCGTGCTGTGTGTGGTGCAATATGTGGACTTGCTTACAGTGTAGATCTTGCAGAGATCATGTTGTTGGTGCTATCAAAGAAGATGAACGTCTCATCTACTCCCAGACAGGCATCAACAGGAATGCACAGTAGATCAAGGCAGACTAATTCCTACAAAGTTAATATAACACCTTAAACTTGTAAACTTCAATGATATAACTGATATAGAACTATGATGAACCTAAATAATGAGCAACCAAGAAGAAAAATGCAATTGCCTTCTCTAACCACGAGAACTGAGAAGATCTCACTCATATTCAGGACATGTTATCTGTAGATTCATTACTTAGTAACAAGTGTATTGGATAGTTTCAGAAACTTGTATGAAACATTTATACTCTGTTTCAAAGAAACAAAATTTTTGCCTATTTGTTGAACACGGAATTTGGACACAGAACCAAAACCTAACTGACAGTCATTAATCGTTTTGGTCATGGCTCCCTATATATCAATTTTCTATATCTAAATTGCTCATAAATATGCCTAGCAAGGGGAAAAATAACTTCTCATAGCATAACAAAAGACCAATAAGATACCTTCTATTGAATAGAATATCAGCTAGGTTGCATAGTGTTCTTGAGAACTGGATTGATGCATTCTTGAATGCTGCAAACAGAAGTACGAGTGTGTCATAAAGCTACAACAAAATGTATCATCATCAATACTAGAAATTAAAATACATGAATACTGGAAGTCTAAAGGAAAATGAAACAGACAAGCTCGATGATGCCCTAGGCTGAGTTCCTTTGGCCATACCTAATTATCATTTAAACCATTTAACCATGCCTGTGCAGATGTGCATAGAACAACAAGCTGTAATGTCCCCAAATATTTGCATTGGTTGCATGGATCTTTTCATGCTACTGAGCTCTTTTCAAGGCAATATAATTAGTAGAATTAAAAGTTACCAAATCTTCCCCCTTGTTGCTTCTAATAAAGGCTATTAGTTCTTCCATTACCTTTCTTTTCACCATTAATCCTCATTTATATACTTCATCGGATTGGTGTATCTATAAGTCCTCTTTGTGCATGTCCATACCATATTAAACATTTTACCCCATTTTATCCCAGTTGAAATCATGCCCGAACTAAACTTCTTAATTTAGGTTTTAAGTTGCCAAGGAAAAAATCATATAAGTTTTGCTTGGCATGCTTTTGTGGTTTCATGGTGACATTCTTATTAATCATCTTGTTTAAAAAAGAGTTCATAAATGAAAGTTGAGACAACATCTCTAACCATGAATACTATGGATGCTATACAAACCATTATACCCAGCATGCAGCTTCGAGAGGTCAATGCACATTCCATGTTGTATTTTTATTTACTTGTACAGCTCTTAATCACCAAACAAAGCAAGCATAAACCATAAAAGGCATGGGCAAGCTTATACTTGCTTATGATGTGTTCAATCATATATTTACACATCAATAGAACATGCACATTGATGCATATATAATTCCAATTTTGCCATATAAAAGCAACATCCATCATGCACATTAAAGAAAATAACTATAATTTAATATAAGAAACTCTCATACAAAGCAAAATTAGTCTTAAACATTGATTACTTTGAAGGGGCCAGACACATTTAGAATACTACCAGACATCAGCTCATAACTATGTTCAACCCACCGAGATTCTTTCCCATCCATTCAGCTTTATGAGTAAATATACCATTTATTAAAATAATAACACTTTGCCATATGAAAAAAAGGAGCAAAGGAAGATGGTAGCTGACCGCACTCAAAATTTCATCAACATCATAGAAATGAACAGAAAAAACATATTCGCAGCTTGAGAATTCTTTATGCAACGGGCCTCTAGTGCTTAATTAATCAATCGTCTATAATCTTGTTATAAATCCCCGCCAACGTGTGTGTGTGTGTGTGTGCATACATATTCTTTTCAACGGCCAGATAAAGCTACTTCAAAAAAATCAAATTGATCCAAGATAAATCGCATTTTTCTCGATAATGGGTGGGTACTAAACTTTCCTACTCGATCCATACAACACGCATCGAACACTTCGAGAAATACATGCAAGATCGTTGCCCTCTTGCTGGAGAAATCAAGATAAACCACAAGTACTTGGATAAAGACATCGCTCCTAAAACCGCTAAACGACTGGTCAGGTGGAAGAGGGCGGTGGAGACCTGGGTTGCGGCCGAGGAAAGGCGTGGCCGAGTGGACGAGGCGGTCGCCGAAGATGGAGGAAAGAAGGCGAGGTTGGAGAGAAGATGTGCACGCCGCCATTGCTGATGACCGGAGGAAGCTGGGGTTGGGTTATTTCTTCTTCGTTTCTCCTTGCAACAACAAAAGAGGCGGCGGGGTCGAACAGCAGGCGCCGTCTCGAAACGCTTTATCCGCAGAGCAATCGCCACATGAACTCTTTTTGGCGATTTTACCTGCTAATTATGGACCTCATTTTTATTATTTATTATTTATTTATTTATTTATTTATTTTCATCAATAAAACGTCTCTATTTAATTAAATATCTATTTTGCTCTTGAAAATGAGTGGATCAAAGTGGATCTCTTTTCATTTGATCTCATTTTTACCGCTTATATTGCTAATTGCTAAAAAAAATCATTTAAATTGCCGTAATATTATCAAAAATATAAATTTACATTTACGAAAATGAAAATATCTAATATAATAATAAAGTTTATAGATATATTTAGTTGTACAACATGAAAAGCATTAAGTAATATAAGAAAATGAAATCCAACGAAAACATGATATATTTAAGAACTAAACAGAATTTAGCATTTTTTTTAATGAATTTGACAACAATTTAGTACTTTGGTTGCCGAAAAGGTGTCAGAAAAACAAAACTTAGGGTCCATATTAAAAAAAAAAAATCAGCAGATGTTGATTGAAACCTCAATTTAACTTGTACTATTTTATTATATGAGCCTTTAGGGCGTATTAATCATAATTGTAACAGTGTTATTTTATTTTCAAAATATATTTTAATATTTAAAAAATAAGTTAATCCACATATATATGTCAACTCTCATAAATTTTGGCCCAAACAAATTCCTCAGAAGTTTGTCGTCCATATTTTTTTTAGGACCAACTAGAATTTATATGAATTTCTTTTATGAAGTACTTCATTTTGGTACATAAGAAAATATAAAATAATGATATAGTTTAAAAATGAATAGTACAACTGATTCAATGGGGAGATAATTTTAAAACTTTAGCCTAAATTATTCTTAAATGAGTTGTGAGTGATTAAACTTATTTTTTGAGAGAGCTTAACATTATCCATCTGAAGTTGAAGTCTTGGTTGTATGTGACTAATCTGAAGATTTGGAGCTCAATTTAAGATAAATTTGTCAGACATGTTCTGCTCTTGTTGAAAGAAAACGGTTTTCATATTTTGTTGCATGAACTGTCACTATTATTATTATTATTATTTTTATTTTTATTTTTATTTTTATTTTTGTTGGATAAAAACTAATTGAAATACCACTAATCAAAACAAGGCACAAGTTCATGAACAAAGAATCAATGAGTAGTAACCACAATTCAGATGAAACCTGATTTATATAAATGCAGAATATCATATCATGGGAGTTAGATTGCACACATCAACAAGAAAAAGATCCAAGTAGCTGCAGAAGTAATCAGAAGTACTATGGTATGCCTCAACTTGCTAAATAACACCATAGAGGATCAGCCCAGTCTCGATTCCCTCCTGAGCACCTGAAAGAATACAAAGAGATATTTGATTAACATCCTTTTTTAGCTGAAACTTCAACACAGCAGTTTTTACAACCATTTTGGTTCCATTTTCAAGTAAAACATTTTCTCTACAGTCCAAATGGACCTTGCCAAATCAGCTGATTCGGCCATTGGTTTTCTTGACTTTGTACTGGCAAAATTATGATATGAAGTAATGGTTTATTGAAACTGTGTTGTTTGTCGAGTATTTTGACAAACTGTTGCACTTTATTTCAGATAAAGAGCATTAGATTTTCTTATTTTCCCATTTCTGTGATCACAGTGTCCACCAGAGCAACAAATGGTGTTAGATTTATTTATTTTCTCTTATATAATTATGCATTGAGAAGGCATAAGTTTTCACAGGCTTTAAGGATGCAAAATCTGTGGATATGGAAACTTACGATATCATGTTCTGAAGAAAAGAAGCTCCTAGCAGAATAATGTATTACTGACCTCTTCCGCGAACTTTATTAAAATTGTAGTGCGTGGTCGTTGTTGACCATCCACTGGAACAAAGTGTGCCGTCACAACGGCAGGAAAACCAGCACCATCTAGGACACCCTTCATAAGAACCAAGAACTCATAAGAGACAATTAATCACAACATAAATTCACCAGTTAACTGCAACAAAAGAATAGTCAATGGGGAATTATGCTGACCTTCACGATTCCAGCAACAAATGCCCCACAATTGAATGCTCCCATGTCCTTTGGTACCGATATAAATCTTATATATCAGTAGAAACTGTTTAGTTTTGAGCACAAATGGTAAATGCTAATAAAAACATAAGTAAATTACCGGTTAACCAAAAGTTCTTTTTCACTTATCATGTACTCATCTTCGTGTTCAGTTCCTTTCTCAAGTGAGTCAGCCACCTAGTTGCATATCGTAGCAAGAGACTTAATAATGAATGTAGAAATAGAATTGAGCAGTTTCTTTTCCAAAAGTCCAAAGACTCCAAACAAATAATTTTATTTTGCTATAATGCTCTGAAATCTTCTCGATCAGTTTGGATAATTTAGTTTTGGTATGACGAAATGGGCACCATCATATAATCTTATATCCATTTAGCAATTTCAAAAAATTGATTTAGAGCTCATCATTAAACAAACCAAAAGGTTACAAAGATATAGATACCTTTCCAAATAGCACCTTCCAAACAGTACTATGCACAAAAGATAAAATTCCAAGAAGACGTGTCTCCCTTCTGTTACCCTGTATCACAAGTTTGATAGACAGCCAGTAAGGTTGCTTATAACAACAGTTATACATCAACGTATTACCACATGAGTTTCCCTGTCCCGAGACAAAACTTGCAAACCCAAATGGAATAGTGATTCTAAGATACATATTAACAATAATGGTTTGCACTTGGAAGTAAATAAAGAGAAATCTTATAGTTTACTAACGATGAAGAAGAAACTCCAAGCTGTGGTTAAAGTTTTTCACTATCCTGATCATTGCAAAGCATCAACTCTATGATCATTTCAGTCATAAGCTTCATGGAAAACCATTTGAATGAGTCAGCCAATTTGCAAGAAAGAAATAAGAAGGATAAGTGAAACAAGAAGAATCATTTGATAACAAGCTTTTGTCTGGGCAAATGATTCTTTTTTGAATTGTTGATAATCATGACAGTCAGCAAGGTTCTCACTTTTCAGAATGAAAACTTGTTTATGTCCCCCAAACAGTTTGCAAATAGTATAAGAAATTATAACCTATTATATTGAATTATTGATAATCATGACAGTCAGCAAGGTTCTCACTTTTCAGAATGAAAATTTGTTTATGTCCCCTAAACAGTTTGCAAATAGTATTAAGAAATTATAAGATACTATATGAGAGATCAAATGTCAAAACCAGCAATTATTGTGAAACAGAGAACTATTATCATCTAGGCATGATGGCAACAACTCATACCTTCTCTCTATGACAAAGAAGCTCAAGAACTCTTGCTCCAACAGCATAGCCAGCATCTTCAAGCCTGCACCACATTTAGTAGAGTTGTTTTCAATAGAAACACACATCATAATTTATCCTGACTGAAAAAAAAAAAAGAAAACAATCTCCATACTACTTCTAGGTTTACGACTGCGTAAATGCCACCCTCCAACCCCGCATTGACCACCTTTTCGAAAAGGACAAAAAACAGATTCCACAAAAAAAATAAAGTGTAGTAAACAAGAATAGCTTGGGAGTAGAGAACACTGATTGAGAAATGCCTTTGACAGACAAATAAACCATCCAAAAAAAAGATTAAGAATTTAAGATTTGTTTTTGCGTCATCATAAAAAAGAGGTGTGAATATGACATTTAGTTTAAAAGGTTAACAGGTAATAGAGTCAAGTTGTTTTTTATATTTGTTTGATGTAAGGAGGAAATAATGCCAATATTACAGTAAAAATCTAAAAAAGAAAATAACACTGCCAATATTTCCCAGTGCTTTTGTCAAATCTTTAGAAACAATTAGGTTAATTTATCCAGAATGTGGATGGACAAAGGAAATTGAAGTGTCAGCTTCTAGAGTGCACATCTGAAAATGGTTAGAAGTTACAGGAAATGGGTACAGGATTAAGAATTTAACCAGGTAAATTGTCAATAAAATGTAATGAAGATAAAAACATCCACAAAAAATTAACTACTGGGACAAAGATGTGAGTAGGAACAAAAAAAAGAAACATCAGCATACTGTCAACAAATTAAATTCTACCATATTGTTGATCCACTAGATCCTAAGGGTTAAAACGATGCCTATTAGAACTGATTTTGGAAAAAATTATAAAATAATTCTTCTTTTTTTCTGTTACAAAGGCCTTTGAGCTGAAATTGGATTACAATTGAGACATGGATAATTGAAATGATAGAAAATTTACCCAAACCTACAAGCCATGCACCATTAGTGCCATTTCTCATGCTTCCATAGTTTATTTAAGTACTTGGCTATATCTATGGATATCCTTGCATAACCTACAGCTAAATAACAGTAGTATTCCTAGCATATAATTGCGATCAAGTGCAAATGAATCTTACTAGTAAACCACTGACACACCATGCCAACGCTTAAATGAGCAAATGCTTGCACATATGTTTCATAACAAGAGAAGCCTCTTTTATAGTGCAACATGAGCACGGCCTACATTTGCAAGGAACGAACAGCATACAGCAGCTGTCATAATTTAGTCAACCAAATCACATATGAGTATTAGAACTCTTACACCACAAACTTATATATAAGCAATCGCTGTCAGCAGCAACATCACCTAGCATTACCTTCTCTCCAACTCTGCAATATTATCAACTTGAGTCTGGTTGTATTGCACCAGTTCCGAGAACAAAAATGCGAATGCACTCAAGCTGACCTGCAAGAAACAGATTTCATTCAAGAATCACAATAATTTACACAATATATAATCATGTCCATACCAGCAACTACGGTAACTGCCCAAAATTTGAACATTAAGTGACAAGACATGGCGAAAAAATTAAATTGCTTCAGAAGATCTCGACATTTGCCACAACCAATTATGCCGGGCTCCTAGATTAGGCAATCCAGCTCTTTCAATTAGCAAAGAACCGATCTTGCAGTACCAATTAACAAAAAAGGATAGACACAACGAATATCAAATAAGTGCAATATAACCTAATATTACATGAGATCGCGCGAAGATGCACGATTTCTTGACTACCGGGTGGAGATCGGGAATTGCGAGCGACCATTTCAAGAACAGATCGACAAAAATCTGAGATTTCTCACTACATAAAAACGGTAAAATAGAAAAAAGAAGCGGGGGTGGGGAACAGAAACTGACCTCTTGCCGGCCTCTACTGAGGGGTTTGTCGAGAACGTTGGTGTACTGCTTGATCTTTCCCACGCCGATCATGGCTTCTTCCCTCCCCTCACCTCTATTCCCCCCCTCGCGGTCCCTCGATTTGCGTTCGGAGTCCACACAACTGCGCGTCCGCTCGCTGTGTATAGATCTCAACCCGACAGAAACCGGACCCGACCCGTCTCGATCTTTCACTTCTTCAGGGTCGTAGTAGTAGATCCGAATCCGAGATAAACCTGAACTCCGATCCGATCAGATAATATCGCATCTAAGATCCGATCAAAAGAATTACGGACTGGTTTGTAAATAAATCGAATTATCAGTTTGCTAATCATCATAACTTATCTGATCAAGTTATATATATATATATATATATATATATATATATATATATATATATATATATATATTTGTAAACTATAAGCGGTGATGATGGGTTTATACAAAGGGTTATTTCCCTAAAATATCTCCCTTTTCATTTTTCCCAAGAGTGCCAACTGTTTTGATTTTCTCAAATGGGGTCTTCTAATTCAAATAATATCTAAAATATTCAGAAATATTATTATGATCGATGAAAGGTGTTTTGGATATCGAGACATTTGAGATAAATTGAAAACAGTGTACACCTTTGAAATTAAAAAAAAAGGGTGATTTTTTAATGCAAATCACTCATTTATAGATTCCTTGATATCTTCTTCATTAGTTTCCCTTCCCAAAGATAGATTAGAAAAATAATGAATAGCTTTTGGCAAACTGCATCCTCATACTAAAAGAAAGTGGCCATCAACAGGAGTTGGTATCAAGCATTCAGGCTTGATGACTGCGATGTGCATTTAAGCAGCAGAAAAAGTGGTTGTAAGTACTATTATTGAGACTACAAATGGAATAAGTACATGTGCTATGACTCGCTTAGCTTCTCTAGTAAGGGCAGCTTGATACTTGCATGTCAACAAGCAAATAAATACTGTAGATAAACAAAAATTGTTTGATCTATCCTAAATATATTTGCATGTATCAACAAAATCTATTAAGCACATATGTATTGTACACACATGATATAGAAGTCTAGTCTTATGCATCCATTTTCACCAACCACAAATGTCAACCACATTATTCTGTCATTGCTCAAACACCATATAGTCATACTACAATAAAGAAGCTCATGAACAGTAGCGCCAAATAAGTATTATGGCTGATAGTTTACTTTCATCTCACATGCCAAAGTAACATCTGAAGTATAAAAATAACTCTGTTCACAGAGTCCAAGTTCCCTCGAGAGGAGAACTGGGCATGTGACTGCTGACCATAGCTTCGGAAATGAACTTAGGTTCTGATCATGCTCTGTTGTAGCCAAGCTTTCGGGAAACAGAAGTCAAAAGAGATTCCCCGAAGGGAGAACAAGATATTGATCATTTTGCATCAACTTGAGAACAGGAAAACAAAACAGAGAGAAAGTGGTCTTTTACTTGGGATAAGGCTACATGTCAGTTTACGAAAGCCCTGTGTACATGCAGCTAAAACATCCTCTGCTACAACAGTCGCCTATTTCTGAGCATGGCTTTCCCGTGCAACTTCTGTCCATGTACAAGTCCTTGTTTCACCAACCCAACTTTATTCCCGGGAGCACTTCTGTCCTTTCTCCTCTATTCAAGTCCAAGGTGTGTCCTAGCCATTATCCATCTCACTCAGGACCCCCACATCAATAAATCATGAAGATTGGAAGCATGGATCTAGGGTTCCTTGTGTTAAACGAAGCCCCACTCCCTCCTTGATAGGAAGGCCAAGGTAAGTCCGCAAAAATTCAAAGCCTAAAACCAGAGCATATATAATATTGTCATAGTCCAATGCATCTGATTGAGAAGATAAGCGACAAAACATACACATGGACCAGGTCCCCTGAGAATTTCTTCCCGGCTGCACCGGTTCTCGCAGAAAAGGACATTGAATCCTTGTGGTTTAGTGCGTGCAAGACGAAGTCTAGTGTTTCTAGATCCCATGCCGTAACTATTTGGTTAGCAACTTTTGTCCGTGTCTCCTCCATTTGATGTCTGATCTCGTACTTCACCAACTAGAAGACAGAAGAGATGTTATTATAAGCTGTAGCCATCTCACGGGAAGCAGGCTTTTACCATGGTGAGAGCCAACACCTACTACAGTTGTGAAGTACCATCGAACTATTCCCTTCTTGACAGACACCATGCATGCAATAGTCGTAATTTGGCCCTCTGCGTACTCTCTCTACTGTCGCAACGGCGCTAAAATAACAAAAAGATAAATTGATTGAATAACATTCTTTCCGATCGAACGGTCCTCCGTTTGCTTCCCATATCGAACGATCACGAGCCACGACAACTACTTGAATGTTACCCCCCGTCACTTACCCTGAGGTAGTTATTGAAGCCGGCGACGGCCCCACGTGGGCTCCATCATTACCGACAGTCACCGACGCAAGGCTGGTGAGTGTCCGATAAACGAACGGGTAGTTGGATGGTCTCCCATGCCCCCCTCCCCCACCTCCCTACAAGCACCACCATCCGATCCCTGGACCACCTTCTCGTGGATCGTGGTCCCCAGCGGACGGCGGATGTGCGTGCACCCAACAACCACGAGTCGCATCACGCCTCGATTAAGAAAGCCGAGATCGCCTATGATTACACCTCCAACCCGCCGTACCTACTGATCCCCGTCTCTTACAAAAATAGACGTTCCACGTGGACCGTACGATCCTTTAAGTGGACGGCCTGATGATAATCTTAAGCAGAGATCGCGACGGAGATGCAGCGGACGATTGTAGGCTCCATCACCGGTTTGAATTGAAGTGAACTTCGTAATGAATGCATTAAGTTAAACTTCATAGCAAATAAAAGGCACTTACCCTCTGACCGTTCGATTGGAATCAGACGAGCTAAATTACTCCATCCTCGTCAAAGCAACGTCCGCCGTACCTGGAAGGGGAATCTTGAACGGTTAATGGCATTACTGTGGTTTAATCAGAATATAAAAACTTTATAGTAATTCCGAAAAAAAGTAATTATTACGATCCCCGCTTGCCACCAAACGACGGTTACGGACAAAACTAAACCGGGGGGCGACGGGCAGTATCCCGTTTAAGTCCATCCCTGATGCATGGGGTTTCACCGGAATCTGGAATTTGCAACCGGTTTGGCCTGTGGACCAAAGAGAAGCTCTGGTCCGCGAACACGTCGCGTTCCACTTGTCTTGAAATCCCAACGGCCAGATCCGTCCAACGGCACCGTTCCATGCCTCGCGTTATGTTTACAGGATAAACGCAAAAAAGATAACGGCAGCGCTTTAACCGTTATCTTGAATCAGACCACACTAGTTTTTTCTTCGCCTTTGGTTCACACTTTTCAGTGAGAAAAAGAGAGAGAGGCGAAGGATGGGGAAGTACACGAGGAAGTGCAGCAGAGGGGTCGGAGAACTCGCGGTGATGGAGGTGACCCAGGTGGTTGGGGTGAGGACGAGAGGGCGGTCCCACTCCCTCGCCGACGCGGCCGCTGCCGCCGTCAAGAGTCCAAGGCGGAGGAGAACGGCCGCACCGCCGTCCACGGAGGTAGTGCAGACGTCGTCCTACCTCCAGCTCCGCAGCCGCCCCCTCTTCATGACGATCCGGAGGCCGCGGTTGCAGGCAGAGAATTCCCCCGCCGCCTCCGACCCCGGCCCTGCTGCGGAGGGAATCTCCCAGTGCTCGAGCAACGGTTCTAGCGAGGTGGTGGGCGACGGGAAGGTGAGTCCTCTGAACCCGAAAACCCTGGCGGGATTCGAACTCCACTTCCTCGAGTTTACGTCAATTCTCATTTCTTCTTGCTTTTTTCGGTCCAGAAAGGCGAGGTTGTAGGGAGTTCGACGTGTAACTTCAAATCTAGAAGGGCGAGGTTGCTGTGCTTGCAATTCTTTAATTTTTTGCCCTTTTCTTCCATTATGCTTTGGTTTACACGTCTTTGTCTCGACTCCAGTAGAGAGACGACCCCCTCGAGCGTGGCACGTCGCGAAGCGGGCGATCTGGAATCGACGGCTGCGAGGGCGAGAATGAGGTCGGGTTCGAGTCCGACGGTTGGGGCGACAACGACGGAAGCCGAAATCGAGGAGTTTTTCTCGGCGGCGGAGACGGATCAGGCGCAGCGCTTCGCCGAGAAGTATACTTCCCCCTGCCTCTCTCTATTCCTCGTCGTCTTAAAGCCGAAAGCCTCATTTCTTTTCCGTTCCGTTTTGCCGCAGGTACAATTACGACGTTATCGGCGACGTTCCGTTGGACGGCCGCTTCGACTGGGTTCGGATCAACCTTTGAAGCGAATGGCCAAAGAAAATGCAAAAAAAAAGAAAAAAGAAACGACTTCTTTGTCATTTCGTCTCTCTTTTATGTGGGTTTTCTTTGGGGGTCTGTAGTTTCTTCTAGAAGCAATGTACAGAATTGTAAGTTCAACCACCGCCATTTCATCGCTGTCCCTTTCTCCACCTTCGGTACGAATCGTAAGGATAGGAGGTAGGAGAAGTAGAATATGCTTCCATCTCCTGCTGCAGTCCTAAGAAACACTCATCTCCCTTCTCCCGCTCCTTTCCATGGTCCGCTCTCGATCTCACGACCCACCCTGCCTAATAAAATTTCCCTATTCTGGTGGGCGGAGGCGACGAGGAAGAGGAAGCAGGGAGGAGCTCTCGGCCGGGCGGTGCTCCGCCACGTGACGATGAACCCGACGGTTTGGCGGAAAGCTTGAGAAGAGGGCCCGCGCGGCACGTGGTGAGAGCTCTTGCCCGTCCAATCATCTCACATTTGCGTTCTCCTTTTCCTGCGCTATTTTCTTTGCGATCGATCGAAACTCGATTTTAAATTACTTGTTTTGCTGTTCTGGGGGCTGCATCGGATCGCGTGAACTTGTAATCATGAGATGGAAGAACGCACTCTGTGGGAAAGTGCGAGAGAGAGAGAGAGGGAGAGGAAAGGAGGAATATTCCACCTTCGGAAATCGTGCGAGTCGCTTCCACCGAAGAGATGTGGAAGAGATTAAAAAAGAAGTAATGGATGAGATTAAAAAAAAGAGAGGATGGAAGTTTGAGCTCCACGCCTTGTGGTGGTAGGAATTTGGGGGTTGGAGTTCCGGGATGGGGAGACTTGTTGTGGATCCCTAGACGAGTAACATTCTATGAGGGGGCCATAAGATGGTAGCCGAGCTTCTGATGTCTCTTTATGATCTGCGACTGCAGATAGACTTTGACAGATGCCTCTAAAGCGGACCTTTAGAAGTCCTGAGGCTGATGAGAAAGGAAGTTAAATAAATCAAATATTTGTAACAGAGGAATCCGAACATGCGAAAGGAAGTGAAATATTGAAACGCGAGGAAGCGAATATGAGTTTTTTTTATGGAAAGAAGTAACTTGAAATAAGACTATGAGAGATGGATGGGTGATCGGAAGACGTATTAATGTTGAGCACCATCTCGATTCGATGGATTGATTATTGTTGCTGAAATTGTTAGATGTATCCATGTAATTAAGAGTCATGCTTTGCACTGCCCATTGTGGCATTATTAAAATTTCCCTGAATATTGAAAAGGTAAGTTGACCACGTTACAAGGAGTGAGTGATATCGGGAAGACAATTTGACCAAATTAAAGGGTTTGACAATCTTATGTGATACTTACAAACTTTCGGCAAATGCCACTTACTCCTAACGAGAAGTATTCCTTGGAAGATGTGTTTGCGGATTTCGAACTCCATGCAAACTACGTTCCTGCAATTATTTGTTTATTGGACCAAAAAGGAATCGTCATTCGCAGATATGCAGTATATAGAGAAGGCCAACAACTAGTAGATGATACTGTAGGAACATTTGACTAATGAAATGTAGGCAGGAGTTGGAAATTAGTAGCCAAAGAATGTCTAAAAGCAGAAAACAGAAATAGTTATCAAATAAGCTATATCTACTAAACACATTGGTTTCTTCTATCTCTAAGACAAGTTTTGTGCTCCTAAATAGAATCTTCCAAGTACATTACAACGAATATGTAAACTACGGTTCTAATATGTAAACAGCGGAAAAACACTATCGTGTAGAACCATATTACCATGTGGTTCTAATGTTGACCGTCGGTCATTCTTCAATGATTCTATGGTTTTATTGTTTTGCATTTATAGATAACGATTATGATAACCATGTGCATTAGATATGACAGCATAAGATTAACTCGAAAGGCTTACCTACCTATTTGATTAGATATAAAATATTTCCTCAAATGTAAGGGTTAGAGTTGTCTTAATTGAGTGGGGACCTTCGTATATTAGTTGGCTTTCGAGATCAACTAATAACTAGCGGTTAAAAAGCGTTTTGTATTTATCGGTTGACTTTTAACCATGTCTCGTGCCCGAGTTGACCCGACCGAGTGCCTTGAGTTTGGATTCACTTAATCACCGAGTCGAGAATACATCCTCAACCCGTGTTTGCTGGTATGTGCAGAACACAATAGCCGATCCGAATTCGACGACCGGATCGGCATACGAGTGTACTATTCCTTCATCAATTGTAAATCCGAATCCGATCCGGTTTCTGGTATTATCCAAGTCTTCTCTGTGGGTGCCGTGGGCGAGCCACATCCCCTTTCATCTAATGACTCCAATTAAGAGACTCGTGCGTGCCTCGTCCACTCTCTTTCCACATCACATCCGAGGTGTGCTCCACCAATTAAAGTCATCGTCCACGCACGATGTGCGTCTACGCATTTTGTAGTGGTGTGACGACACACATCCATCGAGTGGACAGGCGATGAAGGCATTCAACCAAATGAGTAGATGATGCCTTCCTGAGATGTTAACCAGCAGTCTTCTACTAAATTCCCAAGACTGCAACACCCCTCGTGTCAAGTGACGTAATTTACGTCAGATTATGTTCCATGTATCATTTCCCTGCCAAATGCCAGCTCAGATGGGCAAGTCAACCAACTCTGGCATTCCTCGCTAGTTACACATTTAAGTGGGCCCCAATCACAGGGTGGCATGTATTCGAGTTAAAAATGGACGTGTCGGTATAGATATACAGGATTAATGGGACAGTGACACTTTACTTACCCATTGCTGGTTACCAGAATTTGATTGGAGAAAGCGACGGAGTCGCATGGAGCCCACATTCCGAGTCTAATAAAAAGACAAGTACAATAGTGGGTAATCTACGAAGCATCGACAGGCGTCCATGGAGCAAGGGACGAGAAGGGTTTATTTTATTTTATTGTATTATTAATGTTGGCACGAGCGGTCGCACAAAAGGAGGAATGATCGACGAAGTCGGGAGGCTTGGGGGTTTTCGTGAGATTTCGGGCCGTCGAGGTTCGGGATGATGTGGGGCGAGGGAGGGCGGTTCTGCTGGGGGAGGACGGAGGGGGAAGGGCGGAGGGAAGTGAAGGGCATCGTGGTGATATTCGCGTGGCTCTCGAGCCTGGAGACCCATCTGAAGCCTTACGTCGATCTTTACTGGTCTCTCGGGTGGAGACCCCTCGTTTGCCATGTCGATTTCCTCACGCTGTAAGGCGCTGATTGCTCTGGTTCTTACTTTCTGACGAAGATTCTGCGCGACGTCAACTTATGTGATTAGATTATATGTTCTGGTTGTTTAAATGTGTTTGATCTTTTCAAAAGTATAGTTTTTATTGGGAGAATTCATACCAGTGTGCAGCTCGATCACACTCTGTTCTTTATTAATAAAGACTCTTGTGAACCATTGTGTTAGTTGATCGTCAACTGTTTTCTTTGATGTCTTGAGTAGGTAGAATTTTCTGAAAGGAACTCTCGAATATTACTCAGCCAGTCTTGTGACTTAAGTACAATATTGTGTTTCAAAAGGAATCTTGTTGGCTTTTAGGACCTTTTCTGTAGTTGTGGTAATCAGCTGCCACAAGTTGTATCTGTAACTGGAATGCAACTCCAGGATCTGGTTTTTTGTGATGCTGGCCAATCTGTTCTTGTCTTCCAAAGACATGGATGAAGAGAAATCTATTGTAAGCATGTCTGTTTTTCTGTTTTTCATTTTTCTGTTGCTCATACCAATCCATTAGTATGCTGGAAAACCCTGGTCAAATATGGTATTTACGGTTTCTGTGATACTGGTAGCACTTTTGCTGACTCTTACATTCATGACTTAGTTCTATTTGATTGGTAGCATGAAGATGGCACAAGGAGTTTTTGCAAACTTAATAACTCCATTTGGTTTAAAATTCAATTAGTTTTGTCTTCATTTTTATTTTTAGAAACTATATTTAAATGCTGTTCAATAATAGTATCTTGATGGAAAACACAGGTGCAACGAGTTAAAAGTTTATCTTGCCACAGAAAATCTATGTTGGTGCAAAATTTGGACTACCTATAATCATTATGTTCTTACATTATCAAAGAGGTTAGGATGCTTATATGATGACAGCAGTACTTCTTCCTCTTGTTAAGATCTACCATGAAGCATGAGATATCATAGCAGATTAAATGTTCTGCTTTATGCCCATGTAACTGCAGCGCAATCCTTGTTTTCTTTTGTATGGAATTTGAATTATAGGGTGTTTATGTTTGTCCCATGCTTTTATCTTCTTTCGGAGTATGTTTTCTGCACACCCTAAACCTTGTGTGATGTTAGTATTCAAAACCGTTAGTGATCCAGACCTCGTAGAGTACTAATTACTCAAGAAGCAAGGCTGGGCTCTAAGAATCATGTATGTCATTTTCACTAAAGCAAAATTGGAAATCTACTAGACTTGGCTAGACTCTTTGGCCTTGTCTGTTTCTGTCTATATCTTGGTGGTTCTTTGTACTGCTAATTATAATATTTTCTTATCATGATGGCAAATCTTTCAGAGTTTTTGGTGCATAATTTGAACTTTTTGCAGGATTTTCCCTAACAAGGCCACTTCGCTTGCATGTGGTGTACTTGATGAGCTCGTGAAGGTTGGTTCTACTGTAGCAATGCAGTATATCTTTAATTATCTTAATTTATGTATTGGGCTACCAAGATCACATATGAAATAAGAAGTCATCCATTGATGTGCTATTTGACAGTTGATTTTCCACACTTGAAGTATTAGTTGTCATCACATTTACTTTGATAAACCAGGTCCATATTTTGCATAATTGAGCTGCATCAATTGAATTTGTTCTTTCTTGTGATCCCCAACTGCATCCTTAACACTGTTATCTAGAACCATTTGTTTATGCTTTCGGGGTTGTTGGAGTGACAGGTTATAAAGATCAAGCAGCTACCAGTTATTCTCATGAGCTTTTCTTTGGGATCAAGAGGTTGCATGTATAAGGTTCTTCAGGTGGGTGTGGTTGTGCTGGACGTCCAACTAAAGGACATCCTTGATTATTACTCCTTTACATTTGTAATCTTTTTCAAAGCATTGTTTGAGTTCATTAAGAATATTTCCCTAGATAAAATTGGATATTCGTTTGTTCTTGCTAAAATATGGCTTCTGCTCCCTTTTTGCAGATTCTCAATGGAAAGATGCAAGAAGAACTTGGACTGGTATACTTGTGTTCTTTTAGTTAAATTTTCATTTACTTATTATGACACTAAACAAATTTCTCCATTTTATTGGCTTATATTTTACACACTAGTTCATGATACCTCTTTTTACTAATGAAGTAATAATAAAAAATCCTGAGATGTATATTGTCAAGGACTAGTCACCTTACAGTCCACCTGTTGAATGTAAATAGACCCATAAATATCATGTTAGTACTCGGTCTGTGCGCTTGCTTTATTGTGAATTCAAAGTTCACCAGACATGTTGTGTGGCATCTACTTTTCTTTCCCTTACTATCAGGAACTGTTAATACATATAGCAGAACGAGAAGTTAATAAATCTAACAAAATTTCTTTTACTCTGTCAAGTTTTTTATTTATCATTTTAGTTTTTAAGTAGAAAAATCTTGTTTGAAGACACTTTTAATGAACCTATTTTCTTTTCTTTTAAAGGATGAATATCGGCTGATAAGAGAGTGTATCTGTGGACAAATATATGACTCCGCTCCTGTAGACTTTACTGGTAAAATGGCCACTCGATTTCTCCATCATCACACTGCTCAGAGATTGTTTAGCCCAACAAAAATAACATCTTGGATGAGAAAAGTCTTGACATCTGGTCTGGATGTTGTTCTCCCAAGTAGATCTGAAGCACAGCGTGCAGAGTATTGGCAGTCTTTGTACTCATCAGTTGCAATAGTACACTTTTTATTTTGAAGTCATTTTTTACAACGTCCAACTAAAATTATTGGTGTTTTATGCTATTTCCATTCACATTTTCTTGTTATTTGTTGCAGAGCATGGGTCCTATTCTTATATTTTCATCAGAAGATGATGACCTTGCCCCTTACCAAGTTATCTTTAACTTTTCTCTACGTCTGAAAGAGCTCGGTGTTGATGCTAAACTTGTCAAATGGAGTAATTCTCCTCATGTAGGTGAGTCCTGACCTGATTTTCACTGTTTTGAATTCAACATGATGAAAAGTAGGTAAGGTTGTTTTACCAATTAAACCACTATTGTATAGATTATCTCATTTCTACATCTTAAATCCCATACCTTTAGCATTGTCTGTAACCAAAGGGACCATAACATTATAAGACAAGGTTATACCAAATTATAACCATCTCATGGCATGACATTAGCATCTGGACTCAATTCCGGCAATATAGACTAGTTAATGACTGCTCAACATCGCCTTAGAACAATTTGAGTATATAATTGTGGAAATTTTAATGCTGTTCATTTCATGGATTAAGGTTTTGCACTTTATAATTTTGGCATGTGATAGCAGAGGCACAACATACCATTGTGTGTATGTTGCCAGGGGCCAACTGGCAATGGAACAGCATTTAACATTTAAACCTTGGTTCATTTGATATATTTATGCTCTATCTTTCTCACGTCAAGATATTTGGACTTCTTTTGTAATCCTCTGTTTGTTAACTTTAGGGCACTATAGTCATCACCAAACTGATTACCACTCTAATGTCATCGAGTTACTTGGCAAGGCAGCTACAATATTTTCCCAGAGAAGGCTATTCAATGAAGGATCAGAAAACCTCAGAAGTTCCTGTAACAATATATCAGAGTCCATTTGCAGTCTTCATGAAACGGCACTGAGCTCAAACGAGAGCTTAAGAAGGGTCGACGTTAGTGCTAGTGATAATATTTGTGTACCCAGCTCAAGCAACAATCTGGAAGTGAAAGTTGGAAGCTCTTTGCTAGACGAGCGGAAGGGTAATTCGTTTACTTTTCCCAGCGTCAACCTGCAAGGGGTTTTAAGCCAGGTCTTGTTCGATGTATGTGTTCCTAAGAATGTTGAGGGCTGGGACATAAAGCCAGTTTCCTTAAATGTGAAGCAGTCTATTGATTTAGCCCGCGGTCATGGTCCTTCGAATCATATGAGGTGCATAAGATGCTCCAGATTGTAGAAATTTTCCGCTGACTGCCAAAGGATTTCTTTAAATGTAACTGGATGCATGTGAATGCAACCATCAGCACTGTATAGTCTTTGGTAGAGATTCCGAAATCAGTACAAGGATGTGCTACTGCTCTACATTGTGAATTCCTTCCAGGATCAAAAGGTACATGGCACATATGTCTAGTAATTCCTTTCTCTGTTTTCTTTTTGTTGTTTAAGTAAACTGTATATGAGTGTTATGTTAATACAAATCTGTTAGTGATAAATCTGGGTACATTCAAGAAGAAACTTTCTTATGCAGCTGGTTATGTAAAGATTTGTTTTCTAATGGTCGCATAGGTAGTGCAACCATCAAATTTTGTTTTTGTTTTTCCATCTAGTTGAGATAAGTAATGATATGAATAATCAAAATAAATCTTTTTCCATTAATTACAGGACAAGTCATTTTCTATTTCGTTTATTCTTCAATATATTGCTATTTTGGCGAGCTAAAGTCATGCCGCAAAAACTATTAAGAGTGGACTTGATGAATTTGAGTTAGCACTGTATTGTGTGATTAATTCGAGTTAGAGGTTCTATGTTCATCCTCCATAAATTGCATAATTTAGCCACATTATCAGTATGATGGATGATGTTTCTTTCTATAGATATGGATTGGCGTGTATGAATCTTGTACTAGTGATCGAGAAGCTTATCTTTGGGTGCTTCCTTCTCCTCCTCCGTTTTCCACCGGCCTGTGCCTTTTTCTGGTATTTTCACATGTTGCTTCCACCACTGGAATCCATGTGCTTGCCGGCCCCACTTGTGAGTCAGCAGTCACCTGTTGAAGCACCCTTTTTCCTTCTTCTGTTCGATGAAAAGCCTCATCCACACGTTCTGCGACCGGCGATGGTGGAGGGAGCGCGACGTGCGGCTTGACGCCTCCTTCCCTCTTCCCTGGCGCCAGGCCTGGGCGAGGCAGTGAAGCGGCCGAAGGCGACGTTCCACGCGCTTGCTTCCGCTTGGCGCAGTCAAACGGCGACTCCTTGTAGCGGAGGCCACCGCGTTTGCCAGCCGCGAATGAACTGGCTGATAAGTTGACTCTCTCAGTCCCACAATCCATTTCCCGTCTTCGTCAGAAGCCGGAGAAGACGCTCCTATCATAAGATCAATCAGCCCATCTCTTGCCTCTCTAGTCGCCCTTCTGGATTTGTATTCAAAAATGAATACATACTTATTTATTTAACTAATAAATTTATGTAATCTTACAAATAATATATATTAGATATCTAATAAACAAACATACAATCATATAAATAAATATAAAAAATATTTAAAATAAATAAAATTTTGAATGATGCAAGCAACTCGCAAGGAATCGAAATTATAAATTATTTTTTTTATAACTAGTTATGTTTAAGTAATTACATTGAAATCTTTATATTTTTAAAAAAATTATATTGGGATCTTCGTACTTACGAAAGTGAAACATTAAAACCCCTATATAATGTTAAAAAGATAATTTTATTATATTAAAAATTTAAAAAAATAGATTTTATTAGAATAAAATTTTAATATAACTTTTGAAAGGATAGGGACCAGAGATGCTAAGAATAGTTAATTATAATGAGTAATATACAATTAGCCCCAAATAAGAGTTAGAGTTTTTACATAAATCTTATGATTTTAAAGAATCTCATATAGTAAGAACTCATTAATCTCTCACAAATATAGAAATGCTAATGTTATTTTAAGAAAACATCAACTTTGGAGTATCTCTAACGTAACATCCAATCCAAATATGATTTTTTTTAAAAAAATATTAAAATTCTAATTCATTCAGGCCCTCAAAGTGTATTTTCAAATATGTTATTCATGTTCTTCGTTGACCGACTGACATTTGCGATTCTTACACCGACTGTACGAAGAAGTCCTGTCATTATATTAAGCTTAATAATCATCATAATTCTTATTAACAAATGTCAACTACGACTATGATTGCCCGACTAATGTTACATTCGACAAGAGGACACAACGTAACTAACTTATGGCTTACTTGGTCAGTGGGCCCCCAAACCAAAATAATAATAATCGCACTACGATTGCGTACGAAAACGCGCGTGATCGTAACGTTCAACGGCCATGAGCGAGAGAGAGGAAATGTAATGCCGAGGCGGTCATTCATTGTCGACCTGTTTCGATTTTGTTTTCTCCCCCCTTTTCTCGTGGACGGCCGTACTCCCAACGCGTACGCGAAAACCCACTCTGTACCTCCCGACATCATTGTTCTTTGATCGTTCATCTGATGGTTGCGTCGTCGATTGATGTTTGGTGGCGATGAATCCAACGAGAAAATAAATTGTTAACTTGAAATATGATTATTCGGATGCCGAGTCAAAGTCACTAACATAGAATATCGAGTATGTGCCCAAATTGAATCTAGGCCGTCCACTTATTTAATTACTGTAGATGGTTTGGGAATGCACATGAAATTTTCTGCCACTTCTGTCGATTCCCGATTGGCACGTGCTCGACTCGTGGCCGTCGAATGACTCGTCAACACGAAGACGCGCTTCTGCGTCATGGCTCGCTCGGAGTCCTTCCAACGAAGTAACTGTGGGGAGATCGGGTCAAACCTATGTCGCATTCCACAGGACCTCTGCAATTGGAAGGAAAGCCCACGACGTTGACCCCGGCCGAACACGCTCAAGCGGCTGTGCAATCGACGGTCACGATCATCCGGGTGTTTTTACGGGGTACTGTTTTGGAGTATGACAACGTTTTCATTAGGAGAAAGAACCGAAGGAGGAGGCTATCAACATCACGCCCCTTCCAAAGGCCGGCCTTCTCTTCCGCCCCCTCCCCCTTACCCCCTCTCCCTCTCTTTAAAAGTAGGCGAGCGAGAGAGAGAGGAAAAATTTTGAACAAAAATTCCAAAAGAAAGGAAAGAAAAAGATATTTTTTTTCCTTTTTATCTTTTCCCTCTCCCTTGATTGTTCGTTCGATTCATCCACTCTTCTTTTCTTCGCGTGGATTTACGCTGGATTGGAGTAACCGAACCAGATGCTTTTGGTTCTGGTTTTTTTTTGATTCGATCGAGTCTTGGAAAGGGGAATGCGAGTTGTTCTTTTGTAATTATTAGAGGCGGACGGGAACTCCACCCGGTATTGGCGGTGGCGGTGTTGGTTGTGGTGCAATTGAGCGGGGAAGAGGGCGATTTTTTCTGATTCTTGAGGGATGGCGGCGAAGGCGGGGAGGGCGATGCCGTTGGGGGTGCTGCTGAAGAGGGAGTCGACGAGCGAAAAGATCGAGAATCCGGACATTCTTTACGGGCAGGCCAGCCAGAGCAAGAAGGGGGAGGATTTCACCTTCCTTAAGGCCGAGTGCCAGCGCGTGCCCGGCGATGGCGTCACCACCTTCGCCGTCTTCGCGGTAATTGTCTTCGCCTCTTTTGAAGTTCTTGTTTTTTTGGGGCCGATCTTTCTGTGTTCGTTCTTCCTGAATTCTTGTGTCATTGCTACAATGCGTGCGGCTTTCTGTCTTGATTTTTAACGGGTCCTTGTTCGGGGTTTTGTTTGTGGTGTATCCTCTGGATGGTTATTTGGCTGTTCTGATTTATTGGATGATACTATTTGGCTGTTCTGATGTATAAAAGCTGATCTATGAGATAAAGGTAATCGTGAAATTTTGTGTCGTGATTTAACCTTTTGTAACAGTTTTGAGTATTTTGGACTCATGAAAGATTTCGGGGCCTCTATAGCATTGTTAGGCTGATGGTTATGATGAGAAGGTTGTTCTTGATTTTATTTGGCAATCAATCTTGAGTTGCTTCTGGGGTCTGCTTGTCAAAAAAAAAAAAAAAAAAATCTGAGTTTGACTTGGTACGCTGTTGATTGGAATCATATTAGTTCTCACAATTTTTTTTTTAACTTTTGGAATCATTTTATTTTTTTTCTTTTTCTTAATTCTTTGAGGGCCATTTACTTCAGTTATTTTATGGCCGACTTACATAGTTCTTGAGTATTTGATCATGAATGTTCCAACATGCTGTTTCTCGTCCTGCTGTGATAATTTTTTCATATTTTTATGTAACATCTCGGGACAAGATGTTATCCATCCCTGCCATCTGAAAGAGACCCAAAAAATAAAAAGGGAAAAAGTAAAAACGTTAGAGAAAGTTAAAAGTGAATTTTAAGAAGCTATACCCTTGCTGTGAATTTCCTATAGTCCTATTGGAATATATATTCGCACAAAATTATTTGCTTGTCTTTGATGGTTTTTCCTTTAAAACTCTTTCATGTTGTATCTACTACTTATTTGACATTTCGAATGTGACTTATGTATTTAGATTGAGTGAAACATAACTAATTGCTTTGAACCTTAATAAACTAAAAAAAAATTCATAAAAAACATATGGAAAATATGAAGATGGAATGCCTAACCTGCTCAAAGATTTAACTTTATCAAAATTTTCTTAGGTTCATTGCATGGAACTACTAAATTGAAGCAAGTTTTCTGTTCAAGGTATATAGAAAGGTGATTTCCATGATGAAATAGAAAATTAACATGCCAACCTCTGAGTTGCTAGGGTACATTTGAGACAATTGCTCCACATATTCTGAGACGTTGACATATTCAGATATTTTTTTGGCTTCTGTCTGGTCTTCTGTTTCCCATGGTGTTGATAACTTATTCTCATGTACATGCTCATGATGACTACTCTCTTGCTACCTTTTAGCTTGATTAAACAGAAATCATTTTGCGGAATAACACCCCTTCCTGAATTGGGATTGTGCTTTATGATCTGTTGCATATCCATAATACCATATAATTTATTAGGAAGGTCACAATTATCAGTTGACGACATGAGGCTGATCTCATGGGGCTTTCTACCGATCCTGTAATTTGTGCTCTTTGGATATTTTTATTAATAAGTAAAAACAAATACAATGTCCCAACCAAACATATGTGCTAGCAAATATCACTTGAAGTTGTATTTTTCTGTTATGGCACTACATCAAATAATGATTCTTTCTAATGTGGGTTTGAAGATGATGAATTCTATCCACTTACCATTGGTGTTTTGTCTAATATGCTGTATATTTCTGCTTGTTATTACAGCTCTTTGATGGACATAATGGTTCTGCAGCTGCCATTTATGCAAAGGAAAATCTTTTGAATAATATTTTATATGCTATTCCTTCAAATCTGAATAGAGACGAGTGGCTAGCGGCACTACCAAGAGCTTTGGTTGCAGGATTTGTGAAAACAGATAAAGACTTTCAAACTAAAGGTGTGGTTTTTGTATAACGTTGCAATTTCAATCTCCCAACTTTTCAATATCAAAGCTATATTGAATCCATTGTAAGATTATACAGTGTATATAATAATTCTTCAATATTTGGTTGCCTGCAACTGTTAATGCATGCATATGATAGTTTCAGGCAAATACAAATATTTTAAATGACTGGCTGATTTTAGTTCTGTGGATGCTTGCATGTGCAATCATTACTTCAGGTGCAACTATTTGGGTGACTATGGGTGAAATAATGGTACCTTTTACGTGGTGAGATTATCCCATTAACATCCATTACAAATATAACCTATTGTACATAACAATAGACCGTATATTTTGATCTAAATGATGTTTTTATTTTTTGTTTTGATACTATATATTTATTTTATTTCTGGATATCATTTTATATTTTTTATTATGTTCAAATTTATTATATATTTTGTATTATTTTAGTATCTGTTATCTATTTTCTTGTTCCATTTTATATCATGCATTTTATACTTTACGTTAGATTTTTTATATTTTTATTTTTTTATCAATATTATCTTCTTCTATTATATACTACTTTATATCATATAACTTATGTTTCTAATATTTTATATAAAACTTATGTAAGGGTCTCAACCTTACTTTTGCACAACATACAACATTTCAGGTTGTAGCATGTAAAGGCTTGTTTACATTTGCACATGTTGCAAGTAGTTTTCTTGAAGGTAACAAAACATATGAAAAGAGCTACTAGCTGCACATAAGACTTATGGGCAGCTCAGTTGCAGGTGACTTACCTGTGCTCCTATGTGAATTAAACCTTCAATTCATGGAACTCCTTTTTTTCTTATCTGGTCTATATTCTTGCACCAACTGGTATATAAATATTTCTTATTCAATGATTGTGCTAATGAGGCATGCTAAGGTACAAGCACTTGCATTAATTGTATAGTATTCTGTGAGGTTATGGTCTTGCTAACATAACTAATATATATTATATTAAGTAAGCACTTAATTAGATTGTAACATATTGAATAGTTCATATAAGCAACATCCTAGAGGCAAGGGATTGTTGTCGAGACCAATAACCTTGGCACATAGGATAAACTTTCGGAGATGAACGAGTCTCAGGATGCTTATGTTATGCTTGTATGGCTTCCAATGCTGCACATAAATGATTGAATATATTTTTTGATTTATATGTATACATATATATTCTTATCAGATCACACCAATCATATCTATGCATGCAACATAACTTTTATGTGGTTTTGAGATAAAGATAATGAATAATCTAATATTAGTGCTTGGGGTGAGAATTATGCTGGTTTACATAGTTTTGGCATTGGATATGTGCACTTCTTATTCTTGCATATGCATTGGTATCTCTGCGGCATCTTCCATTTTATGCTTTGAATTTCTGTAGTTGCTTATTTGTTTTTTTCTTTGTTTTTTTATTGCTTTTGCTTTTCTTTTACTTTTATGTTCTGTTGCTGATACTTATATAAGACATAAACAGTCATCTTCATATTATTTGAGCTAATAAGCAAAAATCAATATTTTGGTTATTCACTTACTATTGAATGGCAGGTAAATAGTAATTTTTGATTGGTGTTTCATTTTGCATTTTAATTTTGTTAATTTTCATATTAAGTGCATCTAGCTTACATGAGAACTTTCCATTACACCTGGGCTTGAAGCAAACTTAGGGCCTTAATGCACTTTAGAGACAAGCATTAGTCCTAATTGACTTTAGAGGTCTCCGACCCTTTCTTGTTCTATATTTACTGACCTTATACAGATATTAGCATGATTTTTGGACTTGATAATTTATATTTTCCAACTGGATAGGTCATTTATGGAATTATTGTATTACACAATATCTGCTATATTCACACAGTATCTACTATATTACAAGGTTCAGGAATTTTCTCTCATTGATGTTGACTTCTGCAATTCATAGATAATTAAGTTTCCCTTGTCTATTTAAGAATAAAACTGAGCTGAATATTTCTTGTGGATTTATTTTTTTCAGCACATTCTTCAGGAACTACTGTCACATTTGTCATAATAGATGGATGGGTAGTAACTGTAGCATCAGTTGGCGATTCACGATGCATAGTTGAATCTGCCGCCGAAGGTTCTATTTATTGTTTGTCTGCAGACCATCGGCTGGATGTTAATGAAGAAGAGTAAGTGATTTTGCAGAATCATTCTATTGGTAATTGCTTCTGTCTTTCTGTGCTTTATACTTCACTCTTTCTCAGGGTTGAGCGTATAACAGCAAGTGGAGGTGAGGTTGGACGATTGAACGTTGTTGGAGGTGTAGAGGTAAATCCTGAAAAAAAAGTAAAAATGGTGTCTTGTACTCATTTGGTCCACTTAGCTACTTCTGTGTTTGGACTAATCATTCAAAAGGTCTACATGATCATACATGATAATCTCCCTTTCTTCTAACTCTGGCTTGCTCATAGCTCTAGCAAAGTACCATTTTAGAGCCAGTATCTTTGTATTTGCCTTGTTGTTTTCCTAATGCAGAGATCATTTGCTCTTTCAGATAGGTCCTCTCAGATGTTGGCCAGGTGGATTATGCTTATCAAGATCAATTGGAGATATGGATGTTGGTGAATATATAATTCCAGTTCCTTATGTCAAGCAAGTAAAGGTCTGGGAACTGCTGCTTCGGACAATTTTTTATCATGCAAAAGTTAATTTCATTCGTTCTGTTAATGATGGGTGTCAGGGTGTTTGTTTATTGTCATATGCTTAGTACATACTACGTGCTTAAGTATCATGTAGTGTAAATTTTTATCATCCCCAAATATATTTTTTATGTGACTTCAAATTCGCTTTAAAAGGGTCTGCTGAGTATTTAATTCTTATTTTGATATTTAAATTTAGCTGAATTCTTTTTCCTTTCGTCAATGTCTCTCAAAATTGTTTTCTGTTGATTGGATTGAACTTCGTGTTTGAGTTGTGACCATTTTAGCAGTTTTTCCTGCTTGGTGCTAAGTCAATCTACTTTGTTCAGTTATCTAAAGTTCTAAACTAGATCTACTTATAGATAACTGAAATTAACCATAGTTGCTAAATGTAAAAGTTGTGTAGTTGAAATTTAATTTTTAAGAAACAGAGTATCTTATATTAAATGGGAGTGTGTGGTGTGTAGTTGGAATTTAATTTTTAAGAAACAGAGTGTCTTATAATAAATAGGAGTGGGTGCATCTATGGTTTTTGTCTCTCAGTCATTCTCTTTTACTAGACTAAAATGTGTTCTTGAAAAACCTGAGATGAAAATGTCTAGTTGCACCGTTTGTCCAAATCACAAGTGATAGGACTAGTATGACTTGACTCCTCTGATGGTTTTTTCACATGCTTCCCTTAGAGCTCATCACTTTTTCCAAGTTTTGTCTCCCATCGAGTCCAATCAGTGTTTCCAACTCTTTAAAGAGGTTTTCTGGAGCCACCTAATGTCGATGAATATTCTTCAAAAGGTCATCAAATCTAGAAGCAATGATACTCAACAACCCAACTCACAACAGGCGACTTTAAGCATTCCCATTAGGTAGCAAAGTAACAAGCCAGTACCTTTTTTGTCATGGCATGGACTTTAGCTGTATCGACCAAAACATGCCAAACTTTGGCCTAGCCATATGTCGGCACCCCCAACTCAAGATTTGATTGGCACATTGTGAATAAGTAGATTTCACTTGGTGTCTTAACACATGCTGATTGGCACGACAATCTTTGATTGATAACCTAGCAGGTGTTGGGACTCCATCAGGTGGGACAACTAAGAAAAATAGGAGTTTGTGTACCTTCTGTATGTCCTTGTTGTTGGAGATTCCAAATCTGACACTAATGACAGCCACATCTATTTTACAGCTTCTTTTGCATATCCTGAAGCAAAAGGTTTATATTACTGTATTTTATACTTTTTGGTCTTTTCTTTACAACCTGAACATCTTTTCTGTTCGAGGCAAATTGTAGTTGCAGAATTTTCAGCTTGTGTGCCTTATGTTTATATAGAATATATTAAAATGGGTTCATACTTAAGAGTCTTCTAGTGGCATGCAGTTGATCTGTGGTTATCAGTTCTTTATGTATCTTACATTCGCATGTTTTTTCCCATGGCATCAAGGATTGTGGTATGCCAATTACATTGTACAAGTCTGACCACTTACCATTATGTAATCTTCCATATGATACTAAGTATACCAACACTTCAATAAATCTTTTCTAGTGGCATGCCATGAAATATGATACCAATCAAAATGGTATGGGTTCTGTGCCCAAGGTTTAAGTCATTATTTTTGCTATTTTTAATTCGGTAATAACGCTTACATTTTTTTATAAAGCAGCACTGAGATAGGTTTTTTTTTACAATTACTACAGCTATCCAGTTCCGGCGGGCGGCTGATCATTTCAAGTGATGGTGTCTGGGATGCTTTGACTTTTGAAATGGCTTTCAATTGCTCTCGAGGCCTACCACCAGATGCTGCTGCCAATCAGATTGTTAAAGTACTACATCCTAACGGTTTTTCTTTGTTCGAATTGTTTTGCATATTTTTTTCTTCATGTTTTATTTCTTCATTTTCAGGAAGCAGTGCAAGTAAAAGGATTACGAGATGATACTACCTGCATTGTGGTTGATGTGTTACCACCCGAGAAGTTAACCCCTAGTGTACCACCAAAGAAGCAAGGGATGGGGGTATTCAAAAATATGTTCCGCAGGAAGTCTTCAGAGTCATCTTCTCATTCAGAGAGGGGGGAATCTCCAGAGCCAGATGTAGTGGAGGAAATATTTGAGGAAGGATCTGCATCACTGGCCCAAAGGTCAGAATCTTGTTTGTGTTTTTCCTGTAAATATATCTTTTATGGTTATTGTTTATCACTTTTGATGCTTGAATATTGTACTTATCTGTGTCAATCATGATTGTCATGGTAATCTGATATCATGATCTAAAGTTTAGTCCTATGCTAGGCCCTGATGCCAGTTGGTGATTAGCATGGCACTCATGAATGTTGTACCAACATACATGCATGTCAAACTAAAGGGCTTACCTCTGGTTCAATGCAATGCATGTGATACTTCAAGGTCCTTGGTACAAAATTTTTTCTTGTGAATTTCTATTGATCTATTGTCAATCTTCACAAGTTTTAGGCTTTTGAATATTTTGTTCCTTAATTCAGATATTTTTTAAATTCTAGACATGTCTGATCACTCAGTTAAGCAGATTTGGATATTAATAAGCAGTTGCCTAATCTGTATTTGGAAAGTTATGGCTATACAAAGACAGATCAATACATGGACACATTTACACAAAAATGTCTAGCTTCAGTAGCAGAAAATAAATAAATATTGACCAACTTTTAGTTCTAAGCTTAGTGATTTTTAGCTTCATGATTGATGATGCTTATTGTGTGACTTGCAGGCTAGAGGCCGAGTATCCCATCCGCAACATGTTCAAACTTTTTGTTTGTGCAGTTTGCCAGGTGGAGATGAAACCTGGTGAAGGAATTTCTGTCCATGCTGATTCATCACAACCTGGAAATTTGCGTCCATGGGATGGTCCTTTCCTTTGCCTGAGTTGCCAAGAAAAGAAGGACGCAATGGAAGGGAAGAGGTCTTCCAGAGGTAATCCCCAGTGATGATCATTTCATACTCTTTAAGGTGCATAAGACTGAAGTTTCTTTGCTCTATTTTCTCATGTGTCCAGATTCCTCATCAAGAAGGAGCTCTGAAAGTGAGTAGTTATTATTATTAGTGTCAATATGTATCGTAGCTGAAGATTTTGTGCATATCCTGCCAACGAGAAGATGCTGGGAGGCCTGTCCTCGAGCAAAGCTTAACATGAAAGGAGGAGACTAGCACGTTCACGAGGGATTTCATATGAATGGTTGTTGATGTTCTCGCTTACCGAGGTTGAAACTGGCTCTAGTTGTAAAGCTGGATGTCATCCGGTGAGCACCGTATTGATCGTCATTTGAAGATCATGCGAAGAACAAACAGGTTCATCATTGCTGTCCCTCTGGTCAAGATGGTCCCAATGTCCTTTAATTCTTTTCCTACATGCGGCGCCACATACATTAATCATTATATAGGGGTAATATTTCAACCGTACATAGTGTAAAACATTGGGAGGTTGCATCAAATTTCCCAACCATACAATAGGCAAGGGACAAAGCTTCTCGTGCTAATCGATTCATGCTGTAGATGGATTTCCTGATTTACTTATTAGAATTCATAGGATTTGATGTGAACTGTAGCTTCGTTCTGGTTGGGTATATTTATTCAATTAGTGATATTTTGACATCTTTTTCAAATGTGAACTGTAGTTTCCCACAATGTGTTGGAGTAGTTGTGGTTGTTGTGAGCATAATAACATAATAGGCAAGCAACTGCAACACGTCTGACTACTTGCAAATGCTGCACCTCAGTTGATGTTTCTGGATTGACTCTTCTTTTGGTGTTGGATAAATATGTTAACGATATATTTTGATTCGTGGTAAAAATTATCCTTTTTTATTTCTTTCTTAACACATGCTCTGCTTTAACGGGTTTTGTGGATGAAGAATTGGGCATGGCCTCTACCTACAGACCCGACAGTAGGTTTCTTTTCTTAAGAACAAAGTCCTCGTTGGAGTGCATACGCAATTGCAGACGATGAAGTGTAAATCCCCCGTTCCTGCGCGGAATTAGACGAAATAGAAGTCAAGAGGTTGCCCAACAATGTCGTGTCATCTCCACTGCTGCGTAAAGTCTTAATCCATCCAGAGCAATTCCACCAGAGAGACGATACCTTTAAACTCATGACATGACATGAATGTTGTGGACGCCAAGTAACCCCGGAGATTTTGCAGGCAAATGAATTGATCGAGGCCTGGCCAGAATCCACCGTGGCTCTTAGCTTTCTGATCTCCTCCGACCCACTGCTGTGGGAAGCCATGGACGTCACCGATAGCTGCATGAACCCTTGCGGACACCATGCGATAAAACCGTACCTTGGATGCATGCCGTGCTGCAGCACAACACATGCACACAGGTCCAGACTTTCCAGTATCAGCAGAGACGGATGGAGAAAAGGAGGTCGAGGGAGATGAACAAGGATTTACCGGGTCATTCGTAGGGTTATAGGTCTTGGCGGATGTACTCATCCCTACTGCATTGCCATATCCATAGCTTTAGCCGCTCACGAAATCTAAAGCTTATATAGGACGCACTGCATTCGTTCTCTTCACTACTTCTGCCTTGCCTCCTCTTCTTATTTCTCCGATTGCAGCAGACTCGTGATTTATGTTCCAACACCTCTTCCTTCTCGGCACGACAGCATCGATCAGCATTCGTCTTGAAGAATCCATTTCGTGGAGGACTGACTCCATCCATCGCTAGTGTTTGCTCAATCCGAGGATGAAACAGCCAGCTAGCTCAACTCGACAACCTGTATGTTCAAGATAAAAATGGTGTCTTGCGTCAACACTGCACAAGCTGGTGTTGTGGCCAACTCCGGCCGCTCCTTCTTCCATATTTGATGTAATTATGCGATGCTGGCTTTTGAATGAGTGGCTCAAAACATCTCCAGTTGTTACAAAAGCTCCATCATTATTGCAAGGGGACCAACACCTGAAACCTATCTGCTCTATGAGCCATAGATCTTGTCAGATTTTGCTGGAGCGGTCGTTCCCCGACGCGCCATCTCACATCATTCTGCAGCAGCCATCGCAAACCAACAACTCTTCGCCATATATAGCTGGGATTATGTCCCACATTTGCACCCCGACACTCTTTATCTCGGGCGGTCACTACTCGAGCTTCAAAAACCACCGTCATGTTAAGGAGTTGAGACTGGATGCGTTTGCTCCGCGTATCTATCGAGTAACTTAACCGTAAGTGCCTGCCTGATTTAATTGGAATCATTTTTCCTGCCTCTTCTGCAGTAGTTGTCGTGAATAGTGGACCGTCATAGGCGGAGAAGAAAAGCGAAATGGTCGGCCATGTATTTTCCCTAAAGCTTCTGCAACTCTGGTTAATGCTGAAAGAGTCCCTCCCATACATGATGAAGAGGCTGCCGTTATGGTTTCGAGAGATGGTGTTCGTATTGGCACAGAGTAAGCCCGGAGTAAGAAGAAAGGACCTAAAGATTACTACTCTTCGGCTGCGAACTTTGAGGCCAAAGATCGAGTACAAGATTCGAGTCATCAAAGGAGTACCGCTGCTGCGGTATGAGATTCTCAGATTGCCACGTACGTTTTGGTTTTGTGCATCAAAAGCTATTAAATATTTTTATTCTTCTTATGAATTATCCAATATTTTATGAATTTTAAACAAGTATAATAAGATATCGTTGTTAAAGATTTGAATGACAGACTCATCTTAGTCACATCATCAAGACATCAACCGATAGGAGCCTCGATTAATTCGTAATTTCTTGATTTCCTTGGACAGATCAACTTCCAAGAGAAGGAGGAGGAGGAGAGAAGAGGTTCAAATCCCAGAGGGAACAGCTGAGTGACATAAATGAATATTGTATTGCGGAAGCATCAGAATCGATTCAAATAATATTAACTCCTCTCTCTCACCCTGCAATGTGTCGCCTCTCTCTCTCTCTCTCTCTCTCACACACACACACACACACACCTGAGCCTAAAAGACAAAAGCAGCACTGTTTCCCACCCAAGATGGGCCGAACAGCGTTGGTGGCAGATCAAAGCCATAAAGGAACCTCATCTTGTATTCATCACACCATAAAATTCCTTGCTACACACACGTATAAGAAGAAGAAAATAGGCAGATCTTATGGTACCATAGAACACATTATATTTCCTTCAGCAATACACAAGACTGATGAGAGAGAGAGAGAGAGAGTTAATACCACACACAACATCTCCACCTTGATCCTAGTTTCCAAGAAATGAACCATCTCCAGCTTGATGAATAACAAAACATCAGCAAAGAGATGTAGAAACAGACATCACGACTTTTGCTGCAACTATGCTTGCTTGATTAGTGGTATGTAGACAAGGCTGATCTTTAGCCCTCATAGTTCCTACAAGAAACAAGTTAAAGAGATGACAATACCCACATCGATCGATCAGACATTCTAATCTTATGCAGAGATTGTGTCGGGTGCCCTTTGCATGTAAATATATGCAACAAAGATGCAACAAGGCAGTGTAAGTAAGAGATGGAAGAAACCAAGCACGAGATTTATCATAGCACCACTGTGGTTTCTTGTTCATGGAATAGTACCACCCACCTGCATAGATTTGCCGAGCTGGGATCCTTCGTTCTTATCGGTCTTCTTTGCCGCTGGATTACGCGACTTCTTGAGCCCGAGAAGCTCCTTCCACTTGATGGGAGCCTTTGGCGGCCGCTCCCTCGGTTGTCCGCAGGCCTCCTCGTTGCCTCGGAGCTCGTCGCGGAGGGTGGTGATCATACCCCTGCTGGAACCGGAGGGGTGGTTGTCCTTGAGCGGAAGAAGCCTGCCCTTGAAGAAGATCTGGTCGGCGGTGATCATCGGGTGGCTGCCGACCAAGAACTCGAAGTTGGGGTCGGGCGGTGGGCCGGGAGCGCGCACGGTGGGCACCTCCAGTGTGAAGTCGCAAGAGAACGAGATGCGCGGGCTCATCGGAGGAGCGGGCGGGGCAGTTCCTCCGCCGCAACCACTCTGGTGATCCATCAAACCCATAACCCTCAGCTTTGCCTCACATGTTCCACCAGGAAATGGCTAAGCACAAGCCAAACAAGCGTGTGTGTGTGTGTGTGTGTGTGAGAGAGAGAGAGAGAGAGAGAGAGAAGAGAGAGAGAGAGATCTGTTCTATCAGTCCTTGAGGTTGAGGCTGAGTGAGTAGGGTGTTAAGGGATAGAGGAGTGAGATGGAGGAGGGGAGGCGGTAGAGTAGTGTAGAGCAGGATCTAGACGTGTCACATACTGTTTACCGTCTATGGTTGGGGTCTATTTGTGTGAGCTTGAAATATATGTGGGTATATATGCTGTGTGAGTTGTTGGTTGTACTCTAATAGCATAGCAAGAAAGAATACAAGTCTGGTGTCAATGTCGGAAGAAATTAAGTTCGAGTGGCCGAGAAGATGAAGTGCTGTTCAACAGTTCATCTCTTTTTTTAGGGATATTTTTTTTAGAAAAATATTTATATTTTAGATTTTTCTAAAAATATTATTTAGTATATTTAATTTAAAAATACTTCAAATAACCTAAAATTTTTCTATTTATTTATTTTATCGATTTAAACCATTATAGACTCATTTATAGTTTTTTTTTAATAATATTTTATTAACATATTGAAAATTCAGTGAACGTCATTAAAAAAAAAAATACTCTAAGTGATATCATATTATGTATCTTTAGTTGATTTGATTGAGGCTAGGAGTCCATTTAGATCATTTGAAATGCTTTCGAGTTTGTTTTATAGTATTTTTATTGTAATGACTAAAATATTATAATATATCAAAATTTAATATTTATATGGATGATGTTATTCCTTAACGATTATAAATATATATTTGTATAATATATCAGATGATTTCTAGTGTGTTTTAGATTTTATTTGACTTATTTATAGTGTTTTCAAATAGGAATTGAAGAATTATTTCAAAAGATAATAACTTTCGATGCTTCATTCATAACACATAGGAGAGAGAGAGATAAAAAAAGACTAAAAACCAAAAACATTATTCATTATCATTACTCTCTCAATGTTTTATTAAATCTCAATTTTACTCATCGCTCCCCGATATCCATTTTACATAGAATAATCATTATAAATTTTGATATAATAACGTTAAAATTTCAAATATGATAAGTTTAGAGTCTCTTCCTAAATTAATTAAATGGATAAAATCCACCGAGGGCTGATTTAAATTAAATTATGATGGATCTTTATCTGAAACTATTGTTAGTTTAGGGTATGTTTAAGGTGGTGATGATAGTGGTAATTGATTTTTTTGTGATCGCAGGTGGATGAACAATAGGAGCATATTCTACTGCGAAGCTTGCTTTAATCAAAGATGACCCATAAGCTACAATAAATGATAGAACGAAAAAGATTATCGTTGAATCAAAGATTCCGAACGTTTGATTCGGATGCTTCAAAAATAATATGTTTATGACATTTGCTATCTTCTCATATATTTTTGAAGATTATAAGTTACTACATATACATTTGCTATCTTACATTTAGACTGTGGGGGGGAGAGGAAATGCTTGTACTCGTTTTACTTAATTATTAATATTTTTTTTCAGCAAAAAAAAAAAATCTCAACTTTGCTCTTATTACAATATCATAAATTATATATAAAAATAATACCCATTAAGGTTCCTAATTCCACTTGAACTCTCGATACAAAATCATGTCAAAGATAAAAGCTTAATTTAGCTTTCGACACTACTTTTTTTCTTAGTTTCTTTTTTCATATATAATATGCCAAAGTTCAAATCATATGTTATTTGATATAATAATATTAAAAAAATTAAAAAATAATATAAATAATATTCATATGTGGATAGGACTCAAACATGAAACTCATCATTTATACAATAATATACTAATCAACCTGGATATAGAGATACTTAATTATACTTAAATGAATTATCTTTATACAAAAAGTAAGTGCTTATGAATTTACCTATGGTGGCTGATATCTTTTGCATTGATCAAGAATGGATCGACGAAGACAATTGATAAATTTGTACATAAAATTTAACTTATTGTTCGACAGCAATTCTCAAGCATGCAATAGGAACATACATGAGATGTATGCAACAATAGTTAAAACTCTAAGGTTAGATAATAGAAAAAATAATAATATTATGTATAATCAATTGAGATCTCAAGTATATATTTTCTCTATTGTCATAAGATATTTTCATATAATCTTTATTGTCTTTAACATTCTGATCTCTATATAAAGTTAAAAAGATAAATTTATAAAATTAAAAAAAAATATTGAAGTAATGGGTTAAATATTTTATTGTTATAATTACAGAGATCTCAATATAATTTTTAAAAATATAAAGATTGATAACTAATTATAGAGTAATATGTAAGTTTCCCGTAATCTTGATATTCGTATTGAAACATATGGCATGACACGCAGATATATATTTATTGCTTATCAAGCTTCCATTTCTTAGAAAATCTTCATAAAATTCGATTTATACTAAAAGATAGATCAGTGGTGAGATTGTACACCTACTTACTGGGAAGTGCAATTCAAGTTGTCTCAACTACTGTATACGATCAAGGAGGAATGATTCGAGTGTTATGGAGGATAATAGCAAGTCCCTCGAATCAGCGGTGTGAGGCCGAGCGACCACAGCATGATCCAGTGGCCTTTGGGTGGTCAGAGCCATGGCGTTGGAACACCGAGAGGGGATGGAGCAACCAAACCGAGCAGGTCAAAGTGAGAGGACTTGTGATTGATTGGGTTATCCCTCGCCATTCCATCACAGGAGAAGGCGCAGCCTTTGCTCGACGGAAACGAGGGTGTGTTGTGCTCCCGTTGACCGATCTTTGACGGCTTTGTCGTCGGCAAGCGCGTGAGATGGCGATGCCGACAGCCCGATAAGACCACGTGATCTCCCGCAGATCGCGCCCTCTGTTTCCTTCCCACGTCATCCGACGGGCCCCACGCTGGGTGTCGGTTTGGTGTTTCTTTTGTTTCTTCTCCCTTTGTTGTTCATGGCTGACGCTATTGTCAATTAAATGCTCTGATGTTTTTTTCTATTCATAACGTTTTACAAATATATATATATATATATATAATAATTTATAATGATAGAAAGATAGAAAGAAAGAAATATATATAATAATTATAAATATATAAAAAATAAAATAGATTCTTTCTCACTCAAATCGTAAACTCACGTAATAAAGACTCGCACATGTATAAAGAAAGACGATAGAATCATTCCATAAAATATCAACCTTTCTCTTTGATCATTGTATTATAACATTAAAACTATTTTATATACCGTAAACTATATAAAATAAAAAATTATAGTCATATCAAATCAAACATATAGTAATAATCTTCCAGTGTCGATGATAATAAACTTAATCTATTTTTTTATTTTTTATATTTATCGTTTTCTTCATCTTGTCATGTGATAACTTATGCAAAATATATCTAAATTAATGAAATTTATTCAAATATCATATAAAGTAGATTGATTCTGCGTCACATCCTCTCCATATTCTTGTTTTACAAGATGTGTTTATGTACATTGCCAATGGGAGAATGTATCCCAGGAAAAATTGCACTGGTGGCCTTAACATGCATGCTCTCATGCCTCACCACATCTCCCATTCATGTTGGCATTTGATTGTGTGCTTGGCTGGAGCTTGAACCGACAAACAAAGAGCAAAGACTAGATAACGGAGCTTTGCTGCTCCCACCCCAAACTTACAGATGCCACTCACATGCTGGCTGCCGGAGTGGTATAGTGTTGGAGCTATCAGAAATGGTCGAACTTGGATGGTTCCTCTTCACAGTTGCAGCAATGCGTAGGGGTGGTGCTCATGGGATGGATATATGGGGATCTGCCATTGCTTTGGTCGCCTACTGAGGAGGCTTCTTGTCTTGGGGAAATTTCTGTAGGTAATCGTGCAAGTGTACTATGTCATCAGTTATTTTGTGTGTCTGAGACATACATTCTCCACCTCAATTCCAGTTCCAAGGCTAGTTACAAATGAGGCAAGGATGGTCAACATATAGTCAACAGTTAATAACAATATTAAAATCTAATGCAAGAGAATCTTTGACAGTGGATGGTGCAGGGCAGACCCTAAGCATGAATGGTTACTGGGTGATGTGTCCTTTACCCTCCCCCCCCCCCCCCCCCAAAATACTGAAGTTTCTTGGCTGTTTCATGGTGCTCAAGCAGCAAAGGACACTGAACTCGGTCTCTAAACAAAGAAGATCGGTCCAAGGTGGTGAGTTTGTGTCGAGCCAATTTGATTAGGATTCCAGCATATGATCACGTGGCCCAGTGGTGGGACCCTGTGAGGTCCACAAGTGTCAATAATTAGATGCCATGGGTCCACAGATTCCTCTCTAATATGTGTGATGACTATGGTGATTCCTTCTGTCCATCTATGAACTTTATCCCATCATATCTTCCTCCTGAGATGCTGGCATGGTCAAGGTTAGCATTCATTCGAATGAATGCCTTAGTGCACTAACTTGTGATGTCCGCAAATGCCAATTATTTGATGCTATGCGGATGAATGATTTCTCCTGTCAGTTCTATTAAGTTTATGCCGAGCTAATTACCAGCCAACATGATGCCTTGGTGTACCCTTGAAGGAGTGATAGTGTAGGCATCTCTTCTTCGAAATGGACTCTGTGATAATATACTTTGGATGTCCACAGAGAGCATTGTTATCTCAGTAATAATATATTTACTTGGAATATTTTTGTGAAGGTCGTGTCGAGTGTGGTGACAAAAGACGAAGCGTGCCTCAAGAATCTTTCAGAAAGGTGGATGAGGTGGGAGTTTGAGGCATACAGTGACGTGAAATGCTCGAGAGGCATCTGCATGCATGGACTCGTACGTGTACGTGGAGAGAGCCTCACGAATATCTGGGCAGATATGTACTTGGTCTTGTTTCTCCCTCCCTCCATCCCGTGTGCATGGAAAGCTAAAGATGCATGCGGTGTGGCCATTTCACCTGCGGCACTTGGGTGATAGGGTAGAGTTATTTTGACTGGAAGCTTAATCCTATGGAAGAAAATTATGGTCACGTTCACGTACTTGCAACGATGAGTACTTCGCATGCAGAAGAAGAAAACAGTACTACCACTGACATACGTGAACGCAACATAACAGTGCATTGCATTCGGCTCTGCAAGCTCAGGAAAGGATTTATTAGGAGACTGACAGTGTGGGAAAGTTGAGATACCGCAGAACGAATTAACTGCTGCATGATGTTGATGGACAAATAATAGCAAACTAACCATCATGAATAGCCTAAGTATGTGCGTATATTGTGGTGGGGAATTTTGAGAAAGATGCATAGTGGGGCCCTTCCTGCACTTCTGATGAGCATTTATTATGCAACCTTATCTTCTTCCTGTGATTTTAGCGATTGGTATCGATGAGCTTCTGAAAGAAGCAATTTATTATTAGGATATATTGACTACCATTGATCTTTCTATCTTTGTCTTGACCATTTCAAAATTTTGACTCAGTCAACAATGTCGTTCAATTGCTGCTCCGCAGGCTGCATCGTTGTGAATTTGAAGTAGCCTTCAGGTGGTGGGGTGGCATCGACTGTAAGGTGAATTGCTTGGAAGAATTCAGTGAACTGTTCTCAGACTGTGCCACAACTTGTGCCACTAATATGGTATAGTAAGAATAAGAATACGATTCATCATGAAGCTCAGCTTTTGGCGATTCCTTCATGAGATAAGGATGAACATCAGGTTGGGTGGATCTCTATATATATATACGTTGCATGGCCGCCGAGCTGATCACAGCACACCATTTAGCCCATTGCACACCATATAGTTAGCTCCAATCTCGCAGCTTCACAACATGTATTTTATGCCTGTGATCATGGGGCGAGATCAGTTCCAGGATTTCCTGGAACGAGCTGACGAGAACAAGGATGGACGCATAAGCAGGGACGAGCTCCGCAACGCTCTCAAGACCGCAGGTCTCCGGTTCACAACAGTCAAGGCATGGTTGGCGTTGAGGAAATGTGACCGCAACCGGAATGGTGTCATCGAGGGCGGCAAGGAAATGGCGTCGCTTTTGAGTTATGCGAAAGAGAAATGGAACGTCCTCGTTATGTAGACAAGAGAAGGGTCTCTCGGTTTGGAGTTCTCTCTTCTGGTCGTCTAAAGCTTTGGATGTAACTCTTGCTGAGAGCAGAATGTGAATGAAGTGATAGTTGTCAAGCAAATGATGCGTGCATGTGTCTCCACTGTATGAAGACCTCTCGCTTCTCATTGCAAAGAAACTTGAACCTGCATTTCTTTGTCATGAGTGAACATTATCGTATAGTACTCTATTAGGATAAGAGTATTAATTTTTTTATTTATAATTTTTAATAAAACCTTCTTAAATGTCCCTCGACGACGACGTCTTCTCGTAATATTAATAATTTCATTACTCATAGGCAGTAATTTCATTACTCAGACATTTGATCATAAAGCAAATGAATACGACAACTTGTAATTTAATATTAGTTGATATACGTATAAATATAATTCAAAGAGTAATTAAAATATTATTTCTTCCGGGAAGAAATGTTAGGGTAGGCTTTATCAACAAAATGAGTGATTGATCAAAGTGATATACATTAGATCAAATATCAATTCAATCTAAAAATTTAAGTTCATTAGAGTGTGGGTCAAACCCGATATATGTTATCTAATTCTTTCAAACCTGAATAATATGTGACTATTTCTACAATTTTCAACCTCCTTTCGTGATTATAGTCTTAACAACATAGTGCCATAAAAGATGTCTATATTTAAGTACATGTATATTTTTAGTTGTAATATTTTGGATAAGGACATACTGTTAGTTTCAGGAGCTTTCTACTGCACCGACAATAAGAAAACAAAACGAAGTTGCAGGAAGATCTTTGCAATATGCTGATTACAAACAACAGTAACGTATGCTATTTGGTGTGATCGTTGTGGGACCTTATGAGGTCCGCAGGTGGCAATATTCGGATTTATTGGGGTCATATACTCCTTTATCCTCCATTTTGTCTGTTGCACAGTGTGATTCCTCCAGCCAACTCCTTTCTTTATCCCAGCATATCTTATTCTTGATATGGTGGTGGTTCAAGCATATAAATGCCAATAATTGATGCCACAGATGGGCCAAGTATTCTTGGCTTTGGATAACGCCCATTGTTGATTCCTCCTGTCAGTTCTACTGGCTTTATGCGGCCATGCATCAGTATTATCTTCTTTGGATAATGGTCACGAGCTATTCTGCAAATTGCTTTGAACTGCTGTATTGCTATGAGAAATTTTTCGACAAGGATCTTCCCTCTTTCGTTTGAAGCACATTGCATGCAACTTGTGCCACTGAACATGGGGAGAATAAGGATGGTGGGTGCGACAGAAAGAATAAGAACAGGACTTCGTCATTAAGCTTAGCTTTCGGTGATTCCTTTCTGAGAGATAAGGATGCAACATGAGGGTGGAGCTCTATAAATAGGTTCCATGCATGCCGAGCTGATTACAGCACACCATATATTTAGCTCTAATCTTTCAGCTTCCAACATGTATATTATGCCAATGATCAGCATGGAGCAACGTGAGTTCTTGGATCTCCTGGAAAGAGCTGACGAGAACAACGACGGACGCTTAAGCAAGGATGAGCTCCGCAACGCTCTCAAGACCGCAGGTCTCCGGTTCACAACAGTCAAGGCATGGTTGGCGTTGAGGAAATGTGACCGCAACCGGAATGGTGTCATCGAGGGCGGCAGTCCTTCGTGATTATAGTCTTAACAACATAGTGCCATAAAAGATGTCTATATTTAAGTACATGTATATTTTTAGTTGTAAATATTTGGATAAGGACATACTGTTAGTTTCAGGAGCTTTCTACTGCACACGACAATAAAGAAAACAAAACGAAGTTGCAGGAAAGATCTTTGCAATATGCTGATTACAAACAACAGTAACGTATGCTATTTGGTGTGATCGTTGTGGGGGACCTTATGAGGTCCGCAGGTGGCAATATTCGGATTTATTGGGGTCCATATACTCCTTTATCCTCCATTTTGTATGTTGCACAGTGCTGATTCCTCCAGCCAACCTCCTTTCTTTATCCCAGCATATCTTATTCTTGATATGGTGGTGGTCAAGCATATAAATGCCAATAATTTGATGCCACAGATGGGCCAAGTATTCTTGGCTTTGGATAACGCCCATTGTTGATTCCTCCTGTCAGTTCTAATGGCTTTATGCGGCCATGCATCACGTATTATCTTCTTTGGATAATGGTCACTGAGCTATTCAGTTAATGTGATGCCTTGGTGTACACTTGGAAGTGTAATGGCCTCAAGGCGTCTCTTCTGCAAATTGCTTTGAACTGCTGTATTGCTATGAGAAATTTTTCGACAAGGATCTTCCCTCTTTCGTTTGAAGCACATTGCATGCAACTTGTGCCACTGAACATGGGGAGAATAAGGATGGTGGGTGCGACAGAAAGAATAAGAACAGGACTTCGTCATTAAGCTTAGCTTTCGGTGATTCCTTTCTGAGAGATAAGGATGCAACATGAGGGTGGAGCTCTATAAATAGGTTCCATGCATGCCGAGCTGATTACAGCACACCATATATTTAGCTCTAATCTTTCAGCTTCCAACATGTATATTATGCCAATGATCAGCATGGAGCAACGTGAGTTCTTGGATCTCCTGGAAAGAGCTGACGAGAACAACGACGGACGCTTAAGCAAGGATGAGCTCCGCAACGCTCTCAAGGCCTCAGGTCTACATTTCACGAGAATCAGGGCATGGGTAGCGATGAGAAAATGTGATCTCAACCAGAATGGCGTCATCGACGGCGACAACGAAATGGTGAAGCTGTTGAATTATGCGCGGCAGAACTGGAACATCAGCGTTAAGTAGAGAGAAGCAAGTCTATCAGTAAGTTTAGAGTGCTTTCTGTGGCTATGCTAAGCTCTTAAGCTTTAAATGTAACTCTTACTAAAAGCAAAATGGATATGACTATGGCGCGTGTTTGTGTCTACTGTGGATGAACTCCTCTTTCTTAGTTTACCAAAGAGTATTATCAACCATGAAAAATTATATACTACTTAATACATTTTCCCTCCAACTCTCCAAATCTTCGTCACTCATTCTAGTCTCATCAGCTCTCATCTATCCTTTGTGATAGAGTGTTATTCTATCAATTTTTTATGGTAAAAGTTATATATATATATATGTAGGGGTAAAACTACAAAAGCATGTAAGTTATCCATCAAGTCAGCTTCACATGAAAAGGTATTTATGGTCAGTTCCTCTACCCATATAAATATTGTCGTAGATGATCTGTAAGCTACATTTTGAGATGTTAGATAGCTGCATGTGTAAGATACCTACGGGGCATCTCCATGTTCCGATCATCCTTCTCATTATACATACAAAGGAAGAACATACTTCGTCCCACATGGCTTTGTACGTCTCTGTGTTGCTTTGGTGTCCTCAACCTACTCCGATACCACCTTAGACAGACTCAAAGGCTAATCTTGGAGTACGACGTCCAACCATACTGAGGCCAAGTCTACCTGAAACTTCCATGATATACAACGCAAGATTTGTGTCGATTAAATTGGTTTAACGTTGATTGGGTCAATAACGTACAAAGGGTTCTTTCTCAGCCTTAATCATTGAGATGGTGGCTACAAAAGAAAACTAGAACCGGAAGGAAAAGCTACGAAATGCTGTGCTCGAAACAGCTTCCTTCAATTATTAAGGTGATGTGAAAACTTTGGGTTATTGTATTCACTCGACACCGACCTCCCAACCACCCGGAGTTGACAATGTCAGATTCTACTGCTGCTTCCAATAAAATAGTATTCCCACAGCTCTTTCTCTTCCCCCAAAGTCCTCAAGAACGATGGTTTGTGCCCCGAGGATTCATCACACCACGTATATCAAATCTCTACTTATATTTTAAGCAATCATGGACGTAGATCACGCATTCTAAACCTTGGCACCAACTTGATGTGTAGGTCTATTCGCGTGCTCCGGTCAGCGTTGTGTGGCAGGCACATTAATGAGAGGGTGTTCGAGAGGGGTCGCTGTTGCGTCTGTCTGAGCTTTGAGGACAACAGATTAAAGAAAGTTATATCGTCGAGATGGCAACCAGGACAGGTAAAACTGGAGCCGCCGCTGCAGGAGGCCAGCAAATCAAGATCCATATCGTTTGTGATCGCAAGAAGATGGTCACTGTCGTGAGAGGAAGACGTTCTGACGTATTTAAACGCTGAATCATGTTGATCTTTTCTCGAGTATCGCCTAAAGGTATAGTCTGCCGGAAGAGGCGATGGAGACGAAGCAGATGCGAAGGCAGCCTCTGCCCTGCGAAGAGCCACCGATTCAGCCGGAGAACGACGGGGGTTCCGCAGGCCTGTTTCGGAGAGCTGTTGGCTATGGCGTCGCGAGGCCCGTTCTGGTGGTTGCCCTGTTCACGCTTCTTCTGCTCCTGGTTGTGTTGTCCGGAGCCCATCGCAGTTCGTCACTTGACGTGCTTCTTTCAAGCCGCTCGTCATCAAAGCAAGGTGAGACCTTTTGGCTCTTCTGATCATTTTGCATCAATTTCCTCTGCTTCTTTTCGGTTGACATTTCATTTTTCTTTCTTTCTTGGTGAAGAAGAACGGTATCAAGAAAGAAAGATATGCAATATGTTTGTATAAGGCAACTCTTTTACCTTCAATGATCTGCAATATGTTTGTCTATTGAAGAATTCTGGGTTTCCTAAATGACAAAGCATATCACGGTGTAGGGAAAGATATCCTTCGAGGCCTAAAAGGAAGAGAGGGGGTCGGAGAAGAAAAACCAAAGAGAGACTCATAATTACAAAAGTTGAGAAAAGAAAAGTCAAGCCCACATTGTCACAAAATCTATTGCCATAAGATTCTAGAAATCCAATAATATAAGGTTGGTTTGAAAAGTATTTATTAGACTTTGAATACTGAGTCGACTCCAAATAAAAATGTAAAGCCATTCCAAGATTAACTCTAAAAACTACAATGACATTCTTGATCCTAGTAGAATTTGATCATCCCGAGTGGAGTAGACGAGACTCGGTCAATTCTTGACTTTTATAGAGCCTCGAACTGTACAGTATTTTCCCTATAATTTTTATACAACGAAATGTCAAAGCTGGTTATGGAATTCATGTTTGAACCCACATAGTTTACAGAGCAGCCATCATGTACTTCCAACTGATGTGAGTGCACTGTTCAAAGTTCAGTCGCTAACGGGAGCTGTACCGCCCCTTCTCCGGCCGCTGAACCACCAAAGGACAAGTTTCTTGGAGGAGGTCTGCTCTCCGCTGCATTCGACGAAGCTTCCTGCCTCAGCCGATCTCAGTCGTCGTTGTACCGGAAGCCATCGAACGACACTCCTTCCCCCTACCTCATCGACCGGCTCCGAAGGTACGAAGCCCTCCATAAAAGATGCGGCCCCAACACCGAGCTCTACAAGAAGGCCGTCGAGCAGTTGAAGTCCAATCGCAGCACAGGCCCGTCGGAGTGCAACTATGTGGTATGGCTGCCGGCCGACGGCTTGGGGAACAGGATCATAAGCATCACCTCCGCGTTCCTCTACGCCCTCCTCAACGAAAAGGTCTTGCTGCTCGACCTTCCCCATGACATGGGCGACCTCTTCTGCGAGCCGTTCCCCGACACTTCATGGGTTCTTCCTGCAGATTTCCCCATCGACAATCGCAACAGGATCTTCGAGAAAGACCCTCATAGCTACGGAAACATGCTAAAGAGCGAGGTTCTTAGCAATGACATGGACACTGCAGATGCTTCTTCGCTGCCGGCTTACCTCTATCTTCACCTGCTGCATGCTAACGATGAGTTCGATAAGATGTTCTACTGCGAGGAGGGTCAGAGACTACTGCGGAAGTTCCCCTGGCTGCTGCTGAGATCTAATGAATATTTTGTTCCGGCATTCTTCTTCGTCCCCGAGTTCGAAGAAGAACTCGGTCTCCTCTTTCCGGAGAAGGCCACCGTCTTCCGCCATTTGGGAAGGTATCTCTTCAATCCATCGAACTCGGTCTGGGGCTACATAACAAGGTACTACGACGCCTACCTTGCTAGTGCAAAGGAGAAGTTGGGGATCCAAATCAGGATATTTGCGTTCGCAAATGTGGAGTTCGACGTCATGGCAAGTCAGATCATCAACTGCTCGATGACCCAAAAGTTGCTGCCGGAGGTTGATCTGAAAGATTCTGCTCCACCCGTTATCGCTGGGGCACAGCCGAAAGCTGTTCTGGTGACCAGTTTGCTCGATGGGTACTTCGAGAAGCTCAGAAACATGTACTACGAGCATGCAACCACCACCGGCGAGGTGATCGGCGTCTACCAACCGAGCCACGAAGAGCACCAGCACACGGAGAAGCTAAGCCACAACATGAAGGCCTTTGCGGAGATCTACCTCCTGAGCTTGAGTGATGAACTGATCACCAGTCCGTTCTCGACCTTCGGGTACGTGGCGCACGGTCTCGGAGGTTTGAGGCCGTGGATTCTGGTGAGGTCTGACGACCGGAATCCTTCTTGCGTCCGTTCCATGTCGGCGGAGCCCTGTTTCCATTTTCCTCCGTCTTACGACTGCAAAACGAGAAGGAAAGTTGACAAAGGATCGGTGGTTCCTTTTGTGAGGCACTGTGAAGATTTTTTCCTTGGTATTAAGATCTCAGATTAGGAGAGAAGATAGCAGCGATACGCCAATAACTATTAAATGCTCTGTGATAAAGAATAAGATGAACAATCGAACAACAGTCATTGTTAGAATTGTTTATTATTTCTGTAAAACTTGGAAAGGGGGTTTTACATATCTATTCTTTCAAAGTTTGGGAATAACATATTTGATCTTCGAATTTTAGTATCACATATACTTCTTGCTCATGTTCTATAGCCCAAAGAAGAAAGAAGCTTCTCTTCCGTGAGCATGACAAAAGGCGAAAGGTACCATTTCGGAGCACCACACGGGCACACAACTCTCCTTTAACCTATCAGCAGCCATCTAATAGTAACTTGGCATCTTCCTTTCTCTTTGATCTCTTTTTCCCACGTCCAAGTCTCATTGGATGCGAACAGCCTGCTCCATTGCACCTCTGATAGGGCCATAGGCTTCATGTTCTCCTATGCTTAAGCTGTACTAAAAACGGCATTAGCAAGGTGGAGAAGGTATATATTCTTGAAAGTCTACTGGGTTTGCTGGATGCTAGGAATGTTCATTGGAGATTTTACAAGCAATTAATGCATTGCTGATGCCAAAGAACAATGGCAAAAGAAGTGGAGATCACTACTGCATTTTTATAAGGTTCTATCTTGCATGTCTACCACATATGGCTACCAAAAACTTCAATTAGCTCAACTTTCTTGCAGCACAACTTGTAAGTACAGCTCATTCTACTCTGGTGGGATGACCAAACTAAGGCCTTTTTCTGTGCATTAGGATCCCGATGTGCCATCGTTCATCGATCTCTTTTTGTCTTGACATTTGAAGGATCGAGTTTCCTTTTAGACCTTTAGGTGGAAGACTAAAGTAAGCTGCAGAATAAAGTTCACTACCCAGGCAAGATTGCAGACATTTTCACGAACACAGTTGTATATTTTTATTGGTCGAGGTTTTCCAAACAATTTATGCTGCCATAAATGAATGATAGTGCATCTTCTTCCTCCTCTCGTCTTTTAAATCCAATCCACCATAATCACGTAATCTCTAAACTAAACTAATGTATATATATAGACGACAACTCAAAGCTTCCGGTGTCCTTCGAGCTATTAACTACTATTTCAAGTTTGCATGACATCTTCTAAATGCTCAAATATATTTCTAATTGATATAGGACGAGTAGATTTTTTTTCTTTAGGTTAAACGTCTATTTTAACCTCATGATTTTGGTTATTAATTTCTTAAACCCTTATGGTTTACTCATATATTAATCCTTATATTTTAAAAAATGTAGTATATAAGTCTCTCTTGTGAACTCCAAGTTAACATATATTAGAGTCTGCTTACATGATATGTTAACTTATAATAAATTATTAATATAATGATATATGCAATTTAGGGCTAAGTCCATTTTAGCCCTTATGATTTTGACCATATACGTCTTAAACCCTTATAGTGTACTCGTGTCTAAAATAACTTTTATATTTTTAAAAATATAATATATAAGCCTCTCATGTCAAGTCTGAGTTAACAGACATTAAAGTCTGCTTACGTGATATGCTGACTCATAGTAAATCATTAATATAATGATACGTATAATTTAAGTTAAAAAAACTACGATCATCATCAATAGTGGAAGGAGGCGTCGTCGCAGAAGCGACCACCAATAGTAGCACCGAGCCACTACACCTAGCAGGTTGTCATATGCACGCAGCCTCTTCCGCACTTATGACGAGCTCAAAAGCTTCTGATCTTACCTCAAGTGGATGTGCATCGACCAGTTCGATGCTAGGTGCACAGTGGTCTCCTGATCCCACTTTTTTCTCTTGGGCATCTTCGTGCTCATTGTCTTCTACTTCATCCTCTCTTGTACCCTCACTCATCACGCCTATGACGTGGTGGTTCAATTATCATTGACCTTCACCTTCAGCCTCTCGTACCTTTGTCTCTCCATTTTTGTCTATCGCAATATCCTTTGTCGCTTCTTCTTTCCCAACAAACTAATCGTGGTGAGTGAGCAGGTGCGAGAGGGTTACATGGACCAGTTCAATTATTCCTTCTACTTGCTCTTCATCTTCATTATGTACTACTTCTCGAGGGAGGTAGCTTATAAAGTATGGTGGTATTCGTCAAGATTAGAGCAGGTGTCATTCGTGGTGGCGGGCAGCACTATGATCAGCGACGTGGTGGCATGTGTTTTGAAGCTCACGAGTGACATTCACTAGAAGGAGCATTTAAACTGGTGGTCGCTACGACGCCTCCTCTTGTAATTGATGGAGATCTTAATTTTTTTAAAAAATTAAGTTATGTGTATCATTATATTAATGATTTAATATGAGTTAGTATATCACGTATGCAAACTCTAATATTTTGTTAACTCAGACTTGACGAGAGGGACTTATATACTATGTTTTTGAAAATGTATGAGTTATTTGAGATACAAATAAATCATAAGAACTTAAGAGGTCCATGGCTAAAATCAAAATGACTAAAATAGACCTTAATCCTAAATTATATGTCATTATATTAATAGTTTATTATAACTTAGCATATCTGGTAAATAAACTCTAATATATTTTAACTCAAACTTGATGTGATAGGTTTATATGCTATATTTTTTAAAATATAAAAAATATTTTAGACACGATCAAACATAAAAGCTTAAGAGGTCTATAATCAAAATGATAAAATGAATTTTAACCCTTTTTTTAATGATATAAGATTAGAAAGATAGAAAGAGAATAATAATAATTGAAAAAATAAATAAAAAATAGCTCTAAAGTTCTCTTGGCTTAAGGAGCGATCTTTTATAATAAAAATATTGTACCTCTACACATATGCTAGATTGATAATGAAATCATTGATCGATTGATGCGTTATAATGTTTACCCCTTTTATAGTCTAAGTACAAGAATATAAAGAAAATTATAAAAATAGAAAAATTATTATTGTATCAGATCAAATATATGATATCTTTTTTTCTTGAGATATATATTTAAAATAATAATAATCTTGATTGATATATAAAAAAAATAATATTGAGATATATAATCTCATGATTATATTCTTGATCGATAAACTTACATCTTTGTAGAGATTAATCTTTATCAGTAAGATATTCAGCCAATATATGTAATTTTCAATAATATGATATATTTAATTTTGTCGATATTTATTTTATTTTCTCTTTATCGAGTAGATATTAATTTACTATACCCTCAAATTAATTAAATTTTTTTGTTAATAAATCAGTTAAATTGAGTTTTTTCTATGCAAATACATAATAAAAGATTAATAACTCAATTCAAAGTCATGAAAATAATCATTGTTTTCACAGTGATAAAACAAGCATGCATATGTGACTAAGCATCACATGCATTTAGCCACCCTTTTAATTGTATTATTTGTTGTAGTTTGCGTCAGATTCCATCATCTTAGAGGAAACCCATTGCCTACTCGACCAAATGTATTATATTCTAAATGTATCATATCTCTCTAATTACATTTGAAAGTCGTCATGCAGCAAATGCCGCAAACAATTAATGGCCTTAATAATATATTCCTCACATCATGCCTTTCATTAAACTTCTAAAACTACGATTAAAGAAACAGTACGCACCAATTAAATAGCCATCACCCTTCACCATCCTTACCAAACTTCTCCTCTTAGCAAGCAAAGTATATTATGAGAACGGCAATCATAGAAGTTACCACACGTGAATCCACGTTCCAAGCGGCGGGGTTGGCTCGGTCCCCATGCTACGTACGTACGCATTCAAACATGAGGGCGGTGAGTTGAAGGAATCTATCCATTTACTGCACCCTTCATCGTTTGCTTCGGCCGACTGCTTCACACTGTTCTTGAAGAAAGGAATGTGAATTAACTGAGAACAGATTCCCTAATCCAAGTAAATTAATTGGCTGGTTTGCTTGTGACAGCATCAAATCTCCTTTCTCGTCTGCGGCCATAAAGAAAAAGAACAAAGAAACAACACCCGATCCGTGTGTGTGGAGAAGCGATTTGAAGCTTTACAAAGATGAACTGTGTGTGATTTTGTGGCTCCCAAGCATCGGTTTAAATGTTGTTGTTATGCTAATTAATATTTGATTCCTACCTCTTATCGATAAATCATTGATTCTCATACTCCTCAATTAATACGAGACTAAATGGCCTTATCGACTATCATTCTAGTATATACAATCTTTTTTTAATATATAGTAAATATTATAAACAGTAAAGATCAGAAAAATATTTGATCAATCAAAATAATTTTAATTAATTAAATTTTTTTTATCACATTAGAAAACATGTATAATGCTCAAATATGAATTCGATCGTAAGACTTAGTATTACTTATGCAATAATTTTCTATCCAATAGGATAATCCAACAAAGACTTGATAATCGAATAAATTACATGTCAAATTTTACCTTAATATCCTTTTGTTTTCTTTAAGCGTTTGGGATGCATGTGGGCAAAAGATTGAATTCACAAGGCTAATTTTGGAATGTCAAGAATACGCATCTGCTTACCTTGTTTAGTTAGTAATATTCATATATTAGAGATAAAGGTTAATTTTGGGATGGCAGTGCTTCAAAATCAAACGCCGGATCTGTAGGAACGCAATGCAATCCACCTCTCTCACGGTCGCTGACTCCCAACTCACTCTTTCCCCGACTGTGCTCACACCGCCCTCGCCCTCCTATTAAAGCCTATATAACGCCACCCTCACCACCCCTTCTGGTTCCTCCACCTCCTCCTCCTCCTCTCCCACCTTCACAAGGCCCCTCTCCTAACCATTATTCCCGCATCCCAAAGAATCGCCGCTTTGCAGATCGCCATTGCGTGCTCACCCGAGGTACGTACCATGGCGGATGTCGACCGTCGGATGGCGGCCCTGTCACCGTCCCACGCCGCTGGCCTCCGCCGTCTCTCCGCCCGCGCCGCCGCCACAGTCCATGCCTCCTCGTCCCGCCGCCTTGGACTTCTCTCCCTTCGCCCCCTCGCTGAGGCCGTCCTCGCCCACCTCCGCGCCGCTTTCGTCCCCCTCCGTCCTGGCCTCTCCGAGGCAGAGATCGCCCGGCTTGAGGCCGACCTCACCTTCTGCTTCCCCCCGGACCTCCGCGCCATCCTTGCTCTTGCCGTTCCCTCCGGCTCCGGCTTCCCTGACTGGCGCGCCCCTAGCCCCACCCTTCTCCGCCTCCCAGTCGCCGCCGCCACCGTCCAGGTCGCCAGCGGCGCCCTCTGGCCCCGCTCCTGGGGCCGCCGCCCTGCTGACCCCTCCCGCGCCATCCGCCGTGCCCGTGCCGCTCTCCGCCGCGCACCGCTCCTCCTCCCGCTCTTCGGTCGTTGCTACATCCCCTGTTTTCCCTCTCTCGCCGGGAACCCCGTTTTCTACGTCGACGAAGCCCGCGTCTTCTGCTGTGCGCTCGACCTGGCCGACTTCTTCCAGCGCCATTCCGCCGTCCTTCGGTACCCGGAGCCCTCCTCCCACCTACGGATCCTCCACGCCACCTCCGCCGCCGGCATTACCCCCCGCTGGATCGAGTTCTGGAGCGACGCCGCCACCGACCATCGCCGCCGCAACTCTTCTTCGTCCTCCTCCTCCTCCTCCTCCGCTTCCGAGACGGCTTCCTCATCCTCGTCCTCGCCTCCGCCGGATACCGAGCGGTTCTTGGAGATCCGGGCGCGGAAGTTGCCTGAGTGGGTCGGGAGCTACCTGGATGGCATCGGATCCGTCCTGAGGGAGGGCGGGTGGAGCGAATCGGACGTCAGGGAGATAGTCCAAGTGCCGGCGCTGGGAATATTCAACGGCGGCGACGAGCCCGCGGCACCGGCCGGAGCCATCGACGCTGACGCGATGCTCGACGCGGTGCTCATAAAGGCGGACCGGTGCTCCGACTTGCTCCGCCGTGCGGGTTGGAGCCCAGACGAAGTCTCAGACGCGCTAGGGCTCGACATTGGGCGGCGGCAGGGGAGGGATCTCCGCCCACCGGTGAAGGTACCCCCGTCGATCGCCCATAAGGTCGAGAAGCTCGTGGAGGCGGTGACCCGAACCTGACCGGTCTTCCTCTTCTTTTTGTTCTTTTTCTTGCAAGACTTGTGTAACTTTCAATTTCGTACAAATCCGGAAGGCGTATAAAGAAGCGTGTACGGAGTATAACATATCTAAAATACTTGTATCGTTAATATATATATATATATATGTATATGTATATATATATATGTATATATATATGTGATCATGATGAGAAAATGTCTCGAGGCAGCTGTGAGTTGTGCTTCTCAAGTTTGGTCCATGTAAAATGTGATTCGCATTAATAGACACAGATTTGATGTATACACCATTTGATAGTATAATAGGGAAAGATGAATTTAATACTTGACATTTGAATCAAGCGAGCCGTACTATTGGCAACCCCAACGTTCCTTTATATTCGAGGATACGGTTCGGCTTAATTTTAATTTTGTGTGGTCTATTTAGATCACAAAGGTATTAAAACAGTCGATACTATGGGCGTTTAAATCGAATTATAATTAAATTAATTTGATTCGAATCGATTCACTAATAATTTAATTTTAAATAGTATAAATAATTCTGATTCAAGATATCTTTTTTTATTTGATTAATCGATTCGAATTGATTTTAATTTAAAAGATATCAATTCAGTCAAATTCATTATTCTCAACTCTTAATCATTTTTTTATTGATTAATTAAATAAATAATATGATTTAATTTTTATAGATCTTATCATATCATTAATTGGATCAAGATCGTTCGGTTCAAATTAGTTTGAACACCCCTAACCATTACCTAGAATGTAAACTATATATATATATATATATATATATATGAATGAGACGCTGCGGAAGTGTCCGCTCTCCGATGCGTCACATCGTAGTTGGGCTCCGCTGGCAGCCGCAACCACACGCGCGGGGATGGCATCGTCTCGCCGTCGCGGAGCCCACGCGATTCCCCCGGTTTGAGGGTGAGCGAGCGTGCAATGTGGTTGCCGCTGCTGCTGCTGCTTTCCTCTCCGTTTCGTCGTCTGTTTGGTGTTTTGTTGATGGCGGTGACAGCGAGTAGAGAGGATGCATGGAGGTGGTGGCCTACACGAGAAAGGGAAGAGAAAGAGGGAGGACAGGGAGAGAGAGTGTTTTGTTGCGGGGCTGCTGTTGCCATGTTGGTTCCACAGTGGTGGTTGTACGAGACCCATCTACAAGTCTGGTTTATTATAAGTAGAACGGGAGGTGGTGTGATATTTGATGTGTTTGTTGGGGACTACTGACACGGGTGTGGCCCAGCCAGTTGGACATGTAGGTGAGATCCTTTTACGGTACAATCTACATAGTTGGATGGTCTCCCTTTATCCACTAATTAATCGCTTCCTGATGCCTCCGACGCTTCTGATCCATGTCAGATGGGACCCATCTCGACGCGGCTATCTTGATTCTGAACTGTTGCTTTTATATGGATTTCCTCGAAAAAATACTTTTTTATTTTCGTAATTACTCACCACGTCGTCATCGTCGTCGTTCATCATCTGTCACCTTTGCACTTGCATTCATGTTATTGTCATCGCTAAGGCTCTTGTTTATGCTTATCATTGTGCCCTCGTCTATTATATCTACCCTTGCTCTTAAGTATGCTTTCGTCCTCATTCATTACTAAAACGCTTGTCTACTATTATCATCATGTCCTCATTCGTCAACTCCACTTTTGCTCTCACTGTCATTCATTACTATCAAGGGATCGCTAAGACCCTGTCATGAGGTCAACACTCTTCTTGACATCTAAGAATATTGAAGATATTGTACAAGTATAGAGTCAATACTTACAATGGGAGGATAATGATTGTAAAATCACTTGTAGAAGTGTCTAGGAGGACGAGACCCTTCTTATTGATTATAATAATAATAGTGATGAATAAAAGTGAAGGTGAAGGCGATTAGACACCATCTAAGGAAAATAAAAATAAAAAAATCTTCTAAAGAAAACGAAAGAGGAGCTGTTTTCAAGAAAACGAGTGTCGTTAAAATCTACAATGTTTGAGAAAATAATGATAGCTTCAAAGGTGTTTATTGTTTTTTATGTTAGTGCCGAGTTTAAGACAATGCATTGTTGACGATCGATTGATAGCGATGTGTGTATGTTCTAACTAATATCAACCTTTTCTTGGAGGATTTTTTAGTCTTAGATATATTCCACGAAGAGTTATAATATATATAAGATGGGAGCAATTCAAGAGAGAGAGAGAGAGAGAGAGAGTGAGAGAGTGAGAGAGCAACGACAAACTCACGTGCATGGGAACGCTTTTGGATGTCAAAAGCTTCTCGCCACTGCATCCTCCAAAAATCGCATGGGGTTCATCGTGTCGTCCTCGTTCCACGAGACACGGTGGCCTTGGAATCAAAGCATCAACACCTTTACGATCGGAGATCATCACTGACTCCTTCACACCACTGCCTATGTTTTATTTAATTGTCCCACTTGAGGAGGATTCACTGTCTCGGTCTCCGTGTGCCCACTTTTGACTTTGCATTTCACGACTCCGTCGTCGACTTTCCGAGCATTTGCATGAGGACAAACACCCGACTTTTGAATCGCTTGAATGAATGTGTTCCCACCTACGAGTACGAGCGAGGTTAGAATTCATTCTATTCGTTTAATATGATCGATCGGACGCCATACGCGAAGTTTTCTTAAGTATGTCTTTATTCCAAATTCATTGAACCAAATATGAGCTCTTAAAACGGTTTATGAGATTTTTTTTTTCAATAAAGAAGGTTTTTATTGATAATTTTATTATTATTATTATTATCTTATTTTAAATTTTTTAATGAGAGATATAAATTGATCTAAATATATATTTTTTTCATTCTTCTTTTTCTCTTCGAGCGATGAATAAAGTCCAACAACGATAAATGCTGAAAGCCGCGAGCGACATTAAGAGGTTATTGATGACTAGTGACATCTAGTGTCGAGCATGTCTTTCTATGCATCGATGGTGTTTTCCTCTTCGTCGAGTAGCATAACGATGAATGACATTATGATACGAACTACAATGCTAAGTGGCATCGGAGTACGTCGAGTAGGGTTAACGTGGCTAAGATTTCGACTGATGAAATTAGACGTTGTGAATAAGAATATGATTGATAATCGAGGGATTATAAATAATAAAATTATATATTTTTTTATTTTTTAAGGGGATTGTCCATAATAGGTAAAAAAAAGAAGTTATCAATAACAATAAGCTTCTCAACATTATCGAAGGAATACATCACGATGCAATATTTTGTGACAATAAGTAAGCATATGAGTATTTTCTACCTCGGACTCAAACGAGATGCGAGATATAAGCATTTGAGGTGTAAAAAGGGAGGAGACTTTGCTTAGGTGGGAGAGACAACAATGCATGCAAAATGGTGACCTGAAATCAACGAAAAGGATCGGAGTAGTGTCCTATTCCACTTTTAGTGCCCTGTTTCTGTCACAGCTTCAACATCTCCTCCTAATCTTCCCATCTCTATCACACAAGAATATTTTCTTAACAAAAGGGAATAAGGAATGTCAAATAATCGACTACTCCACCATTCACATCACAATGATTAGATAGAAAGCCAACCACTAAATGGTGTATTCATGCATTGGTAAGCTTTGAAAAGCTGGAATTGTTGCCAATTTCTTCTTGATTTGATTTAAAAGTCATTGAATTCAGAACACAAATTTTCATCCCTTTCTTTCTATGGTTAGACTTGATTTGGGAGTTCAAATATATGTCACCTTCAATGCTACAAAACTTAGTTAATATTATAACTATTTTGGATCAAAATATAGTTGCTTAAGCATTATGGTGGATTCCATAAATCAAAGCAACCTATAAAAAAGCACATTATACATGGAAGCAAATCATTGTTAGCAAGAGAAAGAATCGAGAGTAATTAAGTCAAGATGAACATCGCTTATCGTCCTAATTCCAGAAAAGTAACTCTATAAAACCACGAAATTTGTAGGTTTGATATCAGATTTGTGTAAAGGGAAGACTCCAAAGATGAAAATGTCAAAAGGATGATTTTATTTCCTGGTCTTAATCATTGTTATGAGCTCTATTTCCCACATAGGTATACTCATCATCACTTGGTTTTTGTTTCACCATCTACCATTATAATCATTGTGTTATATATATAAAAAGAATCGATCATCTTTTATGAATTATCAACTAAAATTTGTATCTAAAATATTTTCTTTTCTTTTTTTTTATTCTCACAAGAGTCTAGATTTGTGGGAGTCAATCGCAATGTCGTAAGTCAAATCCTCCTTTCAATTCTTATTTATGTTATCTTTGTAACTTTTGTTGAAAATTTAGAATCATTCAACACGATATATATATATTTGTAATCCATCGTTTCATCGTATTATAGCCAACGATGTGGTGTATAACAAATCGCCTTGCAAGAATCGATAGATTAGTGAAGGATATCAAGGACCTGTGCAACAAGGTAAATTGTAGCTCCATCGAAGAAGGTGGATCCTGTTATGAACCGAACCTGTTGAGGAGTCATGCTTCCGTGGTCTTCAATCTTTACTTCAAAGCCCATGAATCCAAGGGTTCAGCTTGTGACTTTGGTGGTGATGCGTTGATAACCTTTACGGATCCTTGTGAGTTGCAAACAAACATCATACAATTCTCTACAATCATTTAAGCTAATGCTTCTTGAATGGTAGTAATTTGCAATGTGCTGCTAATAATCGTATATATTTCGTTTTGCAGCGGAAGGGACATGCACTTACCCTTGAATGTCCTCCTAAAGGAGGAAGATGTGACTTGAACAATGGCGGAACGAATAACATGCTTTATGGTCATATTTGACTTCGTATCATTATCGAGAGATGCTTCATAAGCATATTTTATCATTATTATCGGATGATAATATTTTATAATCGGATTCGATCATACTTTATTGTTGGATTTGATTATATCATTATCGACAAATGCTTCATGACTTGGTTCAAACATGTTGATATCATTATATAGATCAATCTTGGGTACTAGCTTACGTGGTGGACAAGACGATTAAGATTCTAGTCATGTGATATGTCATTTATCATTTTAGTTTCTTGCGGACGTAATTATTATTGTTTGCCTTACACATAATCCAATTTAATTTAGTTTATGATGATTCATGATTATTGCTTGATGTGATAGTTCGATCAAAATGCTCTATGTTGATATTCAATCAAATCATCGCTCAACGATCAATCATTAATAGTTAATTTATGATTGTCATTTCACTTTTCTTTTATTTTTAACTTAGCCTCGAGCATCGATCTTGCTGGAAGCTTCTCTTGCGTCTTTCACAAAAGAAAAGGCAAGAAGAAGGTTGGTGAATCTTCTTAGACTATAGATCAAGAAAACAATCGAGAGTCTCCTTGCAACGTTGGATTGGCCACCCCTCCATGCATGAAGTGAAGAAGCAGGCCCTGACGCTAGCAGTCCATGAAAATTACATGGAGAACGAATCCAAGACCCCTCCGATACTATCATCTAAGATGGTGATAGTTCATAGGATTCAAGAATACGAACGAGTAATGTTCTAAGATCATAGGACATACTATAGTTTTTTATAGTGAACTTGGTTGAAGTGATGAGTTAATCCATAATTGCGAAACCATTGATCATTATTCAATCATAAAATTATGCAGATGTTATAATCATCTTGTAACTTGGACATCAAAAGTCATCAACTGACGTGTCCAAATAATTAAGCATCAAGGCCAGAAAGCCATGTATCGTCGAGTTGTCCGCTTGATACAAAATGCCTACTCTCTCTCGCACCAGTCTTTGTAATGACAAATAATAAGATCTCGACACTTTTCCATAAGGATAAATGGTCATTACAGTACATTACAGCTGTATCTACAAACAAAGTTTCCTTCCCTCCTGCATCACATCTCTCTACAAACAAATTTTCCTTCTCCTGCCGAATTACATTACAACACTTGACCAGCAACAATTCTCCACTGCCACCTCTTTATCCATAAATGGGCATTCGAATCAGTCCAATCTAGTCTATAAACCACAACTTGAAATTGAACCGACCACGACAATTAAACTGTTCCGGAATCTGCATGACCATGGGAATGTAAATCTTGAAATGCAGAACCATGTAACATCAGCGTATCGGTGGAGATCGTAAAGAACCCAAAGAGCATATGAAAACTTTTAATGTGGGCCACAAGGGATAACCAGACCAATCCCTCTGATTCCATTGATAGAGAAAGGATAACCAGATTCTTCAAGGTTTGTCACCTCTGAACCCCATCGTAGCATTTGTTAGCTGCAGATTCCTTGAGGCCGCAAACGAAATCTGAAATAGTATTCCCTTATTCTGCTTATGCTGGATTCTTCTGAATATGAACTTTTAACAAGTCTTGCTCAGGTGTCTTTTGGGTACTCAAAAACAATCCCTTCTGCCACACTTCTTGCCCGTGCATGTCCATATAACTTGTCTAAAATAGCTAAGGAGAAATCCATCACGGTCCCAAGGCCTCTGCTAGTGATGGTCTTCCCATCAATTACAACTCCAACTCCCTCAGCAACTTGGCCGGTCAGCTTCCCAATAGAAGCAGGATGAGCTGTCGCTATTTTATCCTGTTTAGCATAAACAATCAGGTGAATTTAACTCTAAAATTTAGAGAACAGATTTTCTAAGCCAGAAAATGTCACCTTGAGCAAGCCATGCTTGTGCAATATAGTTGGAGACGAGCATATCCCACCATATACTCTTCCTGCTTCCATTTGTTCTCGAAGTAATTTCTTCAGAATTCTAGATTTCTGCAGCCTCTCAACTCCAGCAGTTCCTCCCTGTGCTTTTTAATAAATATAAGCTCCTTAAGAATCTTTACCATGAGAAACATTTCATGTACCAAAGAATTATCATAGGTATAGCACCTTTACTTCTGAAAAATCAAGAAAATATGACTGAAATTTAAAGTTATAAACCAGACAATTGGCTTGGGTCAGTTTGCTTAGATTGCCCGACCCTTAACCTGTTCTCAACCCAAATTCAGACAGGTCGGTTCTTTTTATTTTTTAACCAAGCCAAAGCCAATGCCAAACTCACACAAGTTCAATGTTGGGGTCGGATCCAATCCGACTTTATTCCCCACCTGCAGCCCTCTGCTATATTCACACTCATGAACAAGATCAGTAGTCAAAACAACTATCGTCACCTTTTTTTTTGTTCGCATGTGTTTGTTGAGGCAAATATGGTAAGACACATTAACTTGTTCATTTGCCCCCTTTTTGAAGTCAGTAGCAATTTCCATGACTAAACTAGATAGCCACTTCACTCAAATGACCTATCTCTAGTCAGATTATATATGAATTCAACGAACACTAAGTTATCTAACAACACCAACTTGATAAAATAAAAGATGCAATGATTTTCCACGTGTGTAATATATTTGGGCTCCTGTTTGTTTTAGCTTGTCCACATGTCAACCATAATTATTTTAACTATCAGTAATTACAGGCGAATATCATATGAAGTTGAAATCCAGTACAAACAGTATGCTAAGGTGGCTCCACAAGTTGCAAGAATAATTCATAATGATCCAAGAATTTCCGGGCACAGCATAAAGTAACCTTTAACTTACAGGAAGAATGATCAGATCATATGTCGACTTAGAAGCATCCATGATAGATGTGTCTGCAATTATCTTTGTCTTTTGGGATGCTATTATCTGTTTCGTCTTTTCAATTGAAGCAATCACAACATTCACCTTGGCTCGCCTCAAGATATCCACCAGCATTACCACTTCCATCTCTTCGGAGCCATTAGCAATTGGAACAAGAACCTATATGGTAAAGAGTGGTACAAATGAATTTTACTATTTCTAAATCAAATGTGGTTTGCATAGGCACAAAGCAACACTCATAGTGACAGCATTCCATAACATATGTTATTCTGTACTTAACAAAAGAAAAGGGATGACATGCTAGTTGAACATCTTTGAAAGATGAATATAATGACAGTTTAATCTATGATGCTTACACTAGGAAGAGAAAGGAAAAAAACAAAAAAAGATCATCAAACACCAATGAGGCCCAAAAATATTCACACCACATCTAAAATATCCAGCAATCAACACAAGTCTAGTCTTTCACTACATGTCATAATATCAAGAAAGTTGATGACATAGAAACCATGATTAATTAATTCATCCAATGTGTACTAAAGGCATGATATATGATAGCTCATGATATATCATTGCTCACATTGAAGTTGAGTAGAAATGCATAAGCCTGATTCAAGGTGAAATCTGAATATACTTATGGCTGGCTCGGCCTTGTATGTGTCAGGATAGAACCTAAGGTACAATAATGCCAAGTGACTGTATGGCATGAAAACATTTTACACGATGGCCTATATCAGTTGAGATAAAATGACTATAGCATGAAAACGTTTTACATGATGGCCTGTATCAGTTGTGATAAAATGACTGCATAGCATGCAAACATTTTATGTGATGGTCTATATCAGTTGTGATAAAATATATTTACGGATCATGATGAAGATCATCACAGCAAATAACTTAAACGTATACTCAAAATGTTCAGGCTCATAAAAGGAGAACTTAACCAAGTTTGAGCTTAATAACTAAATCATGAAGAAATGAAGCCTTGATCAAGCTTGGCTCCTTTACGAGCCAAACCTTGAAAAGACCAACTGATGATCAGTATTTTGCAAATTGAACCAAGCCTTAAAGTAGTAAAAACCAAGCTTCCATATGAATCAGACAAGTGATAACATGGTGACTTTTTGTGGTGCAAATCAATCTATGTGCCACAAGGCATCCCATACATGTAAGAAGCATCTTTAACAACACTTCCTGTGTCTACACCGCCATACAGTTGCCCCTATTCACAAACATGACAGACTAATTTTATTCATCTAAACATTCTCTGTGACTAGATATTAACATATTACAATCATTTTTAGTTGTAGCTAAAATTTAGAGTAACTTGGACTAAGACTAAGTTTATGAACTTTCAAGATAAACTTCTATGATTATGATATATGTTATTTGCTAATGATATTGTTCAACTTGATAAAAGTTAAGTTCAGATTGATCTAAAATTAAGCAATAGGGACAAATGTTAAAAACTAACTACGAATCTAAGATCAAGACTAAAACTGAATGTATGAAGTGGAACCTTAGTGATGTTAAGAGAAGAATTGAAAATATAGTTAGACAGAAAAAATGTTCCTGAAAGTCAAAATTATAGATATCTTGGATCTATTATCAGAGGAATTGCCAGTATCCACTTCTCAGCAACCTCATATAAAGATAACATAAGCAATCATCAAGGAGTACATAGCTATGATGTCAAGAAAAGAAACAAAAAAATAAAAAGAAGTGCAGAGGGAGACATGAAGAGAACATGATAACTACTTACATCAGGGGTTTGATCAAAGAACCATTCAACTTTGTTGAGCTCTTCCTTTCTCTGATGGCACCCATGAGCTGGGACCAGCTGCACATGTAAGGGTAAGAAGCATCGACATGCCAGCAATAAAATGCTAAATATGCAAGAACAAATAAATTGATCATCAAGCATAAAAAAAATCTAATGTTAAAGAGCATATACAATATCATTAATTGCTCTTATCACTCCATATAAAATGTTACATAAAATAACTCAATAAAGTGGGAAAATGCAACACAAAATAGAAAGATTCCTAGTTCACATGAAGGCTTCAAGGTACACTCTCACATGAAAAGAAGCATCTCATAATCTGACTGACTGAGCAATCCCTTACTCGTATGAAGGCTTCAAAAGCACTCCCACATTAAAAGAAGTGTCGTATAGCCTAACTGTCTGAGCAATATCCAAAACCCAGTACTAAAGTCTAGCTAGGTGAGAAAATGCAACCTAAAACAAGAGAAGTCAAGGTGATCTGACAAACATCTTACCAGTTTTCTTCCTATTTCTTCTGCCACATCACCACCAAAGAGCTGTTCAACAAATGATAAAGAAAACTCAAAAGCCGTGCCAGGGCCACGACTGGTTGTGAGCTCCCCAGAGACTTGGATATTAGATTTCACTGCCCGGAAGGTAGGCAGCTTATCCATGAAGGCTGGATGGCAAGTTATCTTGCAATTCAAATCGACATCTATTACAGATCTGCCATTCTTATAATTTTATGATGTTAAACATTCTAAAGTTTTACCTGCTTTCTTTTATGTAGACCCCAGGGCATCAGAATAACAGCAGGAGCAGCACATATGGCACCATATAACCTTTTCTCCTCTGCTTGTTTGATTGTAATCTTTCGAAGAACCTCACAATCTCTTAAGCGCACAGAGCCTGGCATTCCTCCCTGAAAATTCATTGCAGTGGGACTTCAGGTCGATGTAATTATACATTTTATATAAAAATAGAACCAATAATGTGATCATATTAATTTTACATCTATATTTAAGATTATCTCAAATGATAAGTTTAACTTTTGCTTAATAATTAATAAATTATGTTTAGACATTTTTGGATGATTAACAATAGCAAGCAGAAGATTCTGTATGCCCATAGAAAGTTCAAAATCAAAATTTTGAACTATTCTAAGATCGTTATTAGTATAGGATCAATGTATTCTATGAGAAAAATGTGTTTGTTTAACAATGCTCCTAATTTAATGGATACAAGAATACATAAGCCTTTAGAACCATTGTTTGTGTAGGGTAAACCTTGGTGCCACAATGAGGTTGCTCCTTCACCGCCTAGGTGACTAGGATTAAGGACATAAAAGCAGCTACTCTAATTGTAAAGGTACGGTTATGTATATTGACACTCGCTAGATCCCTACATTGAATGGAGACGTGTGCAATCGGCTGCACTTTTTACCAAAATCTCTTTCAAACGCACATACAAGTGAAACTTCACAATCGTAGTTGAGTCATCTCAATGTTACTACTTTACAATAGGTTCTAGAAGTTCTCCTCATACATGAACAAGACAAATATATTGGTTTACAAACACAAGGTTTGGAGAAGACTCAAATGTCTCATGCAGTTTCACCTAGGATTAGGAACTAATGATAGAGGGCATTGCCTTTTTTTTCCCCCTCAAATCTTGATACTCTAATTCTTTTTTATTTTTCAAGACCAAATATTCTGAAATTACAAGTGTTATCAATCTCTAAGGATAGCGAGGTCGGAACTTTTGGAGTTCAACTTACCTGTATATGATGATTAAACTTTTCGTTGTTAGTTGGAGAGAAGAAAAAGATCCCAATGGTTACCATCAAACTCATTGAGTCAAAAGTTTAGAGGAAATAAATATTGGAACAACAACCCTTGTCCCAGTTTCAAATAATCGTATGATCAAGAAGCCATAAGATACCGACATCAAACTAACCGGCAGCGCCACAAGATCGAACACCTCGTCGGCACACGCATCGATGCCAACATCTGCCACCAGCTTGGTACCCGAGGAGGCCTCCACCACAAGATCCGTCTCGACAGAAGCCATGAGAACATCGGCGCCGGCTCGACGGAGAACGTCCACAAGTATGACGGCTTCCATCTCCTCCGTGCCCATCCCGATGGGAACAAGAACCTTTCGCCACCAAGAAGAAGAAGAACATAAGCTTCAGGGTTAGGGTTTCCGTGGAAAGAGAAGAGTTGCGCAGAGAAGCAAGAAGGTAGGCAAGGACCTTCTTCTTAAGAGAAGGGGAAGGAGAAGTTGGGGCGGCGATGCTGAGGGGGATCGCTCTAGTCGACGCTCGAGCGGAGGCCGCGACCGGCCGCGGAGCTCGAAGGGAGAGCGGCGCGTGGTTTAATTGTGGGATTGCCATGGCGACCATCATGGCTTTGAGGGGATGATCGAGAGAGGCGTCGTCTCGGACGCACGCACGCACGCGGGATAGAGTTTGGGTTTTATCCGAGAAGATAGCCAACACAAATCCTATTAATTAATTTAATTGATGATTCAACAATTGTATTAGGAACTATATATATATATATATATATATATATATATATATATATATATATATATATATATATATATATATATTGAGATCCAAATTGCTCTTTCACCCTGTCACATTGCCCACTCTAAAGCTATCAAAGAATTCTATATCAACATCTTCGAATTGCAATAAATCCTCCTCATTATTGAAGGTCGATAGTAAAAAGAAATAATCAACTATCGATGACCAATTCCGAGTCATTCTCAATCTCGTCACATATTAATCTTTTGAAATCCTAAGAAAACTCTCTATCGATATCTCTAAATCGACGTAATCTTATTTGACTCGAACTTTGTTTAACCTAACTAACTTTTTAGTCGTATGAGTACTTTGAGATTCGTAAAACAACTCTCATCGAATCACAATCAAAGCGATATGACTTTTCTCTAAGTTAATAATAATTATAAAAAATAAGATAATTAGAATGAAACATAATCAATCAGAAGATTGGACACCAGTTGATCTTTTTTGCCAGTTAATCTTTTTAATTTTTTTTTAATTTTTTTAAATTTCTTTTAATTTCAAGTTAATTTTCAGAAGTTAGTTTTTTAAAAAATTAAAACATTTTTTTAATTTTTTATTTGGATGATATAAAAAAAATAAAAAATGAGTGCTTTTTTTTTTCCATGTATTAGGCTTTTACTTTTGTCAATCGATGATTTCATTTATATTTTTATTCTTTCGTTTATTTGCACAATCAAAAGGTAAACTAAAAAGGCTTTTACGTATATATTTTCATTTATATTTATATTTTTATTGTTCGACAAGTAACAATAAATGAATTGTTTTTTTACTTAAATGAAATAAATGAATTGTTTTTAACGTTTAAGTACTTGACTTGAACTCAAGTACGTTTGCGCTGCTTTCGTGATCTGATAGAATCAGTTCTTAGTTTGATCCGAAGTGAACTCGAGTTAACCGGAATCGTCTCTGACGCTAACCCTATTCAGCCCAACCGGCTCCCCAGCCATGCCATAAAGGATCTCATCGAGACAACGCGGTTCGCTCTACCGCCCGCGCCGGCCATAAACCTGAAAGGTGGTGGCTCATCGTGCACGACTGGGTTAAGGTGGTGAAAACTGACTCCGGCAAGGCTTTTTCAACACGACTACACCCTCCAATCGGCCAGCCCTCATCCTCTTCGGTGGCAGCAGTAACCCCTTTATGACTGAGCTCTCTCTTCTCCACGCCCACCGTGCGATGCCAGAAGTGCAATAGGAGAGTTTTGAGATTCGCAAAACCCTAAGATGCCTCTCGTCAGATCCGGTGCGAGTTTCCTACAACAGATGCCCTAGGAAAACCCTACCGCTATCTCTCTCGTGTCTGCACTTCGAGTCGCCTCTGGGAAAACCCTACCGCTGTCTACGATGTGAGTGGCTTGTTCCTCCCGTCTTTCCCGAGTTCTTTGCCGCCCTCCTTGCTCTGAATAATTCTCCTTCAAATCGTCTGCAGGTCTCGGCTTTGCATCAAGAATTTGCCCAAGTACGTCAACGAGGACCGCCTCCGTGAATTCTTCTCTCAGAAGGGGGAGGTCACCGATGCCAAGCTTATGCGCACCAAGTACGAAATTCAATGAATTGCTCTGTTGCTCTATGATGCATTCTATATAGTAGTTGCATCGTTTATGTTTGCTTCCTTGGAAATATTTTTGTTCATCGAGCTTTGATAAGCTCCAACTATATTTTTGAGGACTAGCGAATTTGTGCGTTATAAAGGTTCCATCTTTCTTCACGGGATCAACGCGTTTTTCTTTTTTAGATAGAAAACCTGCTCTTTAGACAAGTTTAATAATTGGGAAAATATTTTCTTGCGCTATACAAGTAGATAGTTTTGTTCATTCATTGCTTATCAAACATTATATTGGTAGGGTTTAGTTTTTCTAATCTGAATGTTCTTCTCTGGCTTTCATTCATTACTGGAAGATTAGTCATTTTGTTGTTTGGCTTTCATTCATTTATTTAAATATCTCATCGTTTTACAAAGTGGATCAAGAACCTGATATGATTCACTTATTTGTTTTTTTTGTCACTTAATGATCTGCTCGGTGACCAGTTCAAAAGCAAGAAACAGAAAAAAAGAATTCTTCTGAGATGACATATTTTGTTTGTGTAGTAATTTTTGTGGCTTTGGGATATATATGTTAAACTTGAATAACCTCCTTTGTTTCTGTTAGAGATGGAAAGAGTAGGCAATTTGCATTTATCGGGTTCCGGACTGAGAGGGAAGCTGAAGACGCCCTCAACTACTTTAACAATTCTTACATGGATACATTGAAAATCACATGTGAGGTACTGTATGATCCCTCTGTTTCTTGTTTTTTCTTTTTTTATTTAGTTGTATTGTAGTTGATGGTATATACCACTGAACTGATTGTGCTTGGCATCAAAGATTCTATCGTTAGTTTTGGTATTTAGTGGGTTGGGACTTAAAGACAAAGTTTAAAGACAAAGTTATAACTTGGCTGGTGGCTTTGTTTGTGCATGGAGTTGAATGCTATCTGGCATCTGCATAACCAAAGCTTAAGTAATTTATTTCCTGCTTAAGACTTCTTTAATATATTTTTCTGAAGAGTTTTTTTCTTCTTCAATAAAGTAGGCAAAAAAAATCATAGGCACTCTTTTGAGAAGTTTGTATCTAACTTTCTAAATGGTATTGATTTATATGATTAACGTTTAATGTTATATATTTTATCCTAAAATTCGACAGAAAAATAGAAATTGCCAGTTTAATTAAAAGCTACCTTGTCAGTACCATATGCTGTTGGCCCCCATTAAAGTTATTGATTTTTTGTCTGCTTCCTACTCGTGTATGGTCTGTCACTCATTCACTTGATTTCCAAGCTATTTGTGCTCAACTACATGGATTAGTATCTGAAATTCACCTCTGTGAAGGGCAATGTCCTTAGATAGTCCAAGTTCATCATGCTCATTCATGATTATTGGTAAGATATGCTGAACACTGTACTACATCATGAAAATTACTTTTGACTTATATGGGATGTAGCAAAAAACAAAAACCTTAGTTTCTAACTATTTGGTGATCCTAACATGGTTTCCCTATAGCACCTTTTTTATTGAAAGAAAACAGTTCATTCTCTTCAAATCCTATCCCTTCATCAGTCTAAGATTTCTTGTTTTGCTTTGTAGCAAACAGTATTTACTCTGCAAAGCATTGATATTTACATAAAATAGTTGTCCACTGCAGGTTGCTCGTCGAGTTGGTGACCCCAATATTCGTCGTCCATGGAGTCATTATTCGACAAAAAAAGTAGATCCTTTAACAAATAGAAACAAGGATAGTTCAGTTACAGAAGATCAAAGTTTGTCTGGCTCAACATCCGAAGGCTTAGAATCCTTTTCTGTTATGTCAAAAGATGCCAAACACAGTGAAAAAGATGATCCTAAACTGAAAGAATTTCTTCAGATTATGCAGCCACGGTCCAAACTAAAGATGTGGGCTAATGATTCTTTGGGTGCTTCTAATGTGATTGTCCCAGATGGGATTGCTGATGAGGAAGAAACTAAGAAATGTAAAACTAAGAAAAAGATATCTGCTCAATTAGATAAGACTGAAGGGGTGAAGGGGGAAAATGAGACAGCCCATGGGACTTCATCGAGCCCTACACAAATAGAGTCTTCTGAAATAATTCCCATAGAGCAATTCAATGGAGAGGATGCCACAACGGATATGGAATATTTTAAAAGTAGGGTTAAGAAAAATTGGTCAGATTCAGAAACTGATGATGATAATTTAGAAAAAGATGAAAAAGGATCACTCGGTGAACTGCTGGAAACAGATGCAAAAGATAAAACAATTGATATACTAGGTATGAAATGCACAGAGTATGAACAAGTTGAGATCGAAGAGCAATCTTCGAAAGATTCTGATGGAGAAAACAACGATAATAAGAACACAACATCATCTAATAATGAGAACAAGCCAGCAATGGAAAATGGTCGGTTGTTCGTTCGCAATCTTCCATACACAGCAACGTATGATCAAGTTATCTTAACTTTTCAAATGTTCTTGTGCTAATTGGTTATTTTCACCTTTATTTTCTTCTGATTATATCAATTTACTTTACTGATATGCAGTGAAGATGATCTGGCAGAACTCTTTAGTCAGTTTGGTGATCTGTCAGAGGTTCATCTTGTTGTTGACAAAGATACAAAACGATCTAAAGGAATAGGCTATGTGTTTTACACACTCACAGAATCTGCGATGAGGTAGCTATATTAGCTGAAAAGTAATTCTAATTTTCTAGATGAATATACATTTTTAGTTATAATGTAAAAGGTATCATTTAAAGTAGTGTCTATTTATGGATTTGGTATGTTATTTTCTATTACCAGTGGTTAAACTCTACTTTTCCCTTGTTTTTTTAACCATGCAAAAAGAAGAATCACTTGCAAACACATGAAAGAAAAAGAGTACTACGCAAAATATTTCTTTCACAGAAGTTGATGTCCACGATGGCATCAGCTGATGTATTAGTGCTAGTTGATTTTTGGTGATGTATTATGCAAAGATGATCTGGGAAAAATGTTAAAAGCTGTGTGTGTGTGTGAACTGTGAACAAGCATGCTGAGATGGATAAGACTTGGTTGTTAGACAAACCTAGAATTGTATTTTGTTTGAAGCTCTAGGAAAGTTTTACATACTCCATCAGACTAGGTGATTAAAAGTTGTTTAGGCATTGAGGTCAATTGAATTCTTGTTGGTGCTTCATGGAGTGGAGGTGCAATACACTTAATTGATTGTATTACTTTCTCTTGTTTAGGACCTATTACTTCCTGAATGTGATTACATAAAAAAATGGGACCAATGAAAGTAGGAGGGTGTAAATTTTTCCCTAGGATGAGATCATTCGTTCACCTTCATCCAAATTTTGATGCATAAACTGACTAAAAGTGTTAAAAATGTGTTCTCAGCATTTTGTTGCAGTTTAGATATGTTTTACATTAATTCTTCATATGCCAAAGGTTGAAGAATACCAATTCTAAATCTAACATTCATGACTTAAAACAACTTGGTCTTGGAATGACAACCCTGGCATAGTTTGTACTACATGTCGTGTGCTTGTTTGGTTTGGCATCATCCTTTATCATACTCTTTTAGCATGCTTTGCGCCTTGCCTTATTGGAAGCTGAAAACTTGTGTCACATCTTGATCTTCTTAAAGATCGAGTTTGTGCGTTGACAAATGTTCATGCTTCAAGTGGTCTTGATTTAAACTTCAAATTCACGGATATGTGGCTTTTCAAGCATAGCATCAGATATTTGTTGTTTAACTACTTCAGTAATTCTAGTTTTGTTAATTATGTGGTATGCTTATTTAGTTATTCTTTGTTATAGGGCACTGGAAGAATTGGACAACTCAATATTCCAAGGCAGATTGTTACATGTTATGCCTGCAAAACCTAAAAATTCAACTTCTGAGAAACTTGAGTAAGCATATATTTCATTAGCGTTGTCTTTCTTGGCACAAGGCTTTTAGAAATACAAGCTACAATTTCCTATCTTCTTATGTGAACTGCTGATATCTGTTTATTTCACCATCCTTCAAGGTCTGATCATGCCACTACTAAAAAGAGCTTGAAGCAGCAACGTGAGGAACAGAAGAAGACATCTGAAGCTAGCGGTGATACACGAGCATGGAATAGTTTGTTTATGCGTCCAGATACAGTATGATTCTATTTCAGATATAAATCCTTATAAGTTTAAAGTCCCATTCTGATGTTGTGCCCATTGCTCTCATATGATCCTTGCTTTAGCTACAATTTTGTTTTGACATCATTATTTTTCTGATTAAAGTATTACTGTGCCTGCTTCTTTCCTTATCCATTTATTAATCCATTTGAGGAAGAAATAGCAAGATGATATATCACCTTGCTGATTTCAAGGTTTGGATTTTTTTCAAATTATTATGTCTTGGCTGTAATTACCTGCGAATTGATTTCATTAGTGAGACAGTAAGAGTTTTGTTTTCGTTGACTTCTCGTTGAAGTGCACTGCAGAACATGCAAAAGTGCAAACAATTATAACCGATTGTGCTTCAGTCAATGTCCTTATTCTTCAAGGTATTAGAAGTCTCACACATCGTTAAAATTTTGGTGTCATACCTATACTAGTCCTTGTTTGATATGAGCCAGTGTATTGAAGTACCACGAGGGCTATATGAGGAGAAGCAGAAGAGGATTTGGAGGAAGAGGAGGAAAAGGAGTAGTAGTTTTCGATAAGCTAGCGGAGGGCACGAGCAGCAGGCTACCTGAGTCAGTGCAGTAGATCGAGAGAAGAGTGCTAGGGGTTACTTTAACCTTAAAATATAAAAAATGAACTGGGTTTATCACTTGATGACTAATGAACCATATCAAGAACCTCCTGTAAAGGACTGTTCCACATGCTGGTTCTTGCTCAGACCGATAATAATGGCCAGTATATAATTTAAAACCTTGCTTTCACATCTCCTATGGCTTAAGATGGTATGACTCTCTATGATAAAGAAATGTTGTGTGAGGGTACCAAAATTGCTTTTCAGATAATTTGTAATTTTTTCCTTATCACCTTGTGTCTAATTCATCTTTTGTCATTATGTAACTTCTGGCATTGAGAAATTGGAGATGGTTACAATGAGAAGATGAATACTATGCAAGGAATGTTATATCATGTGTTGGACCCATACCAGCCGTTGGTCAGATTGGTACATACTGATCCTTACCAGTGTAGCGATACATGGTAGACCAGTACGTATTGGCATTTCAAAGATGAAGAAGGAGAAGAGGAAGGCATAATGGAGGAGGAAGAGGAAGGAAGAAGTTGACGGTGGAGGAAGAGAAGGAAGAAGGGGAGCAGTGCAGGAAGAGGAGGGAGCATACCAGAGAGGTAGGTGGTGGCGAGGTGAACAGCAGTGGTGGTGATGACTTCTTTTTGTTTTTATATTGAATTGGACTGGACCATCTGAAATTGGGCAGTCCACGCCTGAACTGGTGTGTACCGCCTGTTTCATACTGGTCCAGGCGAAGCAGAGATCCTTGATAGTTGATTCTATGTATAATTGCTGTTGAATTTAAAGCCTCAACTATTGTTGGAATGATGCTTTGATAACTAGTCAGTTTAAAGCAGTTGAAACTTCCTGCTTGATTCCAGTTCAGTAAGGATAGGACTCTTTTGTAGGTCCTTGATATTGCTCTCTTTTTAGATCAAGGCGTCAAATACCAATAACTAGTTGGTAATGTTTTTTTATTATTTTTCAGCTGGTATCGAGTGGTAGAGATCAATAATACACATGGTACACCTGAACCAAATTGGTCTGCTAGATTACCAAATCTGGTAACATTCTGAGACTTAGAACTTTGGTTTAGAGTATTAGTTTTTGGTCTAAAAGGAGCCAGATCTGAAGCTTCAACTTTTGACAAGTTGTGGTGTATTGGTTATTGAACAGATGTTTCCTTAATCCATGTTGCACATTTTTTCCAAGTTTTGCAAGTTCAGGAAACCCACAGAAGGTTTGGTCAAACATTGTGCCCTTATAAGTTTCTTTTGATATTAAAATAATTGAGAATGTGTTTTTGGATATTGATGGTGTTGTACTGCTTTCCTTTTTGTTAGAAACCATGTTAACCTTTTAGAACTAGAAAATTATCTGTTGTTGAGTATATGACTCTCATGCGTTGCAAAAATTCTTATGGTTCATCAATACCCATTGACATATAGGCTGTATGCTTCTCTGATCTGTGATGTTCTTCTTTCTGCTTGATTGTATAAACTGATTCTTTCTGGGGCATTGAGATGTGAAAGTACAAAAATAAAAAAGAATTCTTTTGATCCTATTCACCTGTGATGTGTGCATTATGTAAAGAATATGTATAAGTTGGTAATTTCTATACCATAACTAAGTACTATACTACTATGCAATTTTGAATCAAAAGAGAAAATTTATGACCAACAGTGTATTGTTATATTGGAATTTTAATAAAAATCTGTACGTTATTGTATAGATGTATAAACTTTTTTTTTATACTTTCAGAAGTTTATTGTAACATAATGGTTTATTGTTGTTCTAACTTGTAAGTTATTAACTTTTGCTTCACTTTGACAATCTGTTGCATGACATTTTCGATGCATGCTTTGCAAATTAAATAGGCTTAATATGTATTTCAATATATGAATGCTTAAAACTAAAAATTCCTTGTTTTTTAAGACCTATTGTGGTGTTGCTACTTGTTACAGGATGAGTGGCATAGATCTTGGTTGATAGATTCCTTTTGCTGCCTGTTTCTATTCTTAAAGTTAATTGTTTCTATTTGATTGAACAAACAATGATGGATGCAGAGGAACTACTAACATTAGAGAAGAGTAGGATTGAAATTAACCTGATCACTAGCAACTCAACAGGACATCACTAAGTTTTCTTTTTCTTGGTTCTGGCATGTATGTTTGTAGTGTAGCTAATTGTTGTTGATGTGTTTGCTATGTCTCATAAATGCAAATGATTTATGTACATATTTCTCAATATAACTTGTGATCTTGCATAGGTAGTTGAAAATATAGCAAGGAAGCATGGCATTAAGAAGAGTGATCTACTTGACAGTGAAGCGGATGATCTTGCTGTACGCATAGCCCTTGGGGAAACACATGTGATAGCAGAAACTAAGAAAGCTCTTTCTAATGCTGGAATTAACATTATCGCATTGGAAGAACATGCTTCTAAGAAGACTGAAAATACCAAAAGAAGCAATCATGTGATATTGGTTAAGAACTTGCCTTATAATTCTAGTGAAGGAGATCTTGCTAACATGTTTGGGAAATATGGGAGTCTGGATAAAATTATTCTCCCACCAACAAGAGTATTGGCCTTGGTATGATGATCAATTTTCAACCATTTTATTATGTATCTATGCATTATTAACTGTTCAGTTGTTTTTTGATTGATATTTTATGTAGATAAAACAATTTTAATAGTGTGGAATCATCTTGGAAGATAATTTCTCTTCTGTCCTCATTAAGAAAAAAAATTGATGTACATTTATTCATCTTCAGTTCTATGGTCCTGCTCCTACATATCAGGTAGTTGCACCTCACAATGACATTACTTTTATTATTTGTGGGAATGTCAGTGACAGATACATATGATTATGGGGTAAGTAGGGGATATTCTTTGCACAAACCCTTTACCAACTGCTTAATTGTGGACAATACAAATTCATACAACAGTAGGAAGATGCATGCACCTATGCATACACCATAAAATCCATAAGATTTTCGAAGGCATAATCCTATATGTCCTTCATGTAACTCTCAGGATAGAATAGTCAATCATCTAGTTGCTAATTTTTTTCTCGTCATGAATGGATGGAACTTCATCGTACACAATTGGTGTGAGCAGTCTGCACCTCTTGACTTTCATCTTACTACAGAATTGGATTCCTTCACATGATATTCTGTCTTCCATGCCAGCACAAAGAGGGTTATTCGCTTCCAGCTCAATACTTGAAGAAAAGCAAAATAGACTTTAAAGTTTCAAGCCTTGGCTTTTCTTTTGTTCCTCACTTCCATTAGGTTACCAACACTCTCCAAGTATTTGCATGGCATAGCATGGCTTTCCAGCATGTGCAATTCTCTTAGCTAAATGGCTCAAATAGTGAACTTAAAAGCCTTAAACCTTAAATGCAACTTCATCCTGCCAAACATCAAATTGTTGCTTTACCCAATACAGCGGTGTAGATAAAAGTTAATTACTCATGTCATTTTACAACTTTTTTCATTGTGGAATATTGATTACATCTAATACCAAATGTAGTTAGGAACAGATTGTTATCTATTAGCCATGCCATTTGCCAACCTACTGCTAATAAAAGTAAATTGTTTCCTAGATTCATGCTTGTTACATATTGTGGTTCTTTGAAGATCTGTTTGGATGTAGATCCATTTCATGGCCTATCTGGTTTGAAGTGTCTTTTGCACCTTTTAGGATTTAAACTGAAGTTTCTCTCAGGTAATTTTTCTTGAAGCTGGAGAAGCTCGTGCAGCTTTCAAGGGTTTAGCATATAAGCGATATAAGTAAGTTCATTGATTAATCCTTTTTTTAATTCTATTAAAAAGAAATTTGAAAAGTTCAGGCACTTTCTAATGTACATTCCATTATGTCTTATGGGTGGTTATTTAAGGAAAAGACCGTTGTTAATCTCTAGTATTGGATACCACATGGAAGGTTAGATTTTTGGAAATTTAATTTGTAGTCACAATTGATAAGCCTAAACATGGACATTTTTTTTAATGTCATCTTAATCGTAATTGGAAGGAAGTTTGTTCTTGTTATGAGAATTTTATTTATTTGGCTTTTAAAAAGTTTGAAAAGAGGAGGGTTGGTATTTGAGAATTGCCTAGTTATAACCCTAATGTGGAATCATGTCTACCAATGGGTATTGTGTCAATTTGTGTCCCAGTGGCACTTACACCAAAACTGCAGTAAACGTACAATTGGACCAGTACACCAAATTGTCAGTTAGGTCATAGCTTGCGTTGGGTACAACATGACAGGTTCAGTTTGAGGACATTGTGTAACTATGAAGCAATATAATTTATGAATAATAATCTATAAAACACAAATGGAAGTTCCCATCAACTTCTTGTATTAGAAACAGTTTTAAGGATGCATATTCAGATGAATGAGACAAAGAAAGAAAAAATAAAAAAAATGTAGAATCAAGAAAGGAAAGGAAAATGTTGCAAGAAAGCAATGATTAACATTAAGAAAATGGGATTTACCACTAAAGGTCCAATAAGGACCATAAATACAAAACAATTCAATTGTTGTGTTCAGTATTTCTTTGTAGCTACATATCCTAGTTTTTTTGCTTCCTCTGGGACTTATTGGCACCAACTATATACATAATAAGCTTTATATGCTTCCAAAGTTAATTTGAAGTTGACTGCTTATGGTAGTTTTCTTGGCTCCTTAAATGACCATCATAAAATTTGTATAAAGTTGAGTTCATATAGAGAATATTTGTTATAACAAAAAAACTTTCCAAACACATCAGTTGACATTCTATTTTCTAACCTTATCTTGTTACGTCATGTGTTATAATTCTGTGATCAATTGCTTATACTGTGAAGGATGAGAAACTTATTTTGTTGATTTCCTAAGAAAAGTATCATTGAGAGAGGGACACAATACTTGATTGAGCATTTTGGGTCCTATCTTATATTTCTCTCTCTCTTTTTTCTGAATCGACAGTAAGGTTTTTTTTGTAGTTTGTAATTTCTCTAAAATTTGATTCATATTTGTGAATGAATATATATGTTTTCATATGCTTCTGAAGATATGCGTCAACTGTCGAAATTTTTATGTTTTTTCTCCATGTTTCCTATGCTGTTGGTAGACTTTTGGATGTGATACTTCTGTATCTTCTCTGTTTACTAATTTTCCTTGTAATGTTCCCAACTTGTAGGGATGTTCCATTATACTTGGAATGGGCTCCTGGTGACATTTTGTCTTCTAACCCAAAATCACAGAATGGGGAGAAAAATAGTGTAATTGGTGAAGAACATGTTAAGAAAGTTCTACTAGAGCAAAGTGTGGAAGGAATACCAGAAGAGGAGATTGATCCTGACAAGATGGAGGTGCGACGGTCTATAAGGCACATGTTATCTTTACAAATTTAATTATAATTAAGATCATCTGTTTCTTTCCTTTCCATGCTAAAGTTGTGCCCTACCAGAGTTTTAAAAAATATTAAATTAGTCATAAGGTCAATTTCGTTCAGCCATAGGATCATTCAAATCTGGAATTACTTTGCCATCCCATCCTTCCTAATTCATGAGACTCTATCAAACAAAATTATATAGCATATCTCATTAAAATAATCAAATGAAAAAACTTTTGGTACCCTGATCATGTGACATTATAATTTATGAAAGAATAATTATTAATATTTGAAATTGATTCATGGTATAACTTAAAAATGGTTTCAGAGAGTCTGTTAATAGGCTTGATCCACTAGATCAAGATGGATAAATTAATACATCTGGTCCACTAGGTTGGTTGCATATGTGGCATTTGCATCTGCATTATGTATATGCAGACCACATGTTTAAGTATACACAAGGAAAGCACTTTTTACTTTCTTTTCCTGTGCAGTCTATGGGCCACATCTGCATACAGGCAGGTGCAGTAACCACTTTTTACTTTCTTTTCCTGCAAAGATATGGCATAGGCTATCTCACTTCATTATGTATATGCAAATAACGAGTAGAAAAAGGAGAAAAGGGAAAAAAGAGGAGAAAGAAAAAAATAAGATGTCTATCTCAGCAGGTCTGATGTTACAACAGAAAAGAAGATAGAACAACAAAAAAACAAGGGAAAAACATTTTTGGCAATGCTTTATTGATTATACTATCAGTAATAGAAAAGAATAATGTTATAGGATTGAGATGTTCTTATATAAGCAGGCATGATCCACCATATTTATTGTTATGACTGTTCTCTGATAAGTTCCAAGCATAGTGGTGGTTTAGTAATAATGTCTTATGCATTACAGATCAGTGCCTTGTGAACTTCCATGTCTGCATATCGGAATGTCTATATCTCAGTCCAAATAAATGACTTTGGTTATAGTCGGAGACATTTACTTTGTGCTAAAAGCATCATCTCTTCTAGGTTCCACCTTTAGCTTCATAGGAACTCAAGGCAGCAACTCTTATGGGCTAAACCTGAACCCAGACTGAAGTTTGCACAGATTGGTTCAAGTTTACTGGTTCTCAGAGTAGGCTTAGGTCAGGAAAGCTCAACTTGAGTTGGCATCGGATCAAGGCATTCGCAACCTAATTTAACCCAGTTTGTATAAATAGCTCTAAAGTTATCACTGTACAAGTAACCTATTGCCTGATAATGGCTGTAGAATGATCCCTTGATAATGTAGAACAAATATGAAAGTCCAAGTTATTGTTAATAGGCCTTCAATTCCATGAACACAAATGTTTCTTTTTCATCTCCTGCATGGATTTATATTGAACAAAATCTTCATATTCTAGCTTAATGGATAATTCTTTTTTTACTTAATCCTTAATGTTTGCCTTTGTACTACCTGAGTCTTACTGAGCATTACAATTTCAAGAACCATCCCAGAAATTTGTGTTTCTCTAAATTAATTGTCAAATCTGTTTTTGCTTTGAAAAAATTAGTTGAATAGATTCGTTGCTAACCTTTGTAGATGGATATATTTTCTTTATTTTTTATTTTTTTATTTTTGTTCTTGTTATCCAGTCACGATCACTATTTGTCAAGAACCTGAATTTCAAAACAACTGATGACACTCTGAAGAAACATTTTAGTGATAAAATGAAGAATGGGACAATAAAAAGTGTAAAGGTACATTCTCTTGATTGGATTGTGAGTTTTCTTCTCTTTATTCTTCTTTTCAAATGTTCTTCCTGTTTTTTTTAGGTAAAAAAGCACCAAAAAAATGGAAAGGATGTTTCCATGGGTTTTGTTTTGGATTCGTTGAATTCGATTCTGTGGAAACTGCAACCAGCGTATGCAAGGATTTACAGGTAAAATACCAGCTGCTATTTGGAGATACTCAACAGAGAAACTTACACAGATCAAATAACTTTATTTCTCTTGTTTAATTGTTGTCTAATAATAGCTCTTTATACTTTACACTGCAGGGAACTGTTCTGGATGGGCATGCCCTTATATTGCAACTTTGTCATTCCAAGAAAGCCGGACAGGCTCCTAAAAAAGGCGAGAAGAATAAGAGCTCAACAACATTGATGGTAAAAAATGTTGCATTTGAGGCAACCGAAAAGGATCTAAAGCAGCTGTTCAGTCCATTTGGTCAGGTACTGTTATGTATTCAATTACTGTCTTATATGGCATTGTGTTTCTAAGTTCTCAAAAATCTCTATCGATAACGGGGATATCTGTTTGACTATTGGTGACAATCTTTAGTAGATATTTCCACCTCATAAAATATGTTTGGCATATAAAAATTACTTGGTCGAAATTACATGATTCCATACTCCAGTGCTTTTAAATCATGCTCTGATTGCAGATCAAGAGTTTAAGATTGCCAGTGAAGTTCGGTGGTCATCATAAGGGTTACGCATTTGTGGAGTACGTTACTAAGCAAGAGGCACAAAATGCACTGGAGAATCTTTCAAGCACGCATCTCTATGGTCGTCATCTGGTAATTTCCTTCACAGTCGTCCCCTTGTATATACTACGTGCGAATCCATTGCCCACGAAGCTTGGCTAACTTTTTTTATTTTTTGTTCTTTAGGTCCTCGAGCGAGCAAAAGAGAAAGAAACAATGGAAGAACTAAGAGCAAGGGCTGCTGCCCAGTTTGGAGTTGACAATGGTGGCTTATCCAAGAAAAGGAAAGCCACTTCTGTGGTTGAAGGCGCCGAGAAGTTTGCAAGAATGCTATAGCGTTCCTAAATGTAATGATAATATCTACTTGTCATTGTATCGACACACAAAAAAAGAATTATGTTGGCCAAAAGGCACCTGGTTTGATTCCTCGCCAAATCGGGTTAGAAGTTCTGATTCTTTTCTTTTGAAATCCCCGGTTCGATCGTTTAAAAAAGCCAAAAAAAAAAAAAGGATGTCAATGATCGATCAAATGGTTTTGAAAAGACAAAAAAAGGTCAACCAACGGGTCTCACTTGGCCCAATAAACAAAGAAGGGGGAAAATGACCAGCTTGAAAATAAAATAAAATCCTACAAATTCTCTTCATCACTATAGCCGACAATGAGCAACAGCAATCGACCAACGATTAGTAGCACATCGGTTCATCACATATCGGCACATCGGTTCATCACATCAACATATCTAAATCAAAGTAAATCCTCCTCATCGCTAAGGCCAATGGTGCACGAAGGGCAATCAACCACCGATGATAAGTCCGAGTCACTCTCCACCTCGTCACACACCGCCCCCCTGAAACCCTGGAAAAATCCTCTTTATCACTAAAGCCAATAGTGAGGGCAATCAACTACTGACGATGAGTTTGGATCGTTCTTCACCCCCATCACACACTAGACTGATGAAGCCTTAAGAAAATCCTACATCAACACATTCAAATCGAAAAAAAAATCCTCCTTATTATTGAGACAATAGTGAGGCAAGGCAATTAACCATCGACAATTAGTTCAAATTGCTATTTGTCCTATTACACATTGACCATCTTATACAAGTATTTCCAAATCGAAGCAAATCCTCCTCGTCGTTGAGGCCAATGGTCAGCGAGGGCAATCAACCATCAATGACGTGTTTGAGTTACTCTCCACCCTATCACACACAAGCTTCTTGAAGCCCTGGGAAAACCCTGATAGAATAAGAGAATGAAGAATGAAATTATAAGTATAAAGCAAAAAGGTTCACTTCAAGTAGTATCATGTGAAGTCTATTTATACATAGTGAAAGAGGATATTTCTTTAACTGAGCAGAGAGATTTCCTCATGCAGTTGAGGATATCTCTCTTTTATCAGAGAAAATCTCTCTGTTATCATGCCCCCGCAAGATCGAGCTCCTGTCAAGGATACCGATCTTGGATCGATGAAACAAAAATAGTTTGCGAGCTAGAGGCTTCGTGAGTGAGTCTGCAAGTTGATCAGCCGTATGGACATGAGAGACACGAAGTTGATGTTTGACAACTTGATCTCGCACGAAGTGAAAGTCGATGGCGATGTGTTTTATGCGCGAGTGGAACACTGGATTGACACATAAGTAGGTAGCTCCAACATTGTCACAATATATTGTGGGAGTATGAGTAAAGCTAACTTTGAGTTCCTTGAGGAGATTTGTGATCCAGTTGAGTTCAGCAGCAGTGGTAGCAATAGCACGATATTCAGCTTCAGTTGTAGACCGGGCCACTGTCTTTTGCTTTTTAGAACTCCAACTAATTGGATTAGACCCAAGAAAGATGACATATCCTGACGTGGAGGTTCTATCATCAAAATTTCCCGTCCAATCAGCATCAGCAAAGGCATGGAGATGAAGTTGAGTGGTTTTGCGGAGAAAGAGACCATGATTAAGGGTCCTTTTAAGATATCGCAAAATGCGTTTAACCGCAGACCAATGTATAGCAGAAGGTTGGTGCATGTATTGAGACAATTTATTGACTGCAAATGAGATATCTGGACGGGTGAGAGCCAAGTATTGTAAGGAGCCAAGTACTTGCCGGTATTGAGTTGAGTCCGTGGTAGGGCTGCCATCACATAATTTGAGTGATTCACCAGTAGAGAGAGGAGTAGCAACTACTTTCGCATCCTGCATATTTGTCTTTAATAATAAGTCTTGAATATACTTTCTTTGAGAGAGAAAAAGACCGGAGGATGTAAATGTTGCTTCCATTCCCATAAAGTAGCTCAATGGTCCTAAGTCTTTGAGGGAGAATCGATCAGCTAATTGATGTAAAAATGTCTGAACCTCCAAGGGATCATTGCCTGTAACAATAATATCATCTACATAAACTAGAAGATATATTGTATTGCCATGATGTTGTCGAAGGAATAAAGAGGTGTCAGACTCGGAGTTGATGAAGCCAATTGATATCAGAAACGATCCAAGTTCAGTATACCAAGCTCTGGGAGCTTGACGGAGACCATAAATGGCTTTTTGTAATTTGCAAACATGTCTCGGATACTGGTGATGAACAAAGCCAGGGGGTTGTTGCATAAAGACATCTTCAGTTAGAGTCCCCTGTAAAAAGGCATTGTTAACGTCCAGTTGTCGTAAGTTCCAACCTTTGGAGATGGCCAAACTTAGAATAAGCCGAATTGTTGTGGGTTTAACTACAGGACTAAAAGTCTCTGTGAAGTCAACTCCAGGTCGTTGATGAAACCCTTTGGCTACTAATCGTGCTTTATATCGAGCAACGGACCCGTCGGGGTTTCGCTTAATTCGAAATACCCATTTACACCCGATGATGTTTTGTGCAGGATGAGAAGGTACAAGAGTCCATGTGGAGTTATGTAGAAGAGCATCATATTCTTCACACATAGCTTGACGCCAATGTGAAGATTTTTGTGCTTGAGTAATTGTGGTGGGTTCACTGGTCTCAAGAGAAGAATTGGTGATAGTATGGAGGTCGAGAACTTGACGTGGTTTAAATATACCACTTTTTGAGCGTGTTATCATTGGATGGCTAGGAACTGTAGGTTGTGTTATTGGTAAGAGTGGTGGAGAGGCATCGATAGGATGCAAGAGAGGTTGAGATACATCGATGGCACTAGGTAAAGAAAGTTATTGTGTTTCTGAGGATACGACTTCAGTGGTAGGGGAGACTTGTGAAGAAGGAAGAGGAGAAGGAATGGGGGGAGTGGAGAGTTGTTGAACCGGGAGAACAAAAGAGTATGTATCTTCAACAATAGGACTGGATGGTGTGGGAGGAGGTTCGTTTGAGGGGATCGAATGTATACTCCAGGAATGAATATCTGTCGGAGTGGTATGAATGGTAGGAGATTCATGGTTTTGAAATGGAAAGACAGATTCAACAAAAACAACATGTCGTGAAATAAAGAGTTTTTGAGATTGTGGTTCGTAGCACCGAAAGACATTATGCTCAAGAGAATATCCTATGAAGATGCAAGCTTTAGATCTTGGCGCTAACTTGTGTGGGGCATAGGGACGTAGCCACGGATAACATAAACAACCAAATATTCTGAGTTTTTGAATGTTTGGGGATTTGGAAAATAGTTTTTCAAATGGAGACTGGTATTGAAGAACTGGAGTGAGCAAACGATTAATAAGGTAGACAGCAGTTTGAAAGGCGGCAGACCAAAAGGTTGGTGGCATGGAGGCTTGATGTAGAAGTGTGAGACCAGTTTCTACAATATGTTGATGTTTACGTTTAGCAGAGCCAATTAGTTGAGGAGTGTGTGGGGGTGACTTAAGGTGTTGGATGCCACAGGTTGAGAGGTAGGATGTGAGGGCTTGAAATTCACCTCCACCATCAGAGTAGACTGTTTTAATTGTAGACTGAAAGAAGTTTTCAACCAGCTTTTTAAAGTTGGTGAAGACTTTTGAAACTTCTGATTTATGATGAAGAGGATATAGCCATGTGTATTTAGTAAAATAGTCGACAAAAATAACATAAAAGCTAAACTTGTCAAAAGAAGTGACGGGAGCAGGGGCCCAAACATCAGTATAAATAATTTCAAATGGTTTAGAACATGATATAGAGGAAACACTGAAAGGAAGTCTATGACTTTTATTATGAAGACAAGCATCACAATAAGTGACAACCCTATTATTTGTAAGAGTAGGAAGAGAATAACGAGAAAGTAATTTGTTTTGGATAGGGAGAGAGGGATGACCGAGACGACGATGCCACACATCGATTGAAGCTGCAACGGAGGAGTAAGCAGTGGGCTGTTTTATTTGTGGAAGCGACGGCCATTCATAAACATTGTCCTTACTCTGGCCTTGGACCAATGATGCCCCCGTGCTCAAATCCTTAACAAGAAAAGAGTTAGGAAAGAATTCAATGGAGGTATTATTTTGTTTGCAAAATTGAGAAACGGAAATGAGATTTCGTTTAATGTAAGGTGCACATAAAACATCATCGAGTGTAAAGGTTGTGGTAGGTGAATTAAGCAGTGCAGAACCCGTATGAGTAATAGGAATTCCTTTACCGTCACCGATGATGATGTCCTCAGTGCCACTATAGTTGTTGTGGATGGACAAGTTCTGGAGATCTGAGGTGATGTGGTGGGATGCGCCAGAGTCCACAATCCAATTATGATCACTAATCGTTGGAGTAGTCATGAGATTTGCTTGAGGCCAATGTGATTGAGCAGGAAGTCTGGGTCGAGATCGACAGACCTTTGCAGAGTGACCGACTTTATCACATAGTTGGCAGACAATTCTTTGTTGGTTTGTGTAGTGAGGGCGCCAGGATTGCGGATGATTGAAGGAGCCACCTTGGTTGTTGTGATTGGAATGTTGAGGATGAGGAGGAGGAATGGTTGGTTTAGAGCTCATAGGTTCAGAAGGTGTCTTGGTCAAACCTTTGTTGACAATCTTGTTATACGAATTGCCCCTCCTTTTTTGAATGACTTGAGCTGTGATGGACGGTCCTGGTGGTTTGTCCTCACGCTTGAGATATATCTCAAAGTCAATCAACTTGTCATAAAGTTCTTCGAATGTGATTGGTGAATCACGCGCCCGTATTGCTGCTGCCAATTCCTTGTACTCGTCTCCGAGGCCATTGAGGATATGAACAGTAACTTCTTCATCACTAAGGGAGAGGCTGGATAGGAGACTGAGCATGCGAGTGCGGGAACGATTGGCCAAGGTGATTTGCAACTTGCACCAAGCTTCGGCGGCAGTGTCACATGAAGAAATGAGTGGGGCAAGGGATCCAGCGATGAAAGGTGGGAAGTGAGAGGTGGATGACTGCGGTGGTTTGATGATGATGCAGCAGCAGCTTCCATGGCTACATCAACAACAGAGAAAGAAGAAGACCTACCAAGGCCAAGTTATCGATGATAACCTTTATGTTATGTAGATAATCAGCAATATTACTTCCCTCTTGTTTTATCTTCATGAGGCTGGATAGGAGACTGAGCATGCGAGTGCGGGAACGATTGGCCAAGGTGATTTGCAACTTGCACCAAGCTTCGGCGGCAGTGTCACATGAAGAAATGAGTGGGGCAAGGGATCCAGCGATGAAAGGTGGGAAGTGAGGTGAGAGGTGGATGACTGCGGTGGTTTGATGATGATGCAGCAGCAGCTTCCATGGCTACATCAACAACAAGAGGAAAAGAAGAAGAAGAAGAAGCATCAGTGAGGGCGACGACGATGCAACAGTAGCATGATTGAGGACTTCCGCCGCACGTATCGCTCTCTGGCCGTGCGGTCAACTTAGATCCAACTGTGCGGCATGTTGCGCCACTGCAACGCTCGTACCGTCTCGATTGGAAGACTCAAAGAGGAGAACGCCGCTCTGATACCATGATAGAATAAGAGAATTAAGAATGAAATTATAAGTATAAAGCAAAAAGGTTCACTTCAAGTAGTATCATGTGAAGTCTATTTATACATAGTGAAAGAGGATATTTCAAGTGAGCAAAGAGATTTCCTCATGCAGTTGAGGAAATCTCATCTGCTATGCAGTTGAGGATATATCTCTTTTATGAGAGAAAATTTCTCTGTTATCAAACCCTACATTAGCATCTCCAAATCGAAGCAGATCCTATTGATAATGAGGGAGGATAGTCAACCACCGATGACAAGTCCAAGTCGCTCTCCACCTTATAATATAGTGGTCCCTTAAACCCATGAAAAGACTCTACATCAACATCTCCAATCGAAGCAAATCTTCCTCATCGATGAGATTGATAGTGAGTGAGGGCAATCGATATCAATGACGATTAGTCCGAGTCACTCTCCACCTGAAATCTTGAAAAAACCCTAACCCCACGTTAATATCTTCGAATTGAAGTAAATCCTCCTCGAAATCATCGTCACATCTAAATATACCGTACATATTTTATATAATGCATGTTACACCTATCGATACTATCTGTGATGTGTGACTTGTTCAGAGCTAAGTATGATATGTATGATTACAGGGCTGCCACCAAAAGTTAAGTTGATTCATCAAAGATATTATATATGACAAAGGTTAATGCAAATGTTATGGAGCTGCCGTACGATAATGAAAATGTTTTTGGAGCTTAATAAATGAATAGATAATTTGGTAGGGGTGTACATGCAAAAAGGAAAAGCTCCTACTTTGACATTATCTCTGGTTGAAGGCACTCGAGTAACAGAATGAAAAGAAGTGAAGATGAGAAGAAGGTGATGAGCATGTGATGGGAACAGCCTTTGTGTCGGTCTCCTCGGCATCAGAGCTCACAGCACCTCAACTCTTCCTCTCTCTCTCTCTCTGGCATCTGCTTTGCCTCTTATTTAGTGTTGGATCTGCCACCACGGTGGCTGGTGGCTACCCAATGCCACAATTCGTCTGACCCTTTTTTTTTCTTCTCTGTCTCTGAGTCATACAACATGAAAGAGTGATGCACGAGTGGGTTAATCCTTATCGGAAGATTCAATAGAAGGATTTGATAACCTTGTTCATTCAACATGATTGGGTTTCTTTTGCTTCAGGAGGTCACTTGTAGAACTCTCAGGGGCAACTGTCGGTCATTCCATGTGGCTGTGGAGTTCAGACTGAGATCTGTAAGGAAAAGTTTTTACTATTGTGAAGTAAGAGGAGAAGAACCAATTCGATCAGATTCTTCTGCTTTGATCGCACGTTAAATTTCTTCCTTTACTGACTGACAGCAAAAGACGAGATGCACCCGAGCGACTTTTATCTCGTGACCCATCAGCCACTATTTAGCTTCACATAACGACACACGGCATGGGTATCTAACAATAAAGACACAACAGGAACTATAGAAAACTGCAGCAGATCTCGTGTTCCTCGCCGGGGCAGGCGGCAGAGGAAAGGGACAGAAGCGAGTGGAGGAAGAGGACGGGGATGAGAACCTTTGAAGCACTCCATCACAGAAAAGACATCTTTGGTGGTGGGATTCCATGCCTGCCCGACTATTGCGAGTCCACAGCCACTCAGAACAGCCTTTTGAGCACAGCCAGCCCAAAGCCATCACCTCACTCGGCTCAAGGCTTTCGACACCCTGTTTGCATTGTTCTCTCGGTTAATCTCATTCACCACATTGGCTGTGTCACTGTCTCTGCTGCAGGAGAAACTGTGACTTTCGGAGCATATATTTAAAGGCATCCCGAGGTGGATTGGCGGTGATCGTGTGCGTGTGTGTCCGTGCGACAGACAGACAGACAGAGAGAGAGAGAGAGAGAGAGAGAGATGATGATGATGACGACGATGAGGCGGGAAGACTTATGCTGGGTAGCAGAATTTAGAATGACATCTTCTCCTTTTTCTCTTCTCTCACACTGTAGTAGATGTAGTGTTTTATGATGAAGTACATGGGGATCCACCTACACACTCGATGTTACATGGTTTAGGAATTATTATTATTTGGTATAATCATATTTTAACATAAGATAAACATAATTAGTAAATAAACAAATAGGTAGGTAGCATTTCAAAGATGATTTTGAGTTCCTCGAAGAACAAAAGTCAAAAATATGACATTAGTCATTGTATTTCGTGAAACATATACCAGAATTTTTCGACACTTTGATGCCTAAGAAATCTCAATCTATAATCTCGAACATATAGAGATGATAACATGATGTTTGTTGTGGTACTTTCAGGCTGTTTGTTCATGACTTCCTCCACCAAGATGCTTGTACAATGATGTATGATTACACTTTCATGACTTCCTCCACCAAGATGCTTGTACAATGATGAGTGGAAGAAGAAGTTGGAAGAATTATCCTTTACCCTTAAATTTACATATGGTTAATGAAGACCTCTCATGAAGACGATCAGCGATATCCTTGGCAAGCTGTATCCTGAGAAGGCAATGGAGATAGATCAGAAAGGCTATGATTCTACCAGTATGAACATTGTTACTAATAATTTCTTGCATTGTGTTGATGGCTAAAAGCTGAAGGATGACTTCGTCGCAGCCATGCCTTTTATCTTCTTCTTCTTCTTCTTCTTCTTCTTCTTTCTTCTTTTGATATATGTCTATTAAATTGGGTCACCCGTAGCAGTACATCTCCCTATTAACTATGAGATCACTTTTATATGTGCAGATTGATTGGTAGTCGATATTTTGAGCATCTTCTACTTGATAGTAGGATTGTGGAAAGATCTCGACAAATATATGCTGCCATTGGGATGTCAGATACATAAATGTATTAGCTGCAGCTGCTGCTGCAGTGCTGACAGTGGACGAAGCTGAGCAGAAGATGAAAATGACGTTGAAAAATGCACGAATCCTTTGGAGCAAGCCATTTTCTTTCTCTCATATATAGAAGAATATAAGCATTCATCTCGTCGGTACACAATGCATAATAAACCTTTAATAAAACAGAGACATACGTCTCAGTATCATATGCACTTCTCTTTGGAAAAGACACTTGTCTTTCTCTGAAATGTGCATACTATATGCATAGGAAGAAGGCATCGACCCTTTGGGAAAAAGACATTCTTCTTTTTATCTGAAATGAGTAGAATATATATATACATACATTCATCTAATTGGCACAGTACTGAAAGGAATCCATGAGAAGGATGACAATAAGAATGCATGAGAAGAACCCTTTGCAGAGGACACTTTTCTCTCTCTGAAGAATATGCACATACATCTTATGGATACAGTACCGAACCACAGGCAGCTTTTTGGCTGGGGGAGAGTAGCATCCGCATACATCCGGTTCATACAATACGGAGAGGAATCCATGGGAAGCAAGACAGACAGAATGCAAGAACCCTGTGGAAAAGGCACTTTCCTGGACAAATACATCTCGGCTTCTCACCGGTTACGGCACCGAGAGAGAGGAATGAATCCATCCATAGGAAGCATCCATTGGGAGATGGAGCTGGGTGTTGCGCTGCTTTCTAGGGAGCTCCTCCTCCTCCACACATGACCTGCTCACTGCTCAGCATCTTCCTTCATTTCTTAATCAATGCACGCTCACTACCCTCCGAGGCCGTCTTCTCTCTGCTGCCCCCACACGACCACGGCGCCCACTGTGCCAAATTCCCACAAGCATCACCAGAGATGTACGTCGTCATTGAACCGCAAGTCCACAGTCTGTCCTGTGGAGCTGCAAAGCTGAGCCTACCGCTTTCTTTCATGAAAATTCGTGCAGCCTTTGGTCACCGTAATACCCTTCACCTGAGATCATCAGGTCGGGAATCGGAGGTCAAGCTTATCCTTGATTGGGACCAGAACGACTGGTTCTGACCCAATTAGTCACTGGAAATAATAGACATTGCAAAAGGCATATTTGACCGCTTCTCTGTCCCAAATGGAGCTGTAGACTTAACAAGAAAATTAGAGTGAGTAATCAGCAATTGTTTTTTTGTTGTTGTTGTTGAAAATTTATGTATGATTAAGCACCTCTTTGAGTAAATTAAAAAGAATATTACACAATAAATTTTAGCATTAAATGTAATATATCAATATCAAGTAAGCAACAACAATCCAAAATCTTACGATAATTAGATAATTAGTTAGAGTGGTTTGTAGAGATTAGAATGTCCAAACCCTTTATTTTTGAGAAAAAAAATAAATGACGATCTTATAATTTACTTTGACCGAAAGATTTTACGAGAAATTATCAAAATCTTTACTAAATAAATTAACTGAGACCTTAAAAAATATATTGGATGAGATTTTGAATCCTTAATCTTTGGTAAGTGAGTGTAGTACATCACCACCGTCAAACTAATATTTAAGATATAATAATATATTTTATTATAAATAAAAGAAAAATAAAATAAAATTCATGATATAGAGACAATCATTAGAATGATTATAACCGCTTGTTGAGTCGATAAGGAAGACCTGAGCTACAGGAACATGGCTCGATCAAAAGATATAAAGGAAGCAGCACGGGTTTATCTTGAAAGCTGAAACCGAAACCGAAACCTCCGTGTCCATATAGCTTTCACCTTCCCTTACCTCTCTCTCTCTCTCTCTCTCCCTCAAAAAGAGAGAGACACACACATATTCTCCCACTCTCCATTCCACCCCTCGAGGCCACAAAGTATGCATTAAACAACGAGGGAAAACCCAACTACAACACAAAGTAGCGATCTTTCGAGCACACTCCATTCTATCCCAAGTGTGCAGTAGAATTAATGGAGATGTGTTGGGAAGGAGGAGGAGGGGTGGCGGCGGAGACAAACAAGCCGGTGCCGGCGCCTTTCCTGACGAAGACGTATCAACTGGTGGACGACCCTGCCACCGACCACATCGTCTCTTGGGGGGACGACCGCACCTCCACCTTCGTGGTGTGGCGCCCGCCCGAGTTCGCCCGCGACGTCCTCCCCAACTACTTCAAGCACAACAACTTCTCCAGCTTCGTCCGCCAGCTTAACACCTACGTATACTTGCTCCCCTGTTCCTCGTCTTTCTCTGCTTTTTCTTGTTCCTAGTGTTTGTAGCTGAGCTCGTCTTGTTTCTTCTTCGGTATGTTAATGGTGGCAGGGGTTTCGGAAGGTGGTGCCGGAGCGATGGGAGTTCGCGAATGAGTTCTTTCGGAAGGGCGAGAAGCACCTGCTGTGCGAGATCCACCGCCGCAAGACCTGCTCCCCCACTTCCTCCTCGTTTCCGTTTGCTTCGTCTCCTCCTTCGTTCCCTCTCTACCACCACTTCGACGACTACCGTCTTGCCGTCCCTCACTGGCAGGACGCCACCCCGTCGTCGCGTATCCTCCTCCTCGGGGGCAATGATGTCGATGCCGCTAATGCTGTTAGAATGGTCAGCGGAGTAGGAGGAGGAGGAGGAGGAGGAGGAGGGGGGCAGGCGACGGCGGCGGCGTTGTTGGATGAGAACGAGAGGTTGCGGCGGAGCAACGCGGCGCTGCTGTCGGAGCTCGCTCACATGCGGAAGCTTTACAACGACATCATCTACTTCGTCCAGAACCACGTCCGCCCCGTCGCCCCCAGCTCCGCCGCCGCTGCTTCCGCCAACTTCCTCCTGCCCTCGTCTTTTCAACGGAGAGGGGGTCGCACCTCCGGAAGTCCCACTTCCAGCAGCTCCCTCACCATCGCCGACGAGCCATCGCCTCCTCCGCTAGACAACGCAACCGATGACAAGAACAGAGGCTGCAACGAAGAGAGCAGCAGCGCGAAGCCCAAGCTCTTCGGGGTGCCACTTGATGGTTGTACCAGCAGCAGCAACAACAAGCGTGGCTTGGACGTCCATGAGACGACGACGTCGCCGTCCACAAAACCACGTCTGGTGTTAGACAAGGAAGATTTGGGGCTCAATCTAATGCCGTCGTCTCCCCCCACTTGTTAACATGCATACCGATCTCTTCTCTCAGTTTCTAGTCTAGATTTGGTCCATTCATCGATCTTAGCGTATGTCATGTTGTTTCTGATCTGTTCAGCTTCGCCACTTTCGTAGTTGCTTCTTTGTGTACTGCTGAGAGCTAATGTAAATAATCCAATCCTAATGGTTCGGTGCTGAAACCCCGAAACGAATCCATGAAAAGCAACTTCTTCTTCTTCTCCTCGTTCTCGACCTTCGAAAAGAAGAAAAGCGAAGTCTACACGAGGGAAGACTCTTTTTAGGTTGGTCAAGCAAAACATGCACGACGCCACAGTACTAACATTAAACCAAGAAAAGGTAGTCTAAATCAGCAATCGAGACCGGAAACCTGGAAACAGCTGGGGGGAGTGGATGAGCAGCAGTGGAAATATCATCACCAACAAGGAGAAAGAACAGAATGGTGTCTTCTTCCGAGCGAGCTCCAAATCAAAAACTACTCGGAACGTGATAGTTCTCAGAGATTCCCCGTCCTCGTGCTGCCATGCAGACTACATCGCAGGCTGACCCACTTGTTGATCCACATAAAATGACAAGAAACAAAGCAACAAGAAAGCGACAGAAGAGCAGGGAGGACAGCGGATCGATGTGTGGCTGTTATTTTGAGGACGACGCATACACAAAGAGGCGACTATGTCTACTATGTTTCGGATGATTCCCAGCTGAAGCTTCTGGCGATGCAATTAATCATCGCACTATTGGTCTGGTCATACTCAGTCGGGCAGCGTGAAGCAGCATGCTGTCTTTCCTGGAGCAGTAACATGCGATTGCCTCTTTTTCTACCATCTTTAAGGGTTTGATGATACCGCCAGGCTCTTTTGATGGGCTCATGGGGTTCTCTTTTCCTCTTCTTTACCTTTCTCTTGCTCCGAGATCCAATTAGGGGGCCATTGACTGGGGAATGCCTTTTGCCGAAAACGCAATACCTGTCGCCAGAATTGCTTTACCGTATGTTGTAAAGGGAACAAGAATAAAGATGTGGAGTGGACTCCGTGTAGGCAGTAGGCTGCCTTTGGGAGTCTTCTCGTCTCGGTGCCATGGATGCCCGAAAGAGAAAATAAAGGGGTTGATGGAAACTCACGGGAGACTAAATCATGTCTAACGAGAAAGATAAAGCCAGAAAGCATTGGGAGGATAGAACATCAGAGACGAACCAGACCGGTTCGGATGCACACGCAGAACACGTGACTGAGGCCGCTCGTGTGATCGTTAAATCTACAAAACTCCGCACCGATCTCTGATGTTTGCAGGCATTCAGTACGACGATATTACTTATAAACCCAAATCTTTTATCTTCGTTGACTATAAATTTTAGTTTGCATTAAAAATATTTATATTTTTTTTATTTTATTTTTTTATCATATCATTAATGATAATCATTTCGCTTTAATTATCGCATCCGTATCTCTATATAATCTTAAATTATTTTGACATCTATAAAGTATTACTGGTTTAACAATTACAACTGCCTTATAAATTAATTTTTTTTTCAATTCTAAAAGTAATTCGATGATCATGCAAGACTCTCTCATCATTTTAATCGTTTATTTTATAAAATAATATCTTCATCAATCTTTTATTATATTAAATAATTAATCTAAAATTTTAATTAAATATTTTTATCTAACTATATCCTTTTGTCTATTTATAGTATTATTAAAATTATTCATACACTTACTTAATCTAAAACCTAAAACCTTTATGTATTGAGATTTAGTGAAGTCACCTTTTCTGCTACTTATTGGAAGCCATTTCAATAATACGAGAGGAGATTATTGTCCCTATTTATAGAGCTAAATCTTGCAGAGTTATAGTATATTACAGCTCATATTTTATCTATTAATTTATTTCAACATTATCTTAACATTCTCTTATAATGTTTGTAACATTGTTACCTTTGTCTATAATTTTCTTGACAAAATAAAAATGTACCTACTATAATGGACTGATAAAAATATCAAAATGTAGATTGAGTTCTTAATAACTATTGCAAAGTATCACAATATTTGATGAAAAACCTGAAAGAACTATTGCAAAATGTAATCTAATGTATTATTTATTCATATATATATATATAGATATAGACGTTTTATTTTATTTTATAAAATAATATCTTCATCAATCTTTTTATTATATTAAATAATTAATCTAAAATTTTAATTAAATATTTTTTATCTAACTATATCCTTTTGTCTATTTATAGTATTATTAAAATTATTCATACACTTACTTAATCTAAAACCTAAAACCTTTATGTAATGAGATTTAGTGAAGTCACCTTTTTCTGCTACTTATTGGAAGCCATTTCAATAATACGAGAGGAGATTATTGTCCCTATTTATAGAGCTAAATCTTGCAGAGTTATAGTATATTACAGCTCATATTTTATCTATTAATTTATTTCAACATTATCTTAACATTCTCTTATAATGTTTGTAACATTGTTACCTTTGTCTATAATTTTTCTTGACAAAATAAAATGTACCTAACTATAATGGACTGATAAAAATATCAAAATGTAGATTGAGTTCTTAATAACTATTGCAAAGTATCACAATATTTGATGAAAAACCTGAAAGAACTATTGCAAAATGTAATCTAATGTATTATTTATTTCATTATATATATATATAAAGAATTAAGTTGGTTTATAGAGGCTCATAAATTTAGTTTACTTGCTATTTTCAACCTCAGTAAGTAAGGTCAGAATCACCTTTCTTACCCAAATCAATCTGAGGCCAATTCAGCTGCACTTTAACATCTCAGACTTGCCTTTGTAATTTCAGAATCAGCCATCACGCATTTATTCAAACAGCTGTTGCAGAAGTTACAGCCATGAGTGGTATGAAACCAGACTTGTTTATTCTCGGCAATGCTGAGGAATTGGGCAACCCAATTAAATTCAAACATAGAGATAGGAAGAGAGAATTGTAGGGAGATTTATTGCGGAAGCTTGTTGAGCTTGCAGTAGGCGTAGTCTTTGTACTTCTTCGGCTTATACTTGGCTGGGCTCTCATCGCCGACCAACTGTTGCAGAGGGCCAATTACCATCTCACCAGGAGGCGCGCAGAACACTGGCCAAGACATCCTCACCTTCTCTTTGTTCACAGTCGTTCTGTGCAGCACGCTCTTGTATGTTCCATTGCTCAAAATCTACATAACACGACACCGATAGATCAGAAAGAGGATGAATGGTATATGTATATAGTTTGTTCTTTCTGAATGACCTCGATCTGATCACCGATGTGGACGATGACAGCATTAGGAATGAAGTTGACGTCAATCCAGTGCTCATCTTTGAAGACCTGCAAACCCGGCACAAGGTTAGGGAGGAGGAAGGTGAGAGCACACATGTCAGTGTGCGCCACCACGCCGAGAGCCAGGTCAGGCCGAGGACACGGTGGGTAGTAGTTGATCTTTAGACGTAGCTCCAGTCCATCTCCACCCAGTGCTTCCTTGAGGACATGCTCCTCCAGTCCCAGTCCCCTCGACAGCGTCATCAGCATCTTGTCTACCAGTCCCACCAGGTGTTTGGCATATTCCTCGTTTGCTTTCCTGTCAAAATAGCATCTGATTCATCATGTTATTATGATATCTTTTACACAATCTTCAATCTTAATCTTTTCTAGTCCTTTGTCATGTTATTATGATTTAGGTTCGTCAAACCTAAATCATTAATCAAAATACTTAGATTAAAATTAATATTAATATACCATCAAATTTTTATAAATCAATCTTAATTTTTTTCATTTATAATATGAGACTAACATAGTATTACAAATGTAATGTATGTGATTCGATTCTTTCTATATTTATTTTTTTCAATCATCACATATGAATATTTTCTAACACTAATTAGATTTTTATAACTCAATCTTAGTCTATGAATTTAATATATATAATTCAATTTTCGATATTTATTCCTTTCAATCATCACACAATAAATATTTTCTAACGCTCTTTTACTAGCTCAATGTTTTTTTCTTATTAGCAATGGTAGATGATGCGACTAATTATGTCCACAATCATGACTTGACTTTGGTTACCAAACTTATCGGCATGTTTTATTTTTTCTAATGATTTAAGGTTTTAATATCTTTTTTCAGGATATCATATTAGAAATCCATTAACTATGAAATTGACTCAAATTGGTTAGATAATCAAGTCAGATATCAACTCAATAAAAAAACTTAAGCTATTTGATTTGGAGATCCAACTCAATATATATTATCTTACTATTTTTATATCTGTCAACTTAGGACTATTCTTTTAATCCTCATTTCAATCTCTCCTCATGTATCAATAATTTTCTAGCGATGCTGCTGCTATCATCGAATTATGGACTCATCAAGCTTCAGTCATTTATAGGTTTGGACCTGTGTTCGTTGGTCCTCTCTCCTCTCCATGGCTATGGATGATAATTCTTGACAAATACTGTGGTACTAAGTGGAATCATATGCAACTATAAGGATACAAAGTGGGAGTTCCTCCTGTTTTGAAGTTTCCAAAACAAAGCACACAATTTACGGATCCTACGGCTGATATGAATGAGACGAACAACATTGATGCTATGCGTGAAGCACGCGGTCCATATTCTAAAGGCAAAGCCCCATCCACATCGTCTCCTTCCGCAGGCCAATTCTACCAAGTCTCCGGCGAGTCAACATCCTCAACAATCAACACACAAGGAAGCAATTCCCTAGATTCAATGTAGTAATTGCCTCCAGTAAAGATAGCTTGATATACACATAGAGCAGTGAGAAAGAGAGAGAACCGATCGCTTTA